>VZRW01004312.1:91532-94050 GCA_013398125.1 Aegotheles bennettii | reverse complement strand
GGGGGAGGGGTGGTGACTGGAGTGCCTGGTCCACCTCCAGTTACTGAATGTAATGGGCTCTTCTGTATCTTGGAAAAGATAATTTTAAAGGGTAGTTAGCTAAATGCAGTTCTGTGAAAATACCAAGTGGTGCTTTTGGACGGTAAAATTGCTTTAATTTTGGAATGAACCTGACCAGTTAGTGCAGAGACTTAATCTCTCCATTTTTCTTTTCTTACAGCAAGCAAGGATTTGGCACAGACATCCTATTTCATGGCTACCAACAGGTTGTTATCCTGAACCTCTTTGTTGCACTGTTGTAGCACACTATAGCTTCCTTTACTGCAGGGCCCCCGATATGTGTCTTACCCTTGTTGCAGCAGGAGACTGGGCCATCTACAGTGGTGGTACCTTCCTGTCTGCAGTGCGGTGTATTGTACAAGGGCCTGATGGCACAAAGGGGTTAAATGCACAATGAGAAGTGTAGTGGTGCTTTCTGATGACATTTTTTCGATTGTGAGTGCATAAGTCTAAAATTGGTAGCCTGAATAGCAGCTAAAGATTACAAACTTAACCTAGAAATTCGAGCATCTTGGTAAGTACAAAACTATTTTTAGTTTACACTTGTAGTTAATGGCAGTTTTCTCTTAACTTTAAATATATTGATCCAATCTTAACTTATAAAATTGTAGTGGGCCTAAGATCTTTTCAACTAGCTGATTTTTCTTTTCAGATAGACTAGTAGTAGTCCAATGTTCTTCCTTTTAGAAACAGCTCTTTAATCTTTATAGAGTTATAAAACTGAAGTACTTACATAAATTTAAAGTTACAGGATTCCAGATGGGGGTTGGGTGTATGTAGCCTGCTGTAGAAAGATGGAATCTGAGAGCAGACTTTAGTTTTGATGTCTCGATAACTTCAATTTACTTCTTGCAAAACAGCTTTGAGCTTTATTTAAGAGGACTACATTACGTGTAGATAGTTTTTAAGCAATATCTGCTGGTTATTAGAGCTCTTCCAAATGTTCCTCAGTGGGCAAGGTTCTGTATTTGAAACAGCTGTTAAGAAAAGCTGTGATAAAGCAGTGAAACAGAACCATTATCTTTGTGCTGCTGCCAGCTGGAAGCTGAAGGAGAGTGCACAAGTATCACAGATCCAGGCCAAGTGAAAGCTAAGCCCACGAGTAATTCACTTGGCCTCAGTGGAGCTCTTGGGTACCTTCTGATTGTCTCATTCAGAGACTGCCTAACCAGCTGTCTGCTTTTTACTGAAAAATTCTAATTGACCGTATTATACTTCTTTCTTTTTAGTACTTAAGTACAGTAGAATAACTGGTAAATTGATTTACTGTTCATCACGCTTTTTATAGCAAAAGCAAATTAAACTTTTCTACCAGATAAATGCCCTGCCCTTTGTTTTCTTAGGGCAGCAGGACATCTTATGAACGTAACCAGAAAAATGTTCCATGAACTAATGTTTAACTGCTGTTGCTTGACAAGTTGCCTTATTCTATATGTTAATGCTTGCTTTGTTTGGGTTTTCTGTTTTACATGTTTGATTTCCTTTGGCTCCTCATTGTGAAATTTGTGCAACAGTCTTCACCTTACTACATTCTGTCTTCAGTACAAGCCCACAGTGATAGCATGTGTGTGCATTCACTTGGCCTGCAAGTGGTCCAACTGGGAGATTCCAGTGTCAACTGATGGCAAACACTGGTGGGAATATGTAGATCCTTCAGTTACTCTAGAATTACTAGATGGTGAGTAAGACTGTCTTTTCACATCTCAAAATTCAAGGGTTTATTAATGTAAAAATGGGAGTGTAGCATAATAAGAGCATAGCTTTAAGAGTAAATTAATCTGTCCAACTTCACATACTGGATCCTCGGATGAGAGAAAGGTGTAGGAGAAGGGAAAACTGTGGAAAACAAGCTTGGTTTTGAGACACTTTTCATCCTGTTGGCTGGGGCATCCACTAACTTTTGTAGGTGCAGGGTGGAATCTTGCTCTTAAATGCTGTCCAGAACCAGGAAAGAGATGCAGATCTACCAGTGCAAATCCATGCAGTCCTGATCATTTTATGTACATCACTGGTCCAAATTTATGACTTCACTGTTACCAAAACAACAGGTTTATGAAGGTAGTTCTATATAAACCATTGGGTGTAGCTTATGATACCTCAAACTCTGGTAAAATATTTTCTTTCTTGTTAAATGGCTTCTTTCCAGAAGAACGCACATTCCTAGAAGACCTCATACTTACAAGTTGACCATCTTTTGAAGTAGTACTTATTGCAGTGAAGTCTGAATTAAAGGTCTCCATATGGCACCGTAGTGGAGGTGGCAGCTTCTGGGGCTTTCATAGCCTCAGACTTTCAGTATTGGACTTGGCTGTTAGTTCTATAGTGGCACATTTCATTTCAGAGTAGTGGTGGGACTTCCAGACTGGGTGAGGTCCAGCATTGCTCCCCAGAGCCTGCTTTTTGCCTCTGCTGAGCTTTTATTTCTTAATGACAATTTTTTGTCTTTTTTGGAAAGTGA
>VZRW01004312.1:69032-86532 GCA_013398125.1 Aegotheles bennettii | reverse complement strand
CTGTCTAATACAAATTGGAAAAGAGCATAGGTCTTCATCCTAAGGTGCTGTTTCAGAATAAATACTTCCTGTTTTGGTTCTGGGAAATTGTGAAATATTGTGGACAAAATGTTGCTATGCTACATTGAGATCCGAACGGTGATTTTTTTGGTTTCTCTGTAAAAGATGTCCATAGAACTCATTGGTTTTGGTTTTCAATGTGATTGTAAATATGTGAAACTGTACGTGTCATTGTGTCTGAAACTGAATTCGATGTGATCCTAGGGGCTGAGAGGGAGGGAGAGGAGGTGCAAGGAGATGCCACTGAGCTTTCCCTGACTGAACCCCATGTTAGCGAATTGTGTGAATTGCAGCCTGGCGAGGTGTTGGTATTAAAATGAATGAATTAAAATCAATGGAATGGGCATCAGCCTCACGAGTGAACGACTGAATAAATGCAATAAAAGGCTAATAGACAACACTACCACTCTGTTCATCACTTTGATTACAGGTTTTGTTTCTGTTACAAATCTGAGTACATGCATTATGTAATTTGTAAAATGATGCTGTAGTGGAGACTTTGCTAAGACACTATTAAAAACCTTCCCTTTTTGTGAGATATGAGGTCTGTAGAATAGTGAGATTCTTGCGTATGTTGAATCCTGATCTGTTCCTGATGGTGGGAGTGCTGAAGTAATGTATCTCACTGTGATCTGGTACTTCGGTATTTGCAGAAAATGGCAGTTCTGTATATTC
The DNA here is from genome assembly GCA_013398125.1 of Aegotheles bennettii. NCBI lineage: Eukaryota > Metazoa > Chordata > Aves > Caprimulgiformes > Aegothelidae > Aegotheles > Aegotheles bennettii. Next base: position 85,797 of record VZRW01004312.1, on the reverse strand, counting down.
TTTTGGTTAACTGTAAATATAAATGTTTCATAGTAGCATAGTTGAATTTTTGAGGTACAGCCATTTGTGTGAGATTAGAAAAAACAACTTTATTTCTAAGAACTTGTAAAAAAAAAAGTATTTTCAATAAAATTCCCTACCTCACCTCTACTGTGCAGAAATTAGCCATTTTCCTACGTTTAATTTTCCGACTTCGTTGGTCAACACCAGGAAGGTCCCTTTTCAGTTACTGGCTAAACATTGCTGTTTTCATCAAATCAAACAGCGGAATGTTTGAAAGTCTGAAATCTATAATTTGTTTCCTTTGCTTCCTTTACATCATGGTGATCAGGTATTTGATACCTGAAGGAAATGTTATGCCATCTTAAGCTGCTCCCTCCTTCTGCCCTGAGGTTGAGAGCCTGTATCCTGTAATTTTGTTGGATAGTGGCTGGCCAGGATTGTTTTTCTATTTTTTAATTTAATTTAATTCCCCCCAGGAGTGGGGGGAAAGGGGTGAGGGGGTGGGTGACCACAACATACCAATCCTTCGTTTTCAGTGAAGGAGATTGAGCAAACACATTGTTTGCTTTCTTTAATTGGGATGTAAGTGCACATTCCCATAATGAGTTCTAAAAACAAATGTCTTAAAAGACTCAGAAGTTAATGCCAAACTGACCTAATTAATTCCTCCCTTCTCTGAAATGCTTAACTCCTTACACCTTAAAAAAATAAAGTAATGCCAGGAGTGTTCTCTCACATTGCTGCTGGGAATGACTTTCTCTGGCACCTCCAGAGGTGGGTATAGCAAACCCAAATCAAAATTTTTATCCTTAAAAGTTTCTGTACTGGGGTTTGATTCCTCTATCTTCTTGCACTTACAATGACACCATTTTTCTTACCATAGTTCAGAGACTGTGTTCTATGATAACACCTTTAAAATTCACTTTCTGAAGCTGTCTCATGGTGCGGGTCCCTGTGGAAAGTGTAAAGTAGGGGAGGAAAGGCACGCTGCTGTGTGTACCAGAAGCCCTTCCTCTGGAGAACTCTTGTTCTTTTTTATTTGCGTGCAGGAACTGTTTCATGGGAGGGCTGCAGAAACCAGCACCAGTTCCTGCTGAACTTTGTGAAAAAGCACTAATTTTGAACCCAAATAATCCCAAAAGACTGGGTTTTCTGGGCTCCTGCTGTCTGCTTCCTTGAGAGGAAAGGTTGATGTGTGTATTTTGAGATGCAAATTATTACCTGATATTGCTGTTTGGGGTTTCAAGACCAGTGTAAAATAGCTGGGCGGGCATGCCCAAGAACTCTCCCTTTTTCTGAGGTTTGAGCAGTAGCTCAGAGCTTTCAGTGTCACTGCATATAAGAAATACCAGGTATCCCCTCCAATGACAAAAGGACAGCGTATTTTCAGGTTCTCAAATTTAAGCTCCAAATCTTGAGGAAATGTGGCAAAGTGGCCATACCTACTACTGGGCAGCCTGCATCCTTTGTAACAGGCTCTTCACTGGTTTTAGAAACAAAGACCGTACTCCTATTTTTAGAAGAGTAAGGCTTGCCCTGTGGTGATACTATAAATAATTAAGTGAGTGTGACCCTCCTCCCCAAGTCACTTTTCATTGAAAATAAAGGTTTTTAAGGTTTCTCACTCTTCCCCCTTATTACATGGGATACCTTATTACAGGTATCTGAATTAACTGGATTTTGAGGTGGAAATTTATGATCTCATCAAGTAAGAAATATGCAAAGCTAGACTTGGTTATAGAATGTTCTACAAGACTGGACTCAGCCGAGCAACCTCAGGCCCCCTAAACCAACGTGCTGCTTGGCTCAGCAGTGCTGAGCTTGGGGCTCAGAGGCCATCCTCTCTCCCCTGCTCTTCAGCATGTTTAAGCTGAAACATCTTCGTTGCAAGGGCTGTTCCTAAACAACCACCTCATTCCCCAAGGCTGGTTATACAAAAGCAAAAATGTGCTTTCACATGTTGATTAAACTTTTGGGTTTAAGTTTTACAAACCTTTAAGTTGGAGACTCATTTTAAGGTAATTAGCTGGACTAAACATTTCCATTGCAAATAACTAGCAACCCTACTATTGGAGACTAACAAAAGATGGTAGTTTTGCTTATAAGACACCTGTGTAAGGAGGGAGTTTTGTAATTCTGACATGTTTTAATTATATCCTATTACATTAATGCAATCCTACAGCATTCCCATCCTTTCCTTGCTTCTGACCATCATCTCAGTTTTGTTTCATGCTAAATAAAAACTCAAATTTACTTTGCAGGTTTCTTGGAGACACTGCCTTAATCTGAGAAGAACTAATATGCACCATGGAATTACATATATCCTGCTTGAGTTCATGTGGTGGGGCTCCTACCTTTATTCTGCAAGATACTCTCACAGGAAGGTACCATGGATTTTTTGGCACAAAGACCAACCGGTATCCCTCAGAATGGGACTGGTGGCTGTTTGAACTTTGAAGATTACTGTGATGTTTGTGATGTTAGGATGTCTCTTGTACTGGCATTATGTTCTGTCATTGTTATGTGACATTATATTCACAGAAATAATTAATAAAGAATTTTGCTAGAAGTACTAATTTCTCTTTGCTTTTATAAAGTTCAGACCAACTCTCTGAAGTCAGGCTACTGGAATAAAATGAAGTTTGAAAACTATTTAAGTAACTGAACTGGGGAAACTGGGGAAAGTTGATTTTATATAAAACTTAGAACTTTCTTTTTGTAAAACACTGATTTTCATGTCACTGCTGGCACTGAAGTCAGGGTCTTGGATTCTTGAGAGCTCAGCCCTTAACAGCTGTAGAGCTGAGCTTCAGTGGATCGCTTCCTGGAGCCTTGGTGCTCACAAAGGCTCAAGGATCACTGCATTTTGAAGCAGTGAAACCAGTTTTTTTGTTTCTACAGTGTCTTTCCCCTGAAATTTTAAGTTTGAGAAATACTTAGGAAGAAGCCTCATCAGAAAGAGGACAATCTAAATACTAGTACCTGATTTTTGTTTTATTAATACATAGTAACGTTCTTCAAATTTTATTTCAATTGGTGCAGTTAGGAACTTAACTAACTGTAAAAACTTTTTGCAGTGCAGATGGAGACTGTTACCTGTGGAGTCTCCATCCTTGGTGATACTCGAAGCCTGATGGACAAAGCCCTGAGCAACCCGGTTCCATCAACCCTGCTCTGAGCAGTGGGATTGGACTAGAGCATCTCCAGAGGCCCCTTCCAACCTCAACCATTCTGTGACCTGAAACTGCCCATAAAACACATTATTTCATTGAGAAAATACTGTCACAAGGTTTAGATCCATAATTCTAGCCAGACTAGGAAATGATCTCGATGAAAGCTTAATGAAGATGCACATGTGTACACCTGGGTAGCTCTTGTCATTACCACCACGGTATCTTGGTACCACAGTAACAAGGACTGATACAGGTATGCAAAAACTAGGGCAGGGGATTCACCAGCTAAAAATGAAAGACCCAATCTAGCTGAATAAAAGCTTCAGTATGTTTTATGCCAATATAGTTAGATAGTGTGGGGTTCCTCTGGGATCATCACAGGCCCACTTAATGACTAAAGTTTGAGTAGAGCTTCCTGCGGAGTGTTCAGAGCTGTCAGCACCTGCAGTGCTCCCTGCCAACATACACATTCCATAGGGCTTTACAGACAAATCAGCACTCCAACTTACCTTGCCTGTCACATACCAGTGATGGTGATGTGTGGTGTTTTCCCTTAAAGTCTCTCCAAACACAACAAAACCTGTTCACAGTGAAGGAATGCCCACTCCAATGAGCACAGACATCTCACAACAACGTTACTTTAATCATTCTGCTGTCTAACAGCAGACTCCTGGTACACAATCGCTCTCTAGTAATTTCTGCTGTCATTTTGAAGTCCAGCTCTTTCTGATCATTTTTCACAAGTGGAAACTTTTATTATGGAAAATGTATACTCATCTGGCAAGAGTTCTGAAAAATTCACTGTCTTCCTTGCACGAAGGGATGGTCCAGCAACTGCAGAGCAGAAGGGCGTTCGTGTTGATCTCTGCATTGAGGGTTTGAAAAATCAGTATGTAAAATGAATCTGCATGCCTGTGATGTAACTGTCTGTAAATTCTAAATGCAAACACAGCCTTTTTTTTTTTTCTCATTTCTCCAGTCATGACTCATTTTTGATAAATCTGGGAGAAGGAAGGCAGGATTTATGGGAAGAGACTGTTGGAATTTACAAATTATAAAACTGAAATATTTTATCATTACAGAAATTATTCTTTGTTCCTCTAAATTACTTGCAAAACTTTGAATAATTCTGCCAACGTGGTTGTTTCAGGTGCACCAAAAATGTATTTAAGGAGGTGACAATTATTTGTTTGGTCCTGTGTCAATCAGGCTGTTCTGTCACCTCTAATCAATGTCATGCATGTTGAGGAACCCATATGGAATTACAGTACTGTAATTACAATAATGGCTTGCTAGAGCCAAGGGCTTTGGGCTTTTGCAACCCTCAATTTGGAGAAAAAGAAACAGGGGGAGGAGTAAAGGACACTGATTTCTTAAATAATAAACTGATGGGGAAGATGAGAGAAGGGAGATGTTATATTTAGGACATGGTGAGATCACACATTAAAACCTCACTGCCACAGCTGCATCCTGACTTTTGAAAAATTAAATACTGTATTTGAGAAGCTAAATGCTTTATATCTGTAAATTTCCTTCTTCCTAACATTTTCTTCTACCTTTCAAACACTGTTCTCTCTGAACCAAAGTATGTGATGTTGCTATACACAGTCCACAATTTTTCTGGTTATTGTTCTATGGTCCACAGGAACAATTCTAATCCAGGGGTTAGAAATCAGGTGTCCTGGCTCCGAGACTACTGCCATACCCACTAAATAACATGATTCTCTCTAGTGCTCAAATCTGGTCTTTAGAGATATGTAAAAGGCTGCTACTAATTTTCTAAAGACTACCTGTAGAGGTCAGCGACTTAGCTCTTGAAATTGATAGTAAACATCTGGGATAAAGCTGACATTTAAAACAAAACAAACACCACAAAAATAATTATTGTAATGGGTGAATGCTTGTGGGTTGGGGGTTTTATATAGAGAACTTTATGTTTCAAATAAGTATGTATTTCCTGGGCTGGCAGTGATGATAGATTTTTGTACTGCCGAAGGGAAGAATTAAGTGAAAGGTCTTTCATTTAGAATATTGTCCTCAAAACAACTTGGCTGACACAGGCCAGTCTCAGCCAATGTGATATCAGAACAGCAAGGCATGCCAAAGAAATCTATCAGACTTTTTATCTAAAACTCAAAGGTGCCACATTTCTGCATGAAAATTACAGGGACAGTGATGATGAGTATAAGGCCTACAAAAAGAGGAATTGGAGGGGTTTTTTATGCCATTATCGAGAGTAAAGCTCTTTTATGTATAGTATTACTTAAAGGCTTTCCTGAAATGCTAAAAAACTTATGCACTTACAATACAGTCCATATAAGTACCATATAAGAGATAACGTACGCTCCCATTAACAGCCTCTATGATACAAACGATCTGCATTTTTCCTTTCATTTCTCAGTTAAAATTCCACATACCTGGTTAAGCACACACGCACAAAATCCACTGCAGTGCCGGAGAATCGATCGGGGAGGGACGGCATCAGCCCTCGGTGGGCTCCAATATAGAACATGGCTGCTATCCTATCCATGGAAGCCAGTGGTGGTTTTCCTGTCGCCATCTCGAATATGGTGCAGCCAACACTCCAGATGTCTGATTTTCTTCCATATCCAGATTCATTTATAACTTCTGGTGCCATCCAGTACGGAGTGCCATGCACAGACTTGAGCATCTCACTCTGGGTGCCACTGAGGCTCACCCAAGCCAAGCGTCTGGCGCAGCCGAAGTCGATCAGCTTCACTACACCATTTGGCATGAGCATCACATTATTGCCTTTGATATCTCTATGGACCACACAATTGTCGTGTAAATATGCAACCCCTTGTAGAATCTGTTTTGTATATTTACAAAGGACGATCTCTGGCAATGGACCAAACCGATTAATAACACTGGAAATTGAGCCACCAGGAACAAACTCCATGAAAATGCTTAAAATGTTGTCTTCCAGACAAGTGCCTAAATAAGTTACAATATTGATGTGCTTCAATGTCTTCAAAAGATCAACTTCCTCATGAAACTTCTGATACTCCTTTTCTGTAGTGAGTTGATCTGACGTCTCCAAAACAACCTGTTTGACAGCTATTAATTGTCCCTGGCTTGTCAGACCGCAGTATACCTACAACAAAACTGGCATTTATTAAAACGCAAAATGAAATAAAACTGAGTACTTACCCTTTTTATACAATATCTTTGTATTTGTCATGTTTCATGTCTCATTGTATAAGCCAAAATATTTATTTGTGGAACAGGACAACAGCCAGTTATAAGGTAAGATGTAGCTCAAAAGTGACCAGTGCATCTCTTAACATATTCAGATATTGACTTACCGTGCCATAGGCTCCTTTTCCAAGGACTTCACCTCTTGTCCACATGATAGGATCTTTGTTAGTTAGACTGCTTCCTGGTAATTTTGTAGATTCCTCAAAGTTTTGCAGGTCACTTTCTTCATTTGATGCCAAGAAGGCTTTACTGTAACTCCGCTTGAAAGATGATGGTCAGTGTGGGGAGAAAGCACAGAGGAAAAGAAAGGCTTCATATTATCCTTACATTTTTTATAAGGAGTAATTTTTACCTGGCATGACTCTTCTCTATAGATTTATATATATATATATATACACACACCCATTGCCCAGCTCATCAATACGATTGCTACATGTAAATATTTTCAGGTATATATCACAATAACCAGATTACCATCCCATGACATTTTTCCATTGCAGGAAGGCAGAAGGGACACTTAAAAGAGCAGGATACACATCTGCTTAGTATTTTTGGGTTTTTTTGTCATGTAGGTACAGTTTGCTAAGCTGGAGGGTGAATATGATGATTGCCTTGCTCTAGGTAACATGTATAACCCAAGTCTGATGAAAACAATTTGGACACGACTTCACAGGAAGAAGAGACCCTTCAGATTGATGGTAATAATTACTCCATCTAGCCATGGATTTCCCTAGGAGAAGTCAGAATGGAGGTACAACTGGCACCTATATCTGCAGGAGTCGACAGTGTTGGTATGTTGCAGAAATGTATCAACATGTAGTGGAATAAATTTCCTTATACATTTGTAATTCAAATAGACAAAAAGCTAGCAGGGCCAAGGAGAAGCAGTACTGGTACATCAGCACCTTGGTAGCTGAATGTTCTTAACTGATTTGGGAGCCGGAATTTAATCCTTCTGAGCTTGGAGTTTTGATTAAACATTAATTAAACAGCCTTAAGTCTGTCTGATAAGCAAATACTTGTAGTTCGTGCCTAGAAAAGTACCTGGTTGCACTCAGACATTCAAGGAAATTTCCCTGTGGGATATACAAGAAACATTTGTATTGTCTTTTCCTATTCCTTGGGTGTCAAGATCTCAAGAGCTTTTGCCTTACTCCAGCACACTTCATACATGTTCTCCAGTTAAAACAGCCTCTCCTTTCTATTCACTACAGTTTCTCAATTTATCTTGACCATCATATAAGCCTTGATAGCTATTCCTGTCATGCTTTAGCACCATTGGCTTGTGTCCTGACATGCAGCCTGTAATATGGTTATCCTCAACTGAGCACTAGAAGAATCAGTGAGCAGTTGGCCTAAGGAAAAGAGACTTGATCACTAATGAGCACATATTTCCTTTTCCATCCAAACTTGTGTTGAAGCATCACTCAAAGGAGCTAGCAAGTTATAAGAAATTACTTTTACCTTCTCTAGAGCATTATTTACTATTGCTCCATCTCCATTCATCATATTTTCTTCTTCTTTAGTATGAGTATTTTGCATTTTAGAACCTGTATTTTTTGTTCTTGAAGAGTTGATGTCTTTTTCTTCAAGCATTAGCAATTCTTCAGCCAGACCACAAAGCAACTCATCAGTCACATCCTCATTACCTGCCCAAGACAAAATGGTTTGACTTGTCTGGAAACTGGGGCTTGTAACATTTTTTGTCTGAATCACTGAAGGCTGAGTCAATCCATGTGCTAAACCGCTGTTTTGAGGTGTGTATGCCCAACTGTGATTTAATTGTTTTGTAGGGGATTGACACTCTGGTCTACCTGAAAAGGGCAATGCTTCACATTTATTTATAGACTTGAAGGAGGTGTGGTCTGATTCCAGGCCTTTGCAGCCATCCACATCCACCCTGAAATGGGGTACACAAAAGTTCTTGTCCGTAGTGAGCAGACTGCTACTTAGAGCAACACATTCTCTGTAGTCTTTGTCACTGAACTGAAGAAGATTCTGGCTACAGGTAGCAGCTCTCTGATGGTTGGATATATCCCGAGTGTCTAAAGGCTGCTCCAAAGAATCTTCTTTAATAGTTGATAAGTTTGCATTTAAAAAAATGTGATTTTGTCCGGTTGATTGTGAAGGCTCCTCTAAAAATGTAAGCTGATGATCTGCCTGCTTGTGAAACTTCACGCTCCTTGAAGTGTTTGTTTGAAAGTCCGAACCAGAAGCTACTGCATTATCTTGCTCTGTGTTGCTGTCACTCAACTCAGTGCTTCCATCCTTTGTAATTAAACCTTTCTGCTTCTGTTTAGTGCCAGGTGTGGTCTTCTTTGGCTTAGAATATGTTCTCTTTTGAGTATTTCTGACTTGGCTGCTCGCTCTCCCTTTTCTGCAGGTAGATCTGCAGGTGCTAGCAGTGCATCTCCCAGAAGGAGCAGAACAAACCTCTCTATAAAATCTGTTCTCATGCTGATCAAGCTCACGCATGTGGGAATAGACAGGAGTTCCAAACATTTCATAAATACCTGGGCCTTTGTCATTTGAATTTATTTGCTTGAACATGTCACTGTATTTCAAATCTACAAAATCTGGAGCAGACTGTGTGAGGGGTAGAGAAAGTGGAGTAGTAGGTTTCTTTAAGATAACTGAATTTTTGCAACTGCAGGAGCAACCCTGTTTTTTAAATTTCTGAGTACTCTGAGCAAAACGGTGTTTGTCTGCTCCACGGGGGGGTTTCTGACGTTTCAGGGAAGTCTCAGATTCCACGTGTGGCAGTTCCAAAGATGGAAAAATCTGACTCTTGGCATTATATTTGGTGAAAATCTCATCAGAAACAATTAAGTCTTCAGATATCTTTATCTTGCTACCCATTTTAGATTTTGATGAACATTTATTTCTGTTCATCTTTATTTTGCTTTTCTCATTTTCTTTGCGAGCAAGAATGTTGAAGCTCTGAGTAACATGAGGAGGCAGGCTACGAATGACACTCTTTTTTGTGGCAGGTTGTTTGGCAATGTGTGGTTGCCTAGCTGGTTCTTGTTCAGAGAACGTAACATGAACAGGCACAAGCTTGCTTTCGTCTTTTGAAGTTGCCTCTGACATTGCTTCTGTTTTCATTTGAAAGTCAGAGAGACAAACATTATTTTCTATCTGTTTTCCAGAAGGATCTTGCACTTCTGCTCTGGGAATGACTGCAGCAACAGAATTATCTTCTAAGGCATGGTAGGACTCTGTCACTTCAGTTTTACAGGAAGAATCTAAATCCTGATTGTCAAGCACAAAGTTCATGGTCTCAGCACCTCCACATGGTCTGTAACTTTTAATCATCTCTGTAGCTTTTCCTTCTTCTATACCAGTTCTACAGCAATTCTCCACTCGTTCCTTACTGCCAGCTCTTGAGGCATCTCTGTTGATTGACATTGTAAATGTTGTCTGAGCTGTAAACATTCCACAGTTTATCAGAGCACTACTTGAGCCCCAGTAGGGGTGACTATCATCATGGAAACTGGCTTGGGTCGTAAGATCTATGTTCTTACAAGCCACTGAAAACTGGTACTTCACCTGGTCATCCTTTTCAGTACTGGTAGCTACAGCAGCTTCCCTCCATTTTAAATTGCTTTTAATTTCTTCTTTCTTGTTGCTAGAGTGCTTATAATGATTACTCATGCTGAAGTAGTACAGGTCTCTCACTGGAGCGAGCTTATCAGAAATAGCAGCCACAATCAGGTCTGATGACTTGTCAGTGTGCCTTCTTAGTGGATTGGCTAACTGATACTGGTAAAATTTAGCAACTGCTTTGATAGGCTGAGGAATAGAGTTCATAATATTAAAAGTATTTCTGATGTTGGTGCTTTCATTGACAATATTATCCTCTAGGGGAGCAAGATGAATTGTTCTTACAGGCTGAAATGTCACTGGTGGCAAATGGAACTGTAATTTCCATAAAAAACGTTAATAATGTGCTATACAACAGGTACAGGTAAAATCTAATCACTAAGAACCGAGTAGACTATGCAAACAAAAAATCAGAAAATTATTATTCTTTTACATATTCCCATATTTAACCTAATATGAAGTGTAATATCAAAACCCTGAGAAAATTTTCGCACATCCGGAATGATTTCTAAGTATTCCATAGTCCAGAAAGTGGGAACCTTTGCTATAAGGCACAAGTAATTCTCCATAATTCAAAAATACTAAGCTCTGTCCACACATACAAATCATCTCCTCGGTTATTTACTGTGTCTTATGCCCCACAGCATGTTTGCTACAGGAAGTCAAAGGCTGGTCAGTGGCTTCATGTGCCAAAGTTTCTTTCTTGATGTGCACTCTCACTTAAAGAAAGTGCCAGTCTTATGTTGACCTTAAAAGTCTTTTTATGTAACCCTCCAAGGAGTGCTCACACTGAACTGGTACTTATATTTCCAATGGAACTAGATCACATGTAAGCAATTTTTAAAAAGCAAAAGCGAGTGTATTATAACAGAATGCTATTTTATCCATGGAGTACAAAATTCTTACAAATTATTTCTAGGTTTTAAAAGACATTATTATAAATCTAAACATACAGACCTTCCATATGCTTAGTGTAATCTTATAAAAGTCCATAAACCACATTTTATGGGCTACAGATTTAGCTCACAGAGTTTCAAGTATATTGGAAGGCTGCACAGTCTGCACTTCACTTTCAGTGAAGTTAAAGGCATAGCTACCCAAAGGCCATTTTTATATGGCAGTTAACACTGATGTCTGTTATGTGGGGGACATATTTTATTCCTCCCTTCTTCTTCCTCTATCCATCTGATTAGTGGAAAGGTACTGTACATCTTTGGAAGAGTACAGATCTGAGAATTCTAATACTTTGTTGGGATTACTCAGATTAACAGTGAGACTAATTTTCCAAAAATAATATTTCTGTTCTTTATTTTACAGGAAATGAAGAAAAAAATAACCCTGAGTACACTGTATATTTTAATGCAAATGAATGCAATAGAAATAATCACACAGTCATATGCTCTGAGCACCCATTTGCATGTCTATACTCAACACCAGTTTGCAATCTGCAGCAAATTTTTGTTTCCACTGAGGTTTGAATGTGCCAGGAAAAGCAATGTGTGCTGTCTTGAAATTTACAGTTCTGAAGGCTTTGTCTAGTCTGCATGGCATTAATAGGAATGCTCAGTGTATCCCAAATGAGACGCCTCTAGAAATCATCAGAGCCTAAGATATGAAATAAAGCTGCATTAAATCACACTGAGGTCAGCTAAATTATTTTCCTCAATTTGAAATGTTTTTTCTGTAGCCTTTTTTATGATCTTGTCAAAACTCTTGCTATTGCTTCTATACTTTTCTTTACTTTTTCCCTGTGAATGCAGTTGTATTCTGTAGTGGGCTCACTGAAGTCTACAGCTGATTCAATGACTCAGGTCTTTTGTGCAAAGGGCTATTAATTAATACCCATAAGGACCAAATTATCTGTTTTCTAAATACACTATATTTGATTTTTTGTAGCTTTTAAGGCTTCTGTGGTGTGAAGCACAGATACATGTAAAACTGCTAGCGTGTTTGTGAGTACAAAAGTCTTGTCAGGAATCCTACTTACACTTACCACAAAATTTCACATCAAATATGTTTCATCTTAAGACCTTATTTTATGTTTGCTAACAATAAATTTCAGCAATCATCTAATATCAAGACTTTTCTTCAATTCGGCTTCAATTTTAAATTACCACTCAATACAATGAAATTGTTTGGTTTTTTTTTAAATTGGGCAAAACTAAACATCTAACATGTTTAACATATAGGACACACACACTTTAAATTAACTTATGTATTACTATTTTAAGAAGTTTTATGTCTTTTTGAACTTCCATCCCTCTACCCCCCAAAATCCCTGATGTAACACCTTAGTGACAAATTGTCATCCAAAAGACTGAACACTAAACAGAGGAAACCACCTACACTACTTCTGTATTGCTATTTTTTAAGGTTTTGAAAGCATAGAATACTTTCAACAGTGTTAAGATTTATACATAATACTGTCTTACCTCAGATCTCTTGTTCCTGGTTTTTAGCATTGTTATATTTAACCCTTAAAAATCAAAACAAATGAAATGTTAATTTAGTATTTTTAAACAGACCACAATTTTAATTTATAAATTAATTTCAAACTTTGGTGTTCTGGGGACCAAGATTCTGTCTTATGTGTGGTGGTAGGACTATGCTATAAATCTGCTGTGCAGAAAAAAGTAGTAAGTTGAAATTTAATTTTCCTACTGAACTTTACAATTCCATTTCCAATAGAAAACTATAAAATATGATAATTTTAAAACACTTCAACTACAATAATTTAAATAAATACTCCTCCTCAGCTTCAGATGTTTGCTAACTTCAGTATGTGGCTAATTAACATTGCCAGTGCGAGGAAAAAAGTGAAAGTGATGCCATCATGGGCTCACACCAACTACAGAGAATTAACTTTATATTTTGTGGGCTCAATTTCATTATACAGAGCAACAGGAATGGTCAAGTCTGTCATTGCTTCTCTTTATCTCCTTCATTCTGCAAATACACACACACATAATTAAAGTAGAGGGTCAGCTTCACTGAAGTCTACTTTATGTGAAGAAGTCAGACATAAAGACAACCTAAGGAAAAAGGACTTCTAAGGCTTTGACATCTAATTTGATAAGCAATATATAAATTTATTTTAAAGTTGTGTCTTTTAAAATTGTACTTACTTTGTTGTATTTGTGCTTCTATTGTCTGAAAAGCTTCCAAGTCCATAAATGATTTTGAAATGTTGGATTCTGGGCATGAGGTTTGTAGCAGAAAGCTGAAGTCAAAGCCTTGCCCTACAGTCTCTTTCTTCAGGAAGAAAGGTAAAGAAGTGTGATGTCTCATCTGTAATGCTAATTGATTTTCACTTGGAAAACATGCCACTTGTGGATCTGGACATGGTCTTTGGCTAAAAGGCAAAAATACAAAAAAAAAAATACAGTATGAAAATAAGTGGAAGGGGCCTACTCAGTTCAAATAATCACAACTGGAGAATACTGTGAACAAGAAGCTTGTAAGATCCAAGAACAGCAAAGTATGTTTTCTTTCTTGGTCCATCTGGGAAATTGTGGCTCTCCCTGGAAACGATGCCAGAGATCGACTACAAGTGAGAATGAATGACAAATAATGTAAACCAAGCAAAAATAGGAATGGAAAAACATATTGTCCACCTTTCCCTTCTTGACAAAAACTGATTACTTCCAGCATATACTTTTTATGAATCAGCAGGAAAGGGTGTCAGAAGAATTCTGAAAGTCAGTTGTTATTTATAAAATATGCTGTGGCCTGCCTGAAAGAATAGAGGCTGTGCAGATAACTTCAGATTTCTGCCACTTGGCTTCTGAAGAATGAAAAACTCAAATATGGAAAAAGATAAATATTGTGACTGAAAAGAGGCACAAAAGTATAGTCTAAGTCAGTCTTAAAGCTGTATGCAAGATAATTGTCTGGTTTTAATAAGTCAAATGCTGATGTAAAACCATATACCATACGTTTTTTCATATTGCACCAAATAATTTGTTCATCTAGTGCAATATCCTGCCTCCAGTGATGGTCAATAATTGACATTGGGAAGACAGAAACACTACACAACATACATAGCTGTATGTAACACCTGGAACTAAGGAAATCTTTCCTTACTCATAGACTACTATCTGCTTTGTCTCTATTTTTACACGTCCAACTGGAAGTTAAATATTAATACTACTTACCTGTTTTTTCCTAGAGCTTTATATGACTGATGAATTTCTCTCGTTGTCTTATCTGCATTCTGAGGAGCAACAACATTTCCGCCACCTGCAACAACATATTAGTATTTGTATAAAAGCAGTATAATTCACCAATCAGTAACAGAATGCAAATGCCTTTATTTTTGGACATTAAAATATTATTAGAAAGAAATATAGGAAGTAACTATCAGAAAAAAAATGGACATGTTTCGTTTGACTAAGATACCTATACATACTTCCCATTGTAATTTTTGGAAATGTGAATGCATAAATCTGAATTATTTTTATTATTTAGGTAAGTGTATTAATTCAACATACTGTAAAAACTAAAGGACATCTTAAAAAATTCCAGTTACAGCTTCTACTTCAGTAGAACAGAAATATAAGAAAAATATTGACAGAAACTCTACAAAAGTAGAGTATTCTAAAATAGGAAAGGTATTCAAGCCAAAACACATGTCAGGGCTTTTTACAGGTGGAAAATGACTCTCAGTTTGATTCATATATTTTCTGGTTGCTTGGTTTTGACAAGGAGACAGATTTCAAGTTAATATTGTCCCTTTTTTTTTCAGATCCCACATGTCACATAGATATATAAACTTTGATTAGACTACCTTCTTTGCTTCTCCTCTTATTTTGCTGGTTGTCAGACATCCTTAGATGCATTAAGCTCTGGAAACCTGAAAAAATGTTTCATTAATTGATTTCCAATTCACATTTATCGAGCAGTACTTTATATTTCATTATTTCAGAGCTGTAAGAAAGACAAAAGCAACTTTTAAAAAGTATTTGAAATTATTAAATGTGTTATAATTTAACATTCAATACCCTGTCCTGTGAATACACAGAACCAAACAGTCCAGACAGAGTTTTTATTGCTAGAAACTCAACATATGCTGTGTTGAATAAGACATGAAAGTTGTGGGTATTGTTTTGCTGATATCATCCTTACTGTTGGACCAGAAAGTCAACGCTTCACATCTGGGAGATTTTTAACCTATTACTGAGAAACCAAAACCTGAGTTCAATGAGTATCTTCCTCTACTTGGTCAAAACTCTCTCTCAGCAAAAAAGGTTCAAGATACCAAACTTGTTAAGCACAGAGCAGCTTGTACACTACAGCCTCAACAAATCTCTTTGATAGCTTATTCCAGAAAAAGGTGAAGTCAGCTGGAACTTTTCTATAATTTTCAGAGATGTAATTTATTTTGTGAATAATTTTTAAGTACCTTGAGAAGTAATTGTCCCATAATACAGTCCAGTTTTAAACGTATGCTCAGAATTTAACTGGGCATTTTTCTCTACAGAGCCAGTACGTCCAGACTGATTTAACTGACATTAACAAAAATCACATTGACATCAACAAAGGTATAAATGTCAAGCTTTATCTCAGACCTATTATAAATTAATAAATACATGAATGGCAATGTAATATCTCTGAATATTTACAAAGGTGAATTTTTAGGTGTTTAGAAGTTGTACACATTATAAAAAATAACTAGGCATTATATTATTGCCTTTTTTTTTGCTGCCATTGAATTTCTGAGACCTGTGCCAGTCATCTGACTGAATCTGATATAACCAGGAGTCACTAGCTGAGACAGAGTTAGCCTATTAACTTCTTAGTAGTAAACTTTTGCTTTTCAGTTATAACTATTGTATTGTCAAGAACAGTATCTCTATCCATGAGTGCACCTACCCGTGAGCATTTTAGTACCTCTAGGTACTTAGAAAAATGTATTATTCAAATTGTACTACATTTATAAACCCAAAACATTCTCGAATGAGAATTAGAAACATTTGATATTTTAACTCCTGGTTGTTGAGGGACATAAGAGTTGTGCTCTTGCAGTATTTCTAAATTCAGGCAGAAAGAGATGCAACAGTCAGAACCAGACTGTGCTGTCATTCTTGGTTTACAGAGAGGACACAGATAGAGGAAAACTGAACGAGCTATAGCTGATGGCCAAGGTCACCCAATGCGCTGTGCCCAAGCAGCTTCAGAAGTCAGCACACTTGATGTCTCCTTCTTGTGCTAAACACCAGATAATCCAGTCAAGCGCTTACCCTGTTCTATCAGACCCTTAAGGGCCGTGTTAGATGGTGATTTTCTTCGAACTTTGCGGCTTCGGGGACGCACAAAAACCCCTTCAAAGCAATAACTGGGGAGGTTCCATGAGAGGACACGGGCAGTGCCTCTCCCGGCGGCTCAGCCGAGGTGCGGGAGAAGCCACAGAGCATTTTTAGCTGGCAGCCGCCTCCCTCAGCCGGACAGACAGGAATTCAGCCTAATTACCTGTACCTTGCTTGGATTTCCGTCACGTTCCTCTGCTCGCCCCGGTCCGGCCCTGGCGGGCAGCTCCTGCTGCGGGGGGGTTCCGTTTACCCCGTGTTGCTGCGGCAACGCCCCCGGCCCCGGGCACCCGGCCCGGCGGAGCGCAGACTCGGCCCAGCCGCCCGCAGCGCCCCGAGCTCCGGGCACACCCCGAGCGCGTCCCTCTCCCTCCTGACCTCCGTCTGCGCTCTCAACGCCCCGGCTGCCTCAGCGCTGCAGTCAGCCCCTTCCCCCCAACGCCCCGGGCTGTCTCCGGCAGC
>VZRW01004312.1:0-68475 GCA_013398125.1 Aegotheles bennettii | reverse complement strand
CCCCCCCCTCCCCCTGCGCCCCCCGCCCGGCCGGGCTCCCCGCTCCCCGCCTCTCCCGCTCTCTCCCCGCAGCCCGAGTCGGAGGTGTTTGAGATCACGGACTTCACCACCGCCTCCGAGTGGGAGAGGTGGGTGCTGCCGCCGCTCCCCGCACCGCGGGGGCACCGCGGGGGCTCTGCTGGGGCCGCTCCCGCCGAGGGCAGCCGGGAGGCCGCGGTGGCCTTGCCCGGAGCCGGGCGGGGTGTGGGGGGTCTGGTCAGGCCGCTGCTGGGCTGGGTGACAGCACCCCTGGTTTGTGAGGGGTGAAACAACCCCCGAGGGGCTGAGGGGTGTGCTGGGGGCCTGCCTGGCGATGGGAGCAGCCACCCCCCGGCTGGAGCCTCGGGCAGGGAGGGCAAGGCACCGGGAGACCCGAGGAGAAGAGTGCTGCTGCATCCTTCATGTGTTATTGTTTAAATGCTGTTCTCCAAGGTGGTGTCTGTGACAGGAAGAGACAAACAGAGAAACACTGCATTTTAAATCTGAATTTAGTCTGTGATTTAGCATCATTTATCTGTGAACAACACTCTCAGCAGTGCTAAAAGTGACTATAATCTGAAATGTAAGCATAGGAGGGACATTTTATTTCTCCAAGGAAGCAATTGTTCTTATTGTGATACTTGATTTTTTTTAATTGTTTGTTGTGTTTGTTTGTTTTTTTAATTAATCCCACAGTAGGACAACACATTGCCTGCTTTTAGGGGTCTGGATTATCTACAGTGCAAGCTTGGTGGTCAGTAAATATTAATGCCTTTTCCCCTCCCTAACAGATTTATTTCAAAAATAGAAGAAGTGTTGAATGACTGGAAACTTATTGGGGTTTCTTCAGGCAAACCTCTAGAAAAGGTCAGTTCCTGCTTCTGAATTTTCTTTTAGGATTACTAACTGGTTATACACACATATTGTGCTTAAATGTATTGTCCTTTTCTTAGGTGTGGCAGGTAATGATTTATATTGAGGAATTTTACTTGTGAAAGGGGCCGTTTGGCAAGCAGTTGCTGTAAATTTGTTAGCAGGCTGCCTGCCAAACAATCTCCCTGATAGTGTTGGGCCTTCATACAGCGCCTAGGGAGTGTTTTTATTTCCAGTTTTGAATCTGGAAACATGGTTGAAGCTGTCCCAAGTTCCTAAGGAGTTTCTTTTTGCCCTGCCTTGTGCCTTTCTCACACCTCGCATGCGTAAGGCTGAGGTTTGTGCAGTGCTACTCGTGACTCAGGGTGTTTCATAGATCAGAGATTTTTTTTCAAAGCCTAATTAGAGGCTTTGTGGTGCTTTCTCAGTCCTGTAAAACGCAGCGGAGATTGCTGAGCTCTTCTGCACACTGGTGCAGATAAATTCAGCTGCTCTGGATTGAATGGCTGCTGTGTTTCCAGAGGAATTCTGTGGTTCTTGATTTTAGTCTGGGTACAGAGTATCCAGAACAAGAACTTACATTATCTAATTAACTAGTTTTCAGCCTTAGCTGTCAGTGTATTCCTACATGTCTTATTTTCTAGACCAGACCTCTATCCTTGATTTCTAGTGAGATCTTCTCACTTTACAGATCTTCTCACCCTTTACCTTTGCTTTGTTTCAGTAGCACCATGCAATTCTGTAGTGGTGTTGATTTTTTTCTTTTTCCTAGAAACTTTCCTATACTGTATTTTTGTTTAAAAATTAATTATCCTCACACAGAGAAGTTTTTTCAAATTATAGGTACGAAATCATTTATCAGCAAAAGCATATTAAAATATTAAAGTACTATTTGTGTGGATAAAATCCCAGGTGGGAAAATCTGGTCTTTGGGCAAAGTTGAGGGTGCATATGCTTAAGACACATAGTTGCATATGAGAGGGTGTGTCTGCCTCTTATTGCCATATAATTCTGAAGACGTCTTGGTAGGATATCTGGTCCTGGAAATGAACATGATTATTGGCAATATGGCTTCTAGCATTCAGCTACCTTTATAATGAGGTGCTCTGAGAGTTTATTTTTTTTTTTAATTAAACCATGCTTAGCTATTTAAGAATAAATACTTAGCAGTAGAAAAAGATTAGTAAATGTTACAGGTCGTGTATGTAGGCAGTGCACTTTTTAAGGCTTGTGAATGTAAACCTAAATTTATGTGATGAAATAATCTTTTTTTTATATGCAGGGTGTCTATACCACAGGAGCATGGGAAGAGAAATCAGATGAAATTTCATTCGCAGACTTCAAATTCTCCATTACCCATCATTATCTTGTGCAAGAACCCAGTGACAAAGATGGGAAAGAAGAACTGGTAGAATTTATCTGATAGTTCCCTTACCCCTACCTGTAAGGATACGACAAAAGACAATTTTAAAATGTGGAATTCACAGTGCATTGATTTGCCTTTGTGTGAAATTTTCTGGGATCTGATGAGAGTGATCTGACATTTCTGCTTTAGTATGCTTTGCTTTCATAAAATTGCTAATATGATTAAGTTGTAAGTCAGCTGAACAGATGCTGATGCTCTTATGTATCATTTTTCCCCACAGATGCCCTTCCTCTGCCTATGCAGGACTTGCTGTGCATGAACAATGACTTTCCTCCTAGAGCTCACTGTCTGGTAAGATGGTACGTGTGCTGCCTCTCGTCTTTAATATCAATAAGCACAGCAATTGAAAAATCTTTGGTGCTGGGACAATCGCTTATGTTTTTTTTTTCCACCAAGAATTAAAGCTTAAGTAAAGTTATTCTTTGTACTGGACACAGGAATGGAGTGCAAAAAAAGCCCAGTGGGCTTATCTTTACTTTTTAATTTTTCCCAAAAATATTTTCTTCTGAATTTCAGAGACTAACCAGGCGTTTGTATTTGTAATACTTGGGTGCATTCTTGAAAAGAAAAGCTGCAGTGCCTTAAGGGACAACAGCAGCCAAATTCTTAGCAATGCAAATCGTTACAGCTTTGTTCTAGGGAGATTTTTTTGATGTATAAATAGTTACAGTTGTAATTAACGTAAAGTAAAAAACTTAGGACTAATAGACCTGGAAGTCCTCACATTATTTTGATTACTACAGATGCTGTTAAGGTCCAGTAGTTTGATTTGAGAATCTGCAGCTCTCCATGCTCACTCAGTTCATGACCTCTGAAAGTGGTACTCACACCAAAATAACAGATTCCACAGTCTGTTGGGAACAGTTAGGTTATTCAGGTTACAATATTTTAAAAAATTCTGTATTTTCAGCTGGCTTGCTAAAACCCAGAAACGTGTTCTTTTTTCTCCCTCTCTTCAGGTATGGCTTACGTGAATTTGTGGTTATTGCTCCAGCTGCAAACAATGACGCAGTTCTCAGTGAATCCAAATGTAACCTTTTGCTGAGTTCCATTTCCATTGCATTGGGGAACACTGGCTGGTAGGTGCAAGCGTAAACCTTTTTGACGTGTCCAGGTAAAACTTTATCACACTGCTATTGTGAGGAAAAAGTATGAATTGTTAGCTAAACATGTTCAGTGTTTGTTGTATTAGCACCATAATATTGTTACAGAAGGATTGAAAAAAAATCTCATGGAAACTTTATAAAAATGGATTCAATGTCTTGGTTTTATTAATTGTTTTCTAAAAAACATAAAGGCTTTTAAAAGCTGCTAGGAGTTGTTGGGATAACTGGCATACAAAATACAACTTTTGGAAGAGGATTTCTTCCCAACATGTGGTAACAATAACTTTCTAATCTTCCTCAAAAAATGTTCAGACTGAAAATTAGATAACTGAAGTCATGGGTAGGGCTGTGCTTATGACGTGACAATTTGTTAGGTATTCCATTTAATGGTGAAGTTAACAGTATTTTCCTTCAGTTCCTATGAAGTGTTTCAAACTGTGTTTAAAGCCAGAGAAAATGTACTCTAAAGAGTATGGAATTATGTTGAAATATCTCGCTATTTTTAAAGATTATAAGACATCATGACATTTTCAGTAATCTGAAATATTCGTGTTTTATAGTCAGGTACCACTGTTCGTGCAAATCCATCACAAATGGCGACGAATGTATGTTGGAGAATGTCAGGGTCCAGGAGTGAGAACTGACTTTGAAATGGTTCATCTCCGCAAAGTGCCGAGTCAGTACACTCACTTATCTGGATTACTGGATATCTTCAAATCCAAGATTGTAAGTGTGTCTGAGTGTATATAACTGGTACTAAGAATTTTATTAGCCCGTTGCTGGTGGATTCACTTGTGCTTTCTAGGGATGACTTTTTTTTTGTAAGGATGAGGCTTATACTGCAGATGCCAACAGTCTTTTTCCGGATTTTCACTCCAGTAGAGTGAAAATTGGTGTGAGTTTTGTTCCTTAACATTACCACCACCTTCCATTTTTATTTTCCACTTCTGTGTAAAAGAATGGTTGTTTTACAGTTTCCTTGTAACAACCCTCTTTTTCTGCTCCCCAAAACAAACTCTGTTTTGCTGTCTAAAAGGAGAAGGGATGGATGGGGTTTTGTTCTGATACTTTGTAGGCCTCCATAGCTAGGTTAGGAGTGAAGAACATACGATGGGATAAAATGTGAGGAGTCTGAGTGGACTGCTTGTTTATGGAGTGGTATGGCTGGCTGCAACGCTTCATAACTGATGTTGGTAGTCAGCAGTCTGATCAAAGCACTGCGTAAAAAAATCCCTAAAGAAAGCCTAATGCATTCTGAGTCAGAGTTACTTCTGAATTGCCAGTGGAATGGATTGTATGAATGTCTCGTGCATTTTAGAAAGCTTATGTGCTTCTACCTATGAGTGTCTTGCTGAGCACTGCCTTTACTGGTAATACTTTGTGTTGCGATTCTCATCAAATCAGCTCTAATACAAGCTATTGTAACTGATTTATGTTCAAGGCCTGGGGTGTTTGAGAGGATATACTCTTTACATTGAATTTTTTCTTGGGATATTTTCAAGGGATGCCCTTTAACACCACTGCCTCCAGTTAGCATGGCTATTCGGCTTACATACGTGCTTCAAGACTGGCAGCAGTATTTCTGGCCACAGCAGCCGCCAGGTAGGAGATCTGTGTCCTCTGAATAACTTGTTTTAAAATAAACAGTCAGTACTAAAGCAAATATTTGTGTATCTGGCCAGAAGAATGAAAATGTGTTCTGCCTTACTAGGAAAGGCTTCAGTTACAACTGAGTACCATCCCACTCCCTGCGGCAGGCTACCAAGCTGCTCTCAAATCATGTCTGTGGTTTATGGTTGTGACAGGTGTTTAGATTAGGGCTGTGCCTAGAAATGTGCTTTTTTTATTAGTGGTTAGTGATAATAGTGATACTTCTAAATGGTATTACCTATTTTGGAAAGGAAAGGGTGACTGACTGTGGATCTATAAAGAATTCTGCCCTTAGCTGCATAGGAAAACTTCCGGATTCAGGTTCCAGTAGGTGCTAATACTTCACAGGAGTATTTGTCAACTATTTCCTTAAAGTAACTGATTTTATTACTTCACTACTTCAGTGTATTAGTAATGAGAAAAGGAGAAAATATTACATGGATCTCACGTGAGGTAAAATTTTGGGTTGTTGTTGTTTACACAGTGCTAAATAAGCCAGGCAGTTGATTGATTTATTTTTTTCATGCAGGAAAAATTTCTGATCAAGATTTTTATTATAGTAGCTTTGTATGAGAGGAGAAAGGGGAAAAGTAATGTATGGCCTTAGACCTAAAGTACATACACCAGACTTTGTGAGTTTATGCCATAGTGATGCTGTTTAGGCAAAATGGAGTGAGTTTGCTTACTTGGTAATCTCACAATGAGCCCTTGGTGTTGCTTGGTGGTAACGCTCTCTTCCTTGGGTGTCAAGAATTTGTTTTTAACAGACCTATTTACATATAGATAGCATCAGAAAATATATTATAAACTTCTCCTGGCTCAAAGGCAGGCAAATTAATAGGGAAAAGGTAGATGTTAGTTCCTTAACATAGGTTTTTACTAGTGCTGTGGTGTTTTAGGCAGAAGGTGGTGGAACAATTAAAATGTCCAGGTTCTATTCCTGGCTTGATAGTAGTTTTATGTAACAAGGTTGAAGTATTTAGGGCACACTTAGAGGGTCATAATCTGTGTGACCTTGGTCTGGTTACCTAATGGTTTGGCTTTTAAGTAATCAAAGGTATGTTTTGAAGAGTCTGTAGGGAAGTTGGTCCTGTGTGCTTTGTACATAAGGAGGGTTGCAAATATATTTAGAGAATCCTATTTTTTAGGGTCAGAAAAGATCAGTGCTTTACTGAGTGATGGTTTCTCTTTGTAGATAAACCAAGTTTACTTGAAGAACTTGGGAAGCTAGTTCTGCAGATGTTATTTTTTTATTATTTATGCACACACAGAAGTCAATGTAGTCTGTCTCCCTTGCTATAGTTATTCACTAAGTCAGGATCTCTGGTTCATGATGAATGAGTTGTACCACTCTGTACCTGTAACTTGACTTGAGCAGAATAAATAAATAAATTGAATAAATGTTACTCTTCTAGAGCAGTCTGGTTAAGGGAGCTAGTGGCATAGTGTATTGCAGAAACTAGGGATGGACAGCATCATTTTTACTGCTGCTGCTAAATGCAGTTGTGGTTTTATGTTCATTGTGAAGAACTAGACCCTTACTTTATTACCCTTACTCAATTAGCTCTTCTCAAATAAAACCAGAGAAGTGTAACTTTTACTTCTCTGAACAGGAGATTAGGTAGTTAAATTATACAAATGCTTTATCTGTTCTCATACCTCACTTGTTTTGTGTGTAAACAGTTTGCCAAATGCATTGAAAATTGAGGATCAGATGCTGTAAGAACATTATTCTAATGGTGTTAAAATATATTATTACCTACTTAAGTTTTTGTTCAGTGAAGGGTGTCTATTTTTGGTTTGTATATTTGAAGGATATAACATGAGAAGTGGCTGAGGATGCTGGGAGGCATCTTTAAGTACCTGGGATTATAAAGAATCTCCCAGATTACTGGGTTAAGTCTTGAACTTCAGGAGACATATCACTCTTTTCATTAAATTGTCAACCTTTTAGAAATAGTTTGAAGTTGTTTTTTCACTCTGCAGAGTTGCTCTTCTGGAGTTTCCCTTTTCTGCTTGGAACTGATTTCCTGCCTAAATATTTTTATGGCAGATTTGTGTCTGTTTGTTCTTGTGTCACTCTCAGGCTGCTTTTATAGCTATAATAATCTTTGCCTGTATGAAGGGAATAACCTTTCCTCAGCATGGATGACCAGAATTTTATTTGTCTTTTTGAATCTCTAGTTGCATGATTGCTTCCCAGTTTCTGCTGGAAACAATTACTTTGATATTATGCTAGGATTGCATTTTCATAGCTCTGTCACTTTAGCTGTTCAGTTATTCTCTGGTCATCCTACATGCTACAGTCTTTCTACTGTGAAATTAAGATCATATGCTGCTTAAAATATTCCATAAATTCTGTATGGAAAATGTATTGATCTGTCTTCAGATATAGATGCTCTAGTTGGGGGAGAAGTTGGAGGCCTTGAGTTTGGGAAGTTACCATTTGGTGCCTGTGAGGATCCTATTAGGTAAGATAAGAGTTCAGAACACTGCATTTTATAACTTCCTTAATAGAGGTCTTGAAAGTATGTTATTTTAAAACTTATTTTTGCCTGCCTATCACTTAATATGTCCCTAACAGGTGATTTAATTATTCAAGTACATAGGAAACGCCTGTGAAAAGTAATGGTCTAATAGCAAATAAGACCATTTGCAAAATCATCTGATGATATTCAGAGTTCTAGCGCATAAGTCTTTCACCATAAACTTCTGGAGTACTCCATTTACCTCTGAAACTATTATGTTGA
Organism: Aegotheles bennettii; assembly: GCA_013398125.1. Classification (NCBI taxonomy): domain Eukaryota; kingdom Metazoa; phylum Chordata; class Aves; order Caprimulgiformes; family Aegothelidae; genus Aegotheles; species Aegotheles bennettii. Next base: position 60,652 of record VZRW01004312.1, on the reverse strand, counting down.
AATATACCTTAACTGGAGGTAAACTTTAATAATGATGTGCCTTCATTCAGGGATTGGATTTGTGCTCATCTTTTCTTTGTCATTTGTAGAAGGTTTGAATTGAGACGGTCTGTAAACTGAATTATTACAATCCCTGTCCTCTTCTGAACACCCCATCACCACTCAGCAAATGTAGGAATCTTTTAAATGTATGAGTGTTTAATGCTGTAGGCAATTCATGAAAGTTGTTCTTTCCCCTGTACCTGGAGTCCTGTGTGCAAGGTACTAGTAAAGTTTAGTGCAGTACTAGGTGGCATGCAGTAGAAACACCAACAGAATGTATGCAGGGAGAAAACTCATTGGAGAATACACCCTTTTCTGGATGTAGCTGTGAAATACATAGAGAGACTTAAATATGAACTGTCATAAATACCTTTCAAGATCTTAACTATGATGAGGAGAACACTTTCTGCTAGCACTGAAAGATGTAAATCCTGTTTTGTTTCAGTGAGCTTCATTTAGCTACTACATGGCCTCATCTAACAGAAGGTATCATTGTCGACAATGATGCTTATTCGTAAGTATTTTATCTGAATTACAAATATCTCTTTGTTGGTTAACTACTGCATTTTAGTGACATCTAAAACATTGTGTGTGGCTTTGTGTGTGAAAGAGAACCCATTTTGAAGAATGATAAGGTCAGTTGAACATCTTATTTGGGAAAACACCTTTTGAAATGCAATTCTGTGTGAGAAAATACTGTATTGTAATCTCAACTGAACATACACCTCTATTCTGCCTCGGTGAGGCCACACCTGGAGTATTGTGTCCAGTTCTGGGCCCCACAGTTCAAGAAGGACAGGGAACTGCTTGAAAGAGTCTAGCGCAGAGCCACAAAGATGATGAAGGGAGTGGAACATCTCCCTTATGAGGAAAGGCTGAGGGAGCTGGGGCTCTTTAGCTTGGAGAAAAGGAGGCTGAGGGGTGACCTCATCCATGGTTACAAATATGTAAAGGGTGAAGGTCAGGATGATGGAGCCAAGCTTTTTACAGTGACGACCAATGATAGGACAAGGGGCAATGGTTGCAAACTGGAGCACAGGAGGTTCCATGTGAATATAAGGAGAAACTTTTTCACTGTGAGAGTGCCAGAGCACTGGAACAGGCTGCCCAGAGAGGTTGTGGAGTCTCCTTCCCTGGAGACATTCAAACCCCGCCTGGATGCGTTCCTGTGTGATGTACTCTAGGTGACCCTGCTCTGGCAGGGGGGTTGGACTAGATGATCTTTTGAGGTCCCTTCCAACCCCTAGGATTCTGTGACTTTTGGGCATATTCTTATGCTAGACTTAAATTTTGTGTATTGCATATTTCTTGGAAAAGCTGATAAGGGAATGTAGAAAGGAAAAAGAATTAACTGGTTGACATTCTTCTCCCAGAAACTGTCATCCAGATTTTTTGCTAAGCCTCCTAAAGAGGAAGAACTGTGTATACTGATACTTAAGAAAGAAGAAGGAAAAAAAAGATTTATTGTCTTAATTAATGCAGAAATTAGTTTTAAAGATTAATGGACTCTAAAAGAAGACAGTTCAGTTGTAACTGAATTGTTCTCATGTGCTTCTTATTCAGGTTTTGTATGTACATGAGAACAGGGACTACTGCATGTGTGTTAGAATGTTTGTCATGTTCTTTTATGTAATATGGTGTATACTATGGCTTCCATGGTCTAACTGGCTATGACATTACATTTATTGAGAATGTGATACTCATCTCTTGCACACTAAGGTCACACTATGACACTTGCTTTTTTTTAAAGTGACCTGGATCCTATGCAAGCACCTCAGTGGTCTGTGAGAGTCAGAAAAGCAGATAACCCTCAGTGCCTATTGGGTAAGAGATCAGAATTCCTGATCTTCTTTTATGTCTTTTAAGATATTAAGTTATGAAGTTAGGATTGAATTGTTGATTACCCGATGACCTCCATTTCCTTACTCCCCCTATTTTTTGAGTGGGCAGTATTTTGGGCTTCTCTTTCAAGAACACAAGCTTTGCAAAAGCATAAGTTTCTGTTCTAGGTTATTCTGCATCTGTGTACCATGAACTTCACTGCTGTTCCTTCTTCACCAAGTTCCAGAGAATAAGCACTTACTCTGTGTTCTGTGAAAATTTAGATTTCCTAGAATCTTTAAATTTTATTGTGTTCTGCATATATCCATTTCCTTAGTTGAATCAATCTGTTAGGCAGGATTGGGTACACCTGGAGAGCTGTACTATGTCCATCTTCACCTTTTAGCTTGTGGGGAAAAGAGCTTCAAAACTAAAAAAAACCCCAAACAAACAACAAAAAACCCCAAACCCCAAAAACTCAAAAAAACACACTGCAGAGGTTTCATCTTGCTTCGGGTGAAGAAGTGGATTAAGCTGCATGAAGAACTGTACTCTGGAGAGGTGGCTGATAGCTGTCTAGGTGTGCATTTTCCTAAGCTTTATTTATGTGGCTTAAAGATATTTGTGCTTCAGAACAAATTATCATGTTCTTTCAGATGAAAAGATAAAATTTACTGTCCCTCGGGCAGAATTTTGAGAGTTATCTTATTGTTCAATGAGATTTTAATTGAGTAGTTGTTCAGAAACTTTGTTTCTCTTACAGGTGACTTTCTTACTGAATTCTTCAAGCTCTGCCGTCGGAAGGAGTCAACGGATGAGATACTTGGAAGATCTGCATTTGAAGAGGAAGGAAAAGGTAAAACTAAAATGATTTGCGTTACTTGTTTTTATTGTTTCATGTTATTTTACCTTCCCTATACCCTTTTCCTGTCTTCAGATCGATCAGTATTTATACTTGTAGCTCTCAAGTGTTTTCTGTAATACTCCTAGGAATTTTCTTGTCAGTGCTACATGGTATATTTCCTCATGAATTCTAGGCAAGCTTAGCTCCCAAAGTCCCAGAGGACAATTGCCTCTGTTACAGTTGTTTTTTTTTTCCACTGGAAAACAGGAGCTTAAAATTTGGCTAGTGTGTACAAGACCGTACAAATGGTTTTGAGCACACATCAAACAGATTTGTCTGTATCATTTTATGCTTTATTTTTATTTTTTCCACTTTTTTCTGCTTTTTGAAGTACTATGTAGTGCATATTTTAAAAGCCGATTTAACGAGTCTTTAATCTGTTTGAAAGGCTTTGCTGTCATACTCTCCATTTTCAGGAATTTTAAGGAAAAAAACCCCCAAAACCCAAACAAAACAAAATTATCTGACCAAGAAGTCAGACTTTATCCCAACAGTATAGCTACTGACATCTTTTTGATGTCTCTGTCCCTCTTTTTTGCATTTCTTGCTGTATATGGTGAACATTCCCTTCCTTTCTGCCTCTTGTCACCTTTTCCTACCTCCAAATACATAGCCCGTTTCAGTGTATTTCTTTGGTTATACTTGTCTTAGTTTTGACAGAGCTTTGACCCTAGTTAGCCTAAAAAGGTGCTAGACTGGGTAGGGTCTGTATTAATCTCTTTAGCCCCCCTTATCTCCAATTTTCTTGAAATGTTTGCCAAGATGAGGTTTTTCAGGCTGCTGGTAATTAGTCACTTAAATTTGCCTGCCCTCTATTTAACAATATTAATTCATTTTATTGTGAAGAGAGGCTCTGAAGTTTACCAGCAACAATTCTGGAAAAAATCTTTTGGTTTGAGGAGATTAGCTGAGGCCTCTAAAGCAGAATAGACCATGTAAGGTCGTATAAGTAGTGATTAATGCTGGATTTATTTACAGCTTATCTAAAGCTTTAGCTTATGCTCGAGCAGTCTTTCTGACCTACAATGTATTTGTTGGTATCATGTATGAACAAAAAGGTGTAAACCTTTGCTGATGCTCTGCCAGTTGTGATCTGTGGGTATGCAGTACTACTACAGTAGGTGGCAGGCACTATCTACAGCCAACTCAGTGTAGGCTTCATTCCGTAAATTAAGTCGAGAACAGTCTGTGACTCATTTGTGACCTCATTCTGCTGCTTATCCTTGTGACTAAGAACAGTGAATATCAGATCTGGAGCCTGACAGCACAGGGGTGTAGCTGTGGTTAAAAAACCAATACAAGATAAATAGACTGAATATGACAGGTGAACTTTTAAGGAGAGATGGTCTTGTGATGGCTTTTTTTTGTGGTTCTAATTATTTTTATTTTATTTTATAGAGGTTGCTGATATTACCCATGCTTTGTCGAAGCTCACAGAGCCAGCACCAGTCCCAATCCATAAATTATCAGTCACAAATATGGTTCACAGCGCAAAGAAAAAAATTCGCAAACACAGAGGTGTAGATGAGTCACCTTTAAACAATGAAGTTCTGAACACCATTCTTCTGGTAAGTGAGCTGTCTGTGCACATTATATTCATATAAAACATATATTTCATCTTTCCACTGATGTGTTTTGTTTATAGCAGAATTATAAATGAAAGTGTCTGATTCAGTTATTTGAATTGCATTGATCAGCTTCTTGAAACAGCCTAAGTTGTTACAAGTCTGTGCAATGTAAGTGGACTGAAAATGTACTCTGAACTCACAGTTTTAGTTATGGGGATTGCTGGGATTTTTATGGAGGAAGTGAGAAAAACAGGAAAAACATACTGATAGAAATTTGGATTTTTTTTGTTTCTTCAAGTTCTTATTTCCTGATGCTGCTGACAAACTTGCTGATGTATTTGAAAGCAGAAGTAGCACTTCAGCAGGAAACAACCCTCCTCCAGAGGGTGAAGATTACGTAAGTATGACTGACTGGCACTCATGAAAGGGAGAAAGCAATTTGGAGTGTGTGTTCAGACTTTGCTGTAGTTGTGTGTATTGTAATACATACATATGTATGTATGTCTTGTAATATATAATTTTTTGAAAAAGGAACTTATCTTTGTGGAATCTCTAGGTCCAAATAGTGATTTTTTTTTTTTCATTTTAATTTTTTTTCCCCTTCTAATTTTCTTTTCTTCCAAAGGCTGTCATTTTTAGTAGCTCATACTTACAGGCTTAAAATGTTAGTCAGCCACCTGTACTGACAAACAAGAAAGAGATCATACGGTTTTGGAAAAAAAACCCATGCCATTGTTCCAATATTTCCTGCTTTCTTTTATTTCTTACGTAGAATCTTTTCAGTCAGTTTAAATCTGCTCCTTCTGATAGTCTGACGTACAAACTAGCATTATGTCTTTGTATGATAAATTTCTACCATGGAGGAGTAAAAGGAGTGGCACATCTTTGGCAAGAATTTGTGTTAGAAATGCGCTACAGATGGGAGAACAACTACCTTATTCCAGGGTAAGATATTTTTTTTATATGTTTTTTTTGTTCCTTTGTATTAGAAAATGTTGTTTGTTTCAGGAACAGAATGAGTTCAGTATGACTGTTTTTTGGTTTTTTTTAAATTGCAAATGCTATCCTCTTATTTTTATTACCCTACTTCCTTAAAGCAAGAAAGGATTTGGAATAGGGAAAAACATCTTTGCCCTCCTTTGAAAACTTGAAGGTGCCTGGGGAAGCTCAAGTTAAAGAGCACTCCACTGTGTCAGTGAGGGCAAAAAAAAACAAAGAAAAAGCTCGTGCAAATGCTTGGCTTCTAGTTTATCATTAGATAAAAATATAGGAGCTAATATAGGGAGAAACACCTTTGCTTTGTGGCATTTTTCTAAGGGTTCTGTTCCAATTTCCTGCTGGTGCAGTAGCCTTTGCAGGCAGCTGATGCTGTCTCAATATTCCAACCCCTTCAGGTCTGCTGCATTTTTTTTAAATGGGATGGACTGGCCATTTATTCACTACTTTGTACTTTCAAATGGTTACACTAACAGATAAAATAGAAGATCACTTACTGTATCATTGGAGTTTTAAACGTAAAATCAAAGGTGCTTAATTCTTGTTTGAAAACAGTTACCCTTTTAACTTCCAAATGGAAAACTGACCAGGAAATGCAGGGCGTGTCTGTTCTGTACTAGTGTGAATGATGTCTGAGCTTCAGAAATGACCTCTAGGAAATAAAGTATTTAACTCCAGGACTTGTTCGGTCCCTAACTTGTCTTCTGAGACCATAGAAGAGCTGCACAGCTGAAATGGTGGGGGTGGCTTCAATGTGGGTATTTGCCCCTCTTTTGAATTTCATTTTCTTTAAGACCAGATGTGTGTGAAAGTTTCAACTTTATAATTGATAATTGTTACACTTCTGCCTTTTGTTAGATTAGCTAATGGCCCTCCAGATCTGAGATGCTGTTTACTGCATCAGAAACTTCAGGTAAATATCCCAAGTTTAAGAATGTTTTTTCTCTTAAGGAAACTGTCAAAGTTATAGCAATTATTAGCTAACTATATTGTTGTTGTAGATTTAGTTGTGCTTGTGGTTTTGGGTCTGGACTTCATTTCTTGGGAAAATCTTTATTATAGCAACAAGTTCAGTGGAATTGTTCTTTTAGAATTGCGTGAGATTTTTGGTGACTCTCCCAGTCTTTCTGTGTCACTGTTTCTGTAAGACAAGTAATTGCAAACATTTTCTTTTCCTTTTAACATGTTAGATGTTAAATTGTTGCATTGAAAGAAAGAAAGCAAGAGATGAGGGGAAAAAGGGGAGCGTGTCTGATCGTTCACCTGGTGCTACTTCTGGTGATAACCCTGATAAGGAAAAAGAAGTTGGCAAGTCTTGGGAATCGTGGAGTGACAGTGAAGAGGAATTTTTTGAATGTCTAAGTGATACAGAAGATCTTAAAGGAAATGGGCAGGACAATGGAAAGAAAGGAGGAGCCAAAGAAGGCAACAAAGAGCCTGTAAACTTAAAACCAGAAGGTCGTCTGCATCCACACGGAAAGCTGATGCTGCTGCATCCAGGAGAGCCTCTCTACGTTCCAATAACACAGGTTGGGTAGCCAGAGCTGAGCCAGATGTGCAGTACAACTCTCATGCAACATGGCTCATCCCTAAGATTGTAAAATTGTATATAATTTTCGGGTTATACCCTTATCTGCTGTTAAAATTGCTAAGTGTTCTTGGCCTAAGACCATGTTTTCCATCTTTAAAACTCGATGAGGCTGTTAAACTGAAGTTTCAGATGTTCTCTGTTTTATTTGGGAATGGATCTCCTTAGCAAATTTCACTCAAAACAGTTTTTTTTTAAAGAAGAATTAAGCTGTCTTGCCTACCTTAAATTTGGGTTTCTTTTTACTTCCAGCTCTTGAGGCATCTTCCATCCTCTCCTTACTTTCTTTCCTGTAAAGTAGGAGCTGCTGTGGTCCTTCCACCACTAAGATTTCTAGCTGACTGAATCAGTACTGGAACAGTTTTACTGCTGCATTTGTTTTTATTTTTTTTTCTAAAAAAAAAATGTTTCTCAACTCATGTCTAACAGGCCATTAGGCATCAATTTTTGGTATCATTATCTAAAGCAGGTTTATCATCAAACAGCTAGAAATGTTACCTGACACAGACTTCTTGCAGAGTGATGGGGATGAAATAGGAGCAGTGGTGTCAGAAGAAGTAGTTTGAAATCAGCCATGCATGAAGAATACAGTATTTCTCACTTGAGAAATTTTTAATGAATGTTGCTTTGCATGGGTAAAAGGTATGCATGTAGTCAGGCAAAATGTTGTCAATTAATTACGTGTTGACAGTACCAATGACAAAAATTCTGTGTTGCTTTAGGTCAGTTTTCATCCACCTCAGTGTAATGGATTTCATCTGGATTTTCAATCTGGAAAGTTTTCTTTTTAGTTTCTTTTTGTTAATGTCTTCTTCAGATGCACAGCTTTAGGCTAAACAGTTTAAGCAGTAGAAAGTTAAGATTATTTCCTTTGAGTGCAAGTAAAGTAGAAAGAACTTTTGGTGACAGGGAGCTTTTCACTCCTCCCTCCTTAATAAGAGCCAAGTCCAGAAGAGGCTATTTGTAACCTTTTTTTCCGTGTTGCAGGAACCAGCACCCATGACTGAAGATTTGCTGGAAGAACAGTCTGAGGTATTGGCAAAACTGGGGACATCAGCAGAAGGAGCTCATCTTCGGGCACGCATGCAGAGTGCCTGCTTGCTCTCAGATATGGAGTCTTTTAAGGTAGTACTACTTGAAGAATTCTGTGAGACTGCTTTCTTCTTAATTAAGTCATCCCTCTTGCTTGTGTTGAACCATGTTGAAGGTTTTTCTGATATTTTTTTTTTCTCCACAAAACAGTTTCAAAAAAGTTTTAAGTTGAAAATAAAATCATATTGGTAAAACTCCTAGGATGTATCAGAAATAATGGCTATTTAGTCTATTTTGGTGTAACATTCCAGTACACTTGTGCAATGTCTGTGGGAGGGAAAAAAACCCCCAAACATACAGTTGATAAATTGGGAATTGAGACTCGGACAAGCCCATACAAAATGATGTCAGAAGAAAACTGAGCATCAAAGTCCTGAATCAAAATTACATGTGTCTCCCTCCCACCACCTTGCAGCTTTCATTTAGTGTCTCTCTTCCACTGTGTCTAGTTTTGTAAAATGCACCTTTAATCATCCTCCAAATGGATAAAATGTAAGGGTGGTGTAAACAAACAAACAAAAAGATCTATTAACACATTCACTGTTCTGTACTTAGACTTTGGGGAGGTAGACAGAATTTTTGTGTATAGTTGAAAAACTATTGTTCTTTAGTAGGAAGGATAAGTTCTCACTATTTAGAAGTCCTGTAGAGCTGTTCATCAAGCTGGAGCAGCTGTGGGTTTAGGCAATTTACTCCATTTCTCTTCTGAGCTCTGCAGAGGGAGCTAAGAGCACATACACTGTGCCATCAAAGGATCTCAAAACTCTAAAGGAGATTCTGCCATGATAGCTTTATTTAAAAAAAAATACTGCAATGTTACTTTGTAGTAAAAGGCTAGAGATGTACTGTAGAGTGAGAATATTGATAACATCAATATCAGTGTATTAGCAGTGACTCATGACATAGCAGTTTTATTTCTGTGGTGCGAGTGATCTGAAAGCTCAAGAATATAAAACCATAATTTGAAGTGCACTCTCAAAGTGCACATTGAATAGAAAGCTGGGTTTCCTTTTATGGTCCAGACTAATAGATGTATTTAGTTGTGTTGCCATCATGTCTATGAAAAATGAAGTTTTTTTTCTTTGGGGGATAATTTTTTTTTTCCTTTTTAAAGAGGAAAAGGTGAATTTTGTTACTGGGGTGTTAGAAGATGGAAAGTCAGGAAATCAGGGCTGAAAGCATATTTATGCAGCCCAGTGGCTTTTAGGCTTGAGCTGTTTTTCGTCTAAGTCTTTAATGGTATAAGCTTATACATAAAAAATTTAGTGAAAATTTGTATTTATTGCATGTATCAAGTACCAGATAGAAGCTTGACTTGGCAGTATAATTTGGAGCTTGCCAGAAATAAGTGATGAATGTACTGTTTCGGGTGGATAAGAGGAAAGTCTCTTTGGTTTTGTTGATGGTGTGGGTTTTTCCCCCTGTCATTGTCTTGCTTTATAATTACTTTATCCTCTTCCCCTTCCTAGGTCTCTTTTCTAGTGTACAGTTTGCTGACTATGGACAGAATTCCCTGAGTCTTAGCTCCTAGCCTGTGTCACCCACTAAACCATATTGCCTTCCTACCCAGGTTATGATGTTTTTATAGGATTTCTCAGGCCCAAATTTTATCTCCTCTTCATTCCAGGCAGCTAACCCTGGCTGTTGTCTGGAGGATTTTGTGAGGTGGTACTCCCCTCGGGATTACATCGAAGAGGAAGTGGTTGATGAAAAGGGGAATACAGTAATTAAGGGCGAGCTGAGTGCCCGAATGAAGATTCCCAGCAACATGTGGGTAGAGGCCTGGGAGACAGCAAAACCAGTCCCAGCCCGAAGGCAGAAGAGACTCTTTGATGACACTAGAGAGGCAGAGAAGGTAAAAAGCTCTGTGGCAAGTGATAGTCTGATCTATAATCCTTCTACTACCTTCTTCTTCCTCCTGCAAGATTTAAACATTAATGCATCATTGCACTGTATGCTTGGGGTTATTAAACTGTTTTGTATGTAGCTTAGGGTTAATCAGAAATTCTTGCTGCCTTACAACAGTGAAGGATCTAAAGTAATTAGTGTGTGGGATGTGACTTCACAAGCTGCATTTCTTAGATACTTCTTTGAATTAGTAGTAAATAAACCAGATTTATATCTGCATGTATGTGTTAGGAAACAAAAGCGTTCCTAAAGCATAAGTATTTTTAGTTTCATTCTAAGCTGCTGGGACTGTAAGCAACCACTGAGGATTCACGTAAAACTGCCTTTTGAGTCCTGTCTTACAACGGTGCTCCCTTCCCCTGAATTCCTCAGTGTAGGTGCTCATCTTCCATAGTTACCTTTATCTTTGGGAAGTAGTTTTGATCACTAATGTATTACATTTTCTGTTGTTATAGGTGCTTCATTACCTTGCAATTCAGAAACCAGCTGATCTGGCAAGGCACCTTTTGCCTTGCATCATCCATGCAGCTGTTCTCAAGGTAAAGGAGGAAGGTAAATAATGTTTAATACATTATTAAGATATTTTAGGGTGAACACTGACGCAATAATCACAACTTTTTAATTTCTTTTCCTCCTATAGAAGCACTAGAAGATATATCTTCAGTTAAGAAGATTATTAAGCAGATAATATCCCATTCCAGTAAAGTTCTACGATTCCCCAACACAGAGGACAAGAAGCTGGAGGTAAGGCTTTTATACTGGCTTAAAAAACTTAATGAAACTTTTACATTGTTCACGGAAGTGCTAAAAGAACATCTTTTTAATTTTCACTTTGATTGAACTCCTGCAGGAAATCATCGCTCAGATTATGAGTGCGGAAGCTATCATTGCCAGGGCCAGGTCTCTGAAAGCAAAATTTGGGGTAGAGAAATGTGAAAACGAGGAGGGGAAAGATCTGCAAAGGTAACTGGTGTTTGGTTGTTTTGTTTGTTTATTTTTTTGTTCCTCTATGTTGTGTTGTTTTTCCTCTGTGTTCATTTTTGTAGTTTCAGAATTCAGGACAGATGGAAGTGGTGATAATACAGAAACACTAAGGAATAATTTTTAATAGCTATGAACACTAGGTGTCCCTGGGCTACCTAGGGATGTTATAGATGGGCACCCTAAATGCTCCTCTAAGTAACTATCTCTTTGAAAACACGTGATAGAGATTGGAGAATGGAATTTGTTTTTATCTTGACAGTACTGGGGATTTATTTTTCTTTTCTTCATGTATGTAAAAGGTACATTTGATGAACTTTGCAGGAGAGTTAAAATTAGAAGGATGAGGAATTTAGTATTTTCTACAACTAATATGGAATGATCAACCCAAAGAACCCCCCCAAAGTTAACATTTTCTTATTCTAGTCTCCTTACTATTTTGAAACATGTTACTGAGGAACCATATGAATGAGAAATGACAAGCCATGTTGCATTGCTTCACTACCTGCTCTCAGATTATTTACTTCCTGCTGCTCTGCTGAGGGCAAGAGATGACTTTTTTTGTAGTCTGCTGGGGGTTCAGAGGAGTGATGTCCAACCCATGCAGTATCTTTGTGCTCAGAGTAATTGTCATGTTGTTACTTCTGCTGTGTGGCTGACACTGTGAAGGCTTTTCACTTTGAATTTATACATCTGCATTAGGAGCCTGGGTTCCATTTACAGGTAGTTGAGAGAAGGTCCTTTCAGAGGCTGAATTGCATCCTAGGTGTTAATTGGCCCTGCTGCTGGAATTGCAACACTGAGCTGTGTAATTCTGCCTTGGCTGACCTCACGTGGGAGGCTGCTGTGTTCAGCTTGGTTTTGACCTGTGTTATCTGTGAAAGAACAACTGCTTCTGGTAGCACGAAAGAGAGTGCAACGAGGTAGGAGGGAACAAGTGAAGGCTAAGGAGGGTTTAGTCTTTAGGTCTAGAGGGAAGGAGTAGAGGGATGAAAAGGTGGTGATAGTGTTTCAGTGGGATGCTGAGGAATGTCAGGGGTTTTTGCTTAAAATTTCAGAACTCTTGAGAGTGCCTGCCAGTTCTCACTCTGTGCGAATGATGCCAGGTGGAGACCTCCTCGCAAGAAACAGTCCTGGTTTTAGATTAGCAAACTGGATACAGCTGAGGATTAAACATTCCCTTTTCCTTGTCAATAATTTGTACCACCAGATTCGTGAACTGTCTCCTGGAGCAGCCAGAAGTGTCGGTTATGGGTGCAGGAAGAGGACCTGCTGGGAGCATTATTCACAAGCTCTTCGTGAATGCTCAGAGGGTAAGAGAGCGCTCTCGATTCCTCCACAGACACCTCTAATTTAAGCAGTATGAGGCAACAACTTAGCATATGATGCCCATTTATTTTGTCTGTGTATGTGCATGTGTCGTCTTAAATGTGCTTGAGGGTTTTTTTGTGATGTCCAACATGATTTTGGCAATAACAGAACCTTGCAATACGAAAGAAGAGTAGATGACCTGGGGTGTGACCTGATTAAAGCCAGTTGGGTAGATAGAGGTGTCTTTAATGTTTGATATCCTTCAAATGGTGACCTCAGTAATGCTATTACGGCACAAATTTCTGCTTTATTCAAGTTACAAAAGATATGCAACACCACAGCAAGAACTGTCAAGTGTGTTGATTTGTTTCACAGAGGAGTGTTGAGAAATACATCACAGTATTAAATATTTTAGAAGGAGTAACTTCATTTAGACTGAGGCTTGTACTTGGAATACTTGGGATGTCTTCTGTGGAAATTGTTGTGTTTAGGAAGGATTTCAGGGTTTTCTGGTACAACTCTATGTTCAGTTTACTTAGTGTTGCTTCTGTGTTCTGGAAACCCTTCCCCAGCCTATATTGGTATAAATATTCCCTTTTTCTCTTAAGCAGTCTTTGTAATAATTAACCTTAAAGTACTGATTTCCAGACTTCCTGGGCTGCAGTCAGCCCTCAGTTTCTGTCAGAATTACACCTGTTCATAGCATCAAATTATCTAACTAAAGTTTAACTACAGTGCTAGTACCAAGGTAGTGTAGTATTGCAGGCATCTTAGAGCCTGAAATCCCATTTGGATATCACTGCTGTGAAAATGCTGTGATTGGGTATTAAACACTTTTAAGGTGTGGATGCTTTTATGATAATCCGTATTTTGCAACTCCAGTGTAAAAAGGACCATTCTGAAAACAGCCTGTGGTTATTCTGAGAAGTGGAAATCAGAACATTTATTTTATCCTTCGAGTCTCTAGGGAGCACCTGGTTGCAAATCTCAGCACATCAACCAGCCTTACAGACCTCCTTGTACAGCCTCAGGTCGTGCCCTGCAAGCATGTGCCTTTGCCTTTTTAATACCAAGGCGTTATGTCTTTAAAGCTGGGCAAGTGTTCCTAGTGTTCCAAGAGTTGGATAAAGATATATGTGAATTTGTAGGGTTTTGTTTCTTTTGAAACATCAGTAACTAAAGCCTAGGTTACAGATGCCTCCCACTAGGAGCTGGTCACGGGTAATTAAGACTCCTTGGTGGGACAGGAGCTTGCTACAAAAAACCCCTCGTGTTTAATCTACCCTGAATTATTTCAGTAGAGTATTTCTGTTTGGTAAACAGAAGTTGGGTGACTTTCTCATCATTGCCTTTTGAACCTGGACTCCTCTCTGTGGGTTGTGTAAAATGTGCTGTTACCTTCTCAAGTTTTCTCAGGAAACTTATGATAGCCAGTGCATGTTCTTGGAAGTAGAGTGCATGATGTCTCGTAAACCTACAATCTCCTCCTAACCTCTTGTAAGTCACCTCTGACTTGCCTTTGTTTCTGTCTTTCATCACTGGTTCTTTTCTCATCCCTTTCCAAGCTGACTGAATCTTCTGATGAGGTAACCAACTTTGTCCCTCGTTTCCCACTCATCTTCCCAAGCTGCATAGAGCTGAACCTTTTGGTAGATAGAGTACAGCAGCCTGATTTAGTTTGTACTGTTGTTCACATATTAAGCATAAAAACAATTTTGTGTTTCCAGAATGGTTTTTCCTTGTTTGCAGACTTTATTTTCAGAGCCTAACAGGTAGTGAAAAGAGAGAAATCTTTAAAAACACAAAAACCAACCCAAAAGCATTTCTTCAAGTAAATATTAACATTTTCTGATGCTGAAATACATGGCCATGCCTTTATATTCTTCTCTGTTGCTGTATTTTGTTTATTGAACAGCCAGATGTTTTGGGGGGGTAGTGATGGGAGTACCTGAATGTCGCAATCCTGGAGACCAGAACTTACTGAAACTACTGAACCCTTTGGACAGAGAGGTTTGGGGAAGAACTGGGGTAACTGCGTGAAATGTAGCCCTGGGAACATCCTCTCTTGATTTCCTAGAACTGCTCTTGTGGGAACCAGTGGCGCTTGTCCCTGGTGGCTTCTCCTGTGGCAGAGGCTGCAGAGCAGGGCTGGTCCCTGCTCCCGGGGAGCGTGGAAGGGAAAAGGGTGGGAGCAGAGGTGCAGGGGCCCTCAGTGGCACTGTCAAGCTTGAGTTTGGTATATGCTTAAATTAGGATCCTTGGGCGGGTTGGATCATGCCAGCCCTTCCTCAGTATTCAGGCTGTAGTGTTGCTGCTTACTGAGCCTGGATGGAGATTGCACAGCATCTCGTTGCTCTGCAGTGTGATTCAGCAAGCCACAGCAGCACATATCGTAGCAGCATTGTGAGCTTGAGAAGGAAGGTGACTGTTTCTGTCAAGACTCCCAGTAGTGGCACTGGTTATTTTTAAGAGGAGGGTGGCTTGGCCTCATGTAGCCACGGAGCACTGAGGAGAGCTCTGCCCCCTGCTTGAGAAGGGGGAGTTTTATCTGGTTGACACCCTCGCTTCACACTGTCAGATAATCGGGAATGTAGGCTGAGCTTCACCATCCACACATGAGGGTCCCTCCATTTGATTGTGTGCAGCTTCTTTCTTGGCATCCCATCCGTGTCCCGCTCTGTGTACACATACAGCCTTTTGCTGTGTTACCATTTCTGATCTTCCTCTGCTCCTCTTACAAAGTATTTCCTGAGTCCCGCTGTCAAGAAACAGCTTGCCCTGTAATCATACCCCTGCTCTTACTTAAGGTGTCTGCAGTGCCTCCACTCGATGAAGAGCTGAGGAGATCGGGTTCCCCAGAGGAGCGAAGACTCAATGCAGGGGCAGTTTCAGATTTCCCACTGCCCACGGGGCGGGAGGTGATTCTGCGCACGACCGTGCCCCGCCCCGCGCCCTACTCCAAGCCCTTGCCCCAGCGCATGTACAGCGTGCTGACCAAGGAAGACTTCCGACTTGCAGGTGCCTTCTCAGCAGACACAACGTTCTTCTGACCTGATGGGCTCCATTACCTTGTCTGTCTTCACAAGCAGAACGCTCTTCATTTTCCTGCGGGGAAGTTAACGCTTACAGCTTGACTGGCTTGTGGTGAGGAGATGGTGTGGATGGGCAGCTGTCATGTTCCCAAGGACAGAGCTGAACTGACAGCCCAGAAGGATGCCTGCAGCAACTCATCCTGGAGGTTTGGAATGGCTTCACAAGTAGGTTCAATCAGATCAGAAGTTTAGCAGCCTCCAAAGGGAGAGTGTTATTTTTTTTACATTGGCTTGTTGAATAATGGACATGAATGGGCTGTATGCAAATACTTCATGTTGAAATCCATGCAGAATGTGCTGCTTTACAGTTCTTAATCAGACTTTATGAAGTGACATTAGTCTACTTATATTAATTTGCAAACAGTAAGTAATCTGTATTTATTGCTAATCATAAATATTGAGCCCAGTATTTTTTGGTTAATCACTAAGTTGCAAATACCTGTAAAATACTCTTAATTTTATTTAAACTATACAATACATTCTAGTTCATGCTAAACACTCCTAGCCTTGCAGCAGTTGTCCACGAGGATCTTGTATTTAGGGCTGTAAGTGGACAGTGAGCCTGGTAGCCTTACACAGATCACTGACTGTTGTGGTAACTTTGGCCCTCACACACAGGGAAGGATTTAAAACTGTAAGTAAGCAACACGTGGAGAGGTGTTTCACTGTAAGCAACTTGCTGATATTTACTGAGACCATTTGAATGCATACTGTGTCTCTGATCTGATAAACAGTTCCATCGCCTGCTGTAACCCCCCCAGTGGACATCATGCAGACACTGTGACCCCTATGTGCCAGTGTTGCTTTACAGTGACCCTTGTGTGTTTTAGTGAGAATCAGCAAAGGATCAGCGTTACTTTACAAAATGAAATGTAAAAACAGTTACAGTATTGTTGACATTATTCAATAAATCTGAACTTATTGTTGGCTCTCGGACTTCTTGGGGTACTAGCAAGGGTTTTGTCAAAATACTTTTTACATGTTTTGATCAAGGAACAGCATTGTTTATGACTATGGTAAGTAGAGAAAGTTAAGTTTTTCTCTCAGATAGTACAAATTCCTCTGATGAAAGGGATGAGAAAGACAAAGACCAATTTAGCTCTTGTTTAACTGTCTAGCTTCTGTAAAAGACATTGCACTGGGCTAATTACTGAATAAATACTCTTTAGGTTCAGCTTCCGCCCTGATGCTCTCTGTTTACTCCTCTCCCAAGATGCTGTCTGATGAATTTTTACATAAAAATGTGTCCTCCTGTAAGGGCTGCATAAACTTGAAACTCCTGCAGTTACCAAGCTGTTCTGACCCCATCTTTTAAACTACTTCATGAACTTACTACTGTCTTGTGGAGTTCCAAGGTGGGAGGGAGACAGATAAAGCATAAAAAAAAAATCACCAGGACAAAGAAATGTTATTTATTTGAAGTAACCATAAAGAAATCCACAGAAACAGTCCAAAAGAACCAGTGTCTCTGCAATCTTGTTAAAGAAAATGTGCCTGTTGCATTTGCCAGAAACTACCTTTGAGATAATTGTTAGTATTTATTGTTCCCTATCATGAGTAGGTTTCTAATCCAAGCTGTTTTAAGTAAAAAATGATTTCAGCAGACATTAATTCTACAGGTCAGGGCTGAAACGTTCCCAAGGCTGCTAGTAACATGTTTTGTAGGTATGAGACAGGCTTAGGAGAGACTAATCACTCACTTATGCTGTTTTTGTCATGAGTGATCAGAGCCTGTATCTTCTCCAGTGATTTTGATATGTGAACAAAGAAAATATTTTCAGCTATTGTCTTGGTCCATAATGTCCCCAGTCACAGTGAACCCTGTAAGGAGTTCCAACAGAACTTCCTCCAGTTCTTGCAGCTAGAACTACAATGCAATAGGAAAACAGGAATGCTTCAACATTGCGGTAAGGTTACACATAAATTTCAACCACAGGGTGATAAAAATATAACCATGATCATGTATCTTGGATGCACTTACCCAAAGCCGTTGACAGGCAGTGTTATGAAAATGATTTCTTGGTTTTAATTCCGTATTTTCTTCCCTTTGCCAACAGTGTGATGGACTGGGAAGATTTTTTTAAGTCGTTGCATGACGAAAACCCTGCACCTGTACTGATTTCTGAGTTACGGTGTAACTGAATGTGTTTTGTGTTCTACATCTTCACAAAAAACTTGGTGATGTCACAGCCATACTTGGTAGCCAACGAACGCCTCCTCAGCTGGCTTCTCTCCTTGGCCTGTTTGGCAGTTCTCTGCAACAGAGCAAGAGGAGAGGTCTGGTCAGTAAGTGTTGGTACCTGCCAGCAGCATGTTCCTGGAAAGCATCAGCCCACAGTTGCATTTCAGTCAAATTTTGCAGTAGGCAACATAATAAAATGCAAATGTTTATTAAGGTGACATCTGCCCAATCACTGCCTTGTGAGAGGGGGAGGATTTCTGGCCATCCCATACCGACCTCTCTGTGGCAGGCTGTGCACAGGGTTTGGAGGTTCTCCAGGGAGCACTGTCCTCCTCCACTGTAAACGGGCTTGATATGGTCAACCTGCCAGAACTGGCCTTCTGTTGGGTTTGTCAGCATCTCATTCAGCTGCAGGAACAAAGGACGTGACACTGGAAGTGTTAGAACTACACAGATGTTCTACTGTAAGAACAAGAAAATCATTCAGAGAAGTAAACAGGCATGGTTCTGAGCAAGAGAAAGTAAGCATTAGCATTTTTTTTTGTTACTCCCCCTGGACAAGCAACCAAGTGTAAGGTTAGCTGGGATTGTTTTCACCTTGCCTGCAGCGTGGCAGTGGAGCAAAGAAAAACAGAATAAAAGGTTCCACTTTCTTGACTGGTACAGGTAAGTTATCTTCAATGCCATTTTATCATCATTATCTGATATTAAGAACAGACAAAAATGCACAACAGCTTAAAGCAGCAGTGCCTGCAGACGTTATTTAAACAATTCAGACCAGTAATTTCTGAAGCAGAATTTCCACTTTGCAGCGGAAAATAAAATAGCATTTTAGTTTCTGAATAAAAATACCACTCTATGTAGGAATGTTCTCCCTCCCTGCTCGCCCGCCTCCAAGTCAGTGAAGCAGCAATCACAGTCAGGGAGCAGTGGTGGCATTTTGAGGTGATGCTGAGGTGAGCTGTGACAGTTGGCTTCTGTTAAGCTCCCACTGAACACTCTGCAAAGTAGGAATAACCTGTACCACTGCAGCCAGTCTTAAATAGTTTCATAGCCATAAAGTTCATTAATAAAGTGCATTCGAAGTAAATCTGGCTGCAATATTCACACCCCTAAGGAAACCCAATTCTGATGCCTTTCAGCAATGAAAAAATGTGTCAGGACACATTGGGGTTTTTTTGTGTTTATGGTTTTGTTTTTGTGTTAGGTTAACCTTCAACCTGTAAGAAGAACATTTTGGATTTCCCTGAACTATTTGCTTCAAGAATACACAGATTAACACTCAGTATTGTTACCTGCCCAAGTGGAAGGTGAGACATCCAGGAGCTCTCCAGGAGTTTCTTGCGCTGACTCTTGGGCGCATCTCTGATGCTGAGATAAAGCTCCTGAGCATTTTGATTACAGAACTGGCAAACACCGTGTTCGATTTCAAACACTTTAGTCCTAAGGTAGCTCTGACTAGAGCGAATGGAGAAGTCCTCCTGGCAGGCATGAGAGCAGAATCGTGTGTCCCAAGCACGGGCCTGGCACCCAGGGTCAGGGCGAGCTGTTGGCTGCTGGCAGCTGAGGCAGAGAGGGTTCCCTTGGCTGTCCACGGCTTGCAAGTAGCCCTTGGAGAGGGAGAAGCCTTCAGCTCCAGTCTGATCTGAATGAAGAACTGATAGGCCTTCTTCCTTTTCTGAAAGCAACCTGTTTGCAGAGAACAAATAACAGTTATTAATAAAGGAGCTATTCAGCAGCAGTTCAGAAGTTTTTAGACACCATGTAGCTCCATTAGGTATCTTTTATGCTTGGAAATACCAATTTCAGTTGGAACAGATTATCTTACTTTGCTCAGGCTGATATCCACACAGTGCAATGATCTATTTCATTTATGTTTCCATTTAAACAAAATTTGACAATGACAGATTTTTCTGTTGCACATCATACTACATTTACACACATACACTGAATTATTAGCTGAAATAATGCTGTGTTTATAAAGAAAGGCTGGCTTCTATCAGGCATGCACACATGCAAAGCTAAAATGTTTCAAACCCCTATAACAGAAATAAAAAGTCAGAGGAAACATCCTGGTTTCTCTACACAACTTTCACGGCTACCTAGCAGTTCTTACTCTGAACAAGGCTCATCTCCAGGCAGTGCACATACTGCTTGTTAGTAACATTTTTCACAAGGACATTTTCTGCCTAGAATTTTCATCTTTTCTCCTTTTGTCTAAATTTTGAGGCAGAACGGAAGAAAATTTGGTGTTGCCCTCACAAGCAGGCCTGAGCTAACGTTCTTTTTTCCGTAACTGAATCATATAACTGTTTTCTTGTTTCATTTTAATCAGACTCAGTTAATTAGCAGCTCTAGCAGCAGACAACAGATGCAATCTAAACTGTTACAAGGAGAAAACACAGCTCATTGGCATTACAGCAGGTTTCTGAGCTAAACACCGTACTTCAGCAAGGTCTACACTCACAGCAAACAATTTTGCTACCTTAAAAACATCTGGGGAGAAACAGCTTAATTGCATTAATGAACTAACTTACTTTGTGGAATGACCTGATGGTTCAACAGAAGCATTCTCGTTCTTCAGACAAACACCACTGTCCCTGGAGATGAGGCGCACGCTGCCCCCGCTGCTGCTGGCTTTGCTGAGTGAGGCTGCTGCCACATCCTCCTTGGTCACGTACCTAATACAGCCCAAAACTCTGTCAATGTGCTACGAAGGGAACAATCCACCTCAAGGAATATTCACTCTTGGCTGCAGCGAGATTGGTACAGCGTGTTCTCTTAAAACATTCCTCATTTCCCAGGTGAGAAATGAATGAAGTTTGGGAAAATGTGCTTCACTGTCACACTTCCATATTACATGAGAGAGCTTCTTCTAAAAGCAGATTTCAGGTCTAACCAGCAAACAGATCGGTTCCTTCAGGTATAACAGTATGAAAATTAAAGCAATTTGATACTGCCTGACAGTGAAACTGAAAGCCATTTTGCTTCAGTTAGGGGAGGTCCCACTGACCCTCCAGCTGACACATGCAGCTTGGCAAGCTCTGGAGGACCCCTTGCTCCATTAGTTGTGTCTGAACTCACCTTTTATTTAATGTGAAAACATACAAAACACCACTGCTCTTAAGTAAAACTCTTAAAATCACTTCACTCTGCTCATTCTTCCAAAAACCACTATTCAGACTTCTCCTCTCTGCACTACACATATGCCCAACCCTAGATCCTACCTTAGGAATCCACCATAGGTTACAGTAGATTTTCTAACCCAATTCACAGTTAGATCTTTGCTACTTTTATGGAAGAAAACAATCTGGCAACAAGAAACACTACCTCCTGGTTCTCCTTATATTACAGGAACTACAAACTCTACTTACTTGAATTCTTACATACAGCCAAAATAGAGTCACCCTGGATAATTTAACAGGAGGGACTGAGAGGAATAAAAAAGGTTTTGGCCAGTTTGCAGAGGCACCTTGGCGAGTTAACCTGTGCACATGAGAAGTTTTGTGCTGAGCAACAGCAACACTGAAGCTGGCAATGTCTGTCAGGGAAGACAGTGTATCAGAAAAAGGAAAGAAAGCTGAGAAAAGGTGAATTTAGATTATAACAAGGATTAAACACTATCCCTTTTCAGTGACACCCAGTGAGGAGAACAATAGTTTTGAGGAAGGTCATCCACAGAGAACAGAACTGCTCAAAGAAAAACTGAGTACCAGAAAGGGCCGGATAGGTATGAATGATGAATAAAGCATAATAGCACTGATGGCAGCCAATGATTTATTTCTGCTTCCAGGTGGGGAAAACAACAAGACTCTTTGACCTCATAGAAGCTCATAGAATCATTATGGTTGGAAGGGACCTCCAGGGTCATCCAGTCCAACCTTTATCCCATCATATTCCTGACCATTAGACCATTACACCATGGCCTCAAGTGCCTCATCAACCCGTTTTTTGAACACTCAACACACCAAGGGTCCTGCAGCAATCAGTAAGAGGAAGAAAAATGAAAACCCACATACCTTTTTGTGCTGCTGACCACTGACTGCTTCCTAGACAACTCCTCTGCAGCATGAATGGGGCTGCAAAACAGCTGACCACTCTTCCTGACAATCTTCTGCTTCATCGCTGTTAGATGATTCCACTCTTTCACAAACCTCAGTATCTGGCAGAGAAGGCTCTGTCAGCAGCATGCCAGGCATTGCACAGACAATGACAGGGAAGGAGTGCTATGAATGGATACACTGAAAACGGGATGGAAACAGCTGGTGTGATCAGAGATGGTCCCTGAAGGTCATTTGCACACAAGCTGCAACTCCTCACCCGCTGAGACAGCTTTGACACTGGCTACAACAGTGGGTTTGCTACTCTAGGTGTGTTGATCCAGAAGAAATAAGGCCAGAAATAGCCTTAAGTAATCAAAGATATAGTGACAGGAGAAAGGTTTCTTGATAAAGCCTCAGGTAAACCCTGCTGGGGTAAGCAAGACTTTGCTGATGGACAAAACAGACATGCATAGGAGTTCCCTTCTTACAGTGGCCATCCTCCCTGACACATCAGGCCCCTCAGAAAGGAAAGTTCACTCCCATTACCTGACTGGCATTTATAATTGGGTTTATATATAATATATATTTTATTTTTTTCTAACCTCCTGGTACATGCCTAACACTGGATTAACAATCTGTAGTGTACAGCCCCTAATGGCAGCACCAAAGGCCACGGGTAAATTGGAAGAGCTTTTCAAGTCAACTGGGTATTAGTCCATTTCTCAACAAATGTTTTCCTACTTGTAAAATTTTAAAGGAATCACTGATGTACTTGCTTTGAGGTCATTATATTCCTTTACAGTGCAGTGTCAGGAAAATACACGTAATAAAAACTATTATAGTAAATTAGCAATTAATGACATGAGAAATCAGATCACCAGATTATCTTAATGCATCTGGTTTTATGGCAATGCTATCTCCTTTTCTGTGGCATTTCAGTGTAGCACACAAAGATCTGACAGTTTTGAGCAGTTTAACCTGCTTTCACCTTACACAGTAACCTCAGATTGACACAACCACAGGACCCTGAGGAAAAACCAATGAGCTGTTTAACAAAGTGTTTCAGAACAGAGATGGAGACTGTAGCACTGCACAAGTGGCTCGGAGGTTTTTTTTTATGACCCGGCAGTGATTTTGTCCTTGGAGTATTTTAAATTGCAAATGTAAAAGTGTACAGGTGAGTCTCACTTCCTCAGAGCTGGAACAGCAAGAAAGAAGTTGGTGAAATGGCAGGATATAATGGAAACAGAAATAAGAAGGTATTCCTTGATTCTTTCTAGGAGCATTTACTAGTATGGATCTTCTAATCTAGAAAAGGCTGAGGGACAGGGACAGGAAGTTCCGTAAGGCAGTGCCACCCCCTGCTCCCAAACATGGGATTCTTAACTTCTCCTCTCAGTCTAGCAAAGATCTTTAAAATCCTTTGGCAGCATGCATGTTACCCTCTCATTAGCTGCTTCACAAAACAGTTGGTTGGATCAGTCAGGCATTTGTCCTACAAATCTAAGTTTGAACCCTGCTGGAGAACCCACCACAATTGATTTCGTTCCCACACAAATTTGATTTCCAAGTTATATTTATCTTCAAATAGAGAAAACAGTTAAGAAAACTATGTAAAGCAGATAACATTGCACATCAATTAAAATTCTGTATTTCCTCACGTGAGTGCTTGGGTTTACAGTGCTAAGGTTCTCCTCAAGCACCATGGTGGATGTGAGCTGTGGGACTGAAGGAACCGAAGCGAAGTGTCTCGGTGGAGCTGTGCCCCACACTGCTCTGAGGAATGTGGGAAGGAGTGAGAGTGGAGGCCTGCTCACAACTGCATCTCCGGTGCAATCTAGCACATTCTTATTCATAATGTGCCCTGCTTAATTCATAACCTTCAAAAAGCTGTTTTGTTGACTTATGAATGTTAGTTACTAATCCTGTAAGTGAGAAATTAAATTATGCCTGGTTGATTCCATCTCCTGAAATGTTAACAGGAGGCATGATAATTTGCCAAAGTAACAGATTGCATAATTAATATTCACATCAACATTTATAAGGACTGCTTGCATTGACGAAAGCGTGCCTAGATCCCAAGGCCTAGAAGTGTTCTGCATTTATTTTAAAAAACTAAGTCAAAGCCCTCTGTATTAAATATTATATCACTGTTCCAGTAGGGTTTGTTCTTACCCTTGAACGATTTTGTTTATGCTGGAAAGTTTCTGGTAAATCCTCCCAGTTATCCAGCTGTATGTCCAACGGGATGAAATTATGGTTCAGTGGTTCACCATCCTAGAGAAGCAAACAGTTGTGTTTACAGATGCAATGTAGCACAATCTAGAAAAAAAAAATTAGCCTTTTCAAGTGAATTTTCCTCCCTACCTACTAGATTTAGTCCCTCAAGGTAAGATTTTTCCAGAAACAGAGAATAAACCACAGATGTATGATAATAGCACAGATGCAAGAAATTATCCACATTACTATATCTAGAAGTAAACAGAGTGAAAATTTAAACTTTGAATATATCTGATTTTTTTTTCTTTGCAAATAGTTCAGATACATGAACTGCCTTAAATCAAGAAACTGAAATTATAATCCTCTTGACTGGATTTCCAAGGGAAATGAGTGATTGTAGACTGGAGAATGTCACTTCATTACAATTTAAAACCAGAGTCTTAGATAGACCAGTGTTTGCTATATTTAACTTTTTTTTTTCTTAATGCCTGAACAAGTTCTCCTCCACTTACGGAACTTTTAAGGAACAAGATGTCCCAGTGGGCACATATGACCCAGGAACTTAAGGATAATTCAGAAACATTTGAGAGAATTCCCCAGTGTCTCCTGGTTCAGCAGAAAGATTTTGTGCAGTATCTGGCATAATGAAATTCTAATTGAGCCAAAACCAACCCAGACCACCACACAATTACCCAAATACCATCCAAAATGCATCTTTGTCTGAATAAAATGTGTGAAGCTAAGAAGGAGCGTACATTTCAAGTATATTAAACAAGTTGTCAGATACAAGAGGACACTCTCTGACTTTGTCCCACTTGTATCAATTAGCCAAATAAAAATGTACTATCTCGAAGACTTGCCCTCAGTTACTTGTGATGCTTTGCAGTTGCACCTGAATACACTGACTCACTCAGTAGCTTTGAAGAAATCTTCTCAGTGAACTTTTCTATCCCTTAAAAGAAGGAATTGGAAAGTACTGACTCCCCCTTGAAAAATGACCTGGAAAATCACCAAATGCTAGTTTCTGTACTCCCATTACCATTGCAGATTAATGATAATATGATTTATTCAGGAAGTTGGTGACTTATACACAGCAACAGTGTCTAGCTTTCTGAAAATGTGGTGACATTTTATTTATTTACCTAGTCTGTCAGGATTCACTGTCATTTTTATTTTAATTTTGCATCTTCTTCTATTAAAAATATTGTGTGAATAAGACACCAATAAAATAAAAGGAATATTAAACACCTATCACTTGCATTTCTAACAGATGATCTAAGCATACATCTAATGTATTAGCCACATTTTGTAAGTGAAGTGCTAGAAGTTACATATCTAGGGAATTATTACTTAATTCCACTGAAAAAACAAAGCAGAATTATAAACTAACTAAATTTTGTACATTTCAGCTAATTAAAAAATACTGGGTTTTTTTTATATAAAGTATAACAAGTGAAAGTATGTACACACATTTCATAGGACAACATTTTACTTTGTAATTTTAAAATTACAATAATCATGCATATTTCAGGTTTACCTTTGTATAGAGGTGAATTCTATCAGTATTCCTGCTCGCACAAAACATAAGCCCATCATATATTGGAAAAGCATCTGATTTATCTACATCTCCTACAAAGAGAAAAAATGTTGACATTAAATAACTTTTTTCTTCATTCATTTCGTTCAGTCTTCTCAAAAATTAAAAAATAATATTATACACATTTTTAAGAAGTTATTTGTGAAATTTCCCAACTTGGTGTACATGCAAGCACATTTTTGTATGCACACTGTAAATATTTTATTTTTTTTTTCCAGATCTTCAGCAATCACGGAACAAAACCCAGAAGAATATATCCATGAGGATTCTGTATCTAGTTCCAGAACACTACAATAAGATACACAGATCAAGCTATTTAGATACCTATCATCTGTGATGCTTGTGGCTGTCCTGAACACAAGTAAATGTCATTGTAAGTTTTGATAAAACCATACAGGTTCATAGTTTGACATAGTTCTCATGTCAGCCAAAACCTGACTTGTTTCAGGAGTTGTATGAAAGGCTGGGTTTATCCATCATCAAAATTCAATAAACATCCCAGGCTGAGATGAGAAGGTCATGTGCTAGTGTACGTACTCCTGTCTATCTTTCAAATGTGTAGCTTTTAAATAAAAGTTATTTTTCACCCCAGAGGCATTTCATACAGTTTCACAATGGGATATAATTTTTCTTTCATAGGAGTCAGATTTTACCTTCTCCACACTTTTTTTCACTTTCTTTATTTTCAATTTCAACAGTTTCCTGTTTGCTGATTTCATTGGATTGCTGGGTCACCATTTCCCCAGAATCTTCTCTTCTATCTTCAGCATTGCACACTGCTCTCTCTTCTTTTCTTCTGGAGTCCTTTGATACATTTTCCTCAGTCTGGCTAGTGGGAGCTTCACAATTCCTCTCAACTATAGATGAAGAAACAAGAAAAGTGATTATTTTATGCTACCCATACAAACAGGAACCTAATCAATATGCATCTGGAGACAGGACTAGTCATTGAAATACAAAGAAACCACATTTTATTCTCTAATATTATTATGGTGCAACAACTTAGAAATCAGAGCTACCTTTAGCATTAGGAGAATAAACACACAGAACAAAGTTTTCCATTCATGCAATTTCATGCTCCCAGCTTAATGTCAAAGTATATGCAATAAATAATGCAGTTAGCAGTTCTACATTATATACAGTTATTGTATACCATAAACATACAAAGTAGTTTTCCAGGCATTGATCTATACCTGTGAAATTCAGAAGTTGTCCTTACTTGAACAAGCACATAAAATTAAAGAAAAAGAACCTTACTCATTCCTTTGCAATTGAAATGACAAGTATGGGGTCAGATTTATAAGAATGTTTTACTAAGTTTCCATGTAGATTAAATAAATTTAATAAAAGACATCTACCCTGACCTGTTGGAGCCAGACATGCCATTATTTTCCAGGTAATGTCTCTCATGACAAATATACAATACTCAAGTTAATAAAACTTCTATACCACATCATTTAGTTTTGAGGGGTAGAGAAAAAGTTTGCCACTGAATTGGATTCAGAATAACAATAAACCTCAAGGAAAAGGAGAGCTACATTTGCTGCAAAGAAAACCGAGCATACATTCTTCCTCAAAGAATTTATATCCTGTTCACATTTATCTGACTTTTCCATTTGTTTCTAATTAGAATCATAAAAAACATCCTTGGGGAAAGCAAAATTAGAAGGATCACTTAACGAGTGTCTGTTCATGTAAAGACAGCATTCTTCACATTTTGCCTGGCTTTGTGTATATTCATATATTCAGAAATACTGTACTTTCTGACTCTAATCACAACTCAAATGAAAAATGTATATTTTTCTCTGCAGCACACATCACTTACCATCACTGCTTTGAGGGCAACTGCACATTTCACAGTAAGGGAGCAATTCATTATTGCTGTAAGTGCAAACACGACACTGCCAAACTTTATTTAAAGCTGTACTTTTGCTTGAAGTATTTAAGCCACAAGGAAGGACTTCAGTGTTTTTTTCTGAAAAAAAAGAGGGCTTTTCTCCAGCCAAAGATTTTTTCTTTTTCTTACTGGAGCTGACTGGAGTAGATTCACTTGTGCTTCTTGCTCTTTTAGCTTCAGGTTCACAAGTATTTTCATGACAAATTGTATCTACATCACTTATTCCCGTGGAATCCAAGTTTTCACTGCTCTTCTCTGCATCCTCTTCTTTTGTGTTTTCAGATGATTCTGAATCATTGTGTAATGACTCATTACCAGAAAATATTTTGCGTTTCTTCTCAGTGGAGGATTTTGGGGAAAAGAAAGAACGTATGTCATGCTGCCTTTCCTTTTCAAACTAGGAAAGAGGAAAGAAATGTGTAAATCCCAGTTATAATTACTGCTTCAGAAGCTGTTAAGATTATTATTTTTCTCCATTAATATTACTCTCTAATACAAGAAGCTATTTTTACTTTGGAAACAAAAAGTCCCCAAACAAAACAAAACTTTTGGAAACAAAAGTTATCTTCCTTTAAGAACAAACAGCCAGCAGAAAAAGCAATTTAACATTCCTCTTTTGTTTTGTAAAAAGTATTTTCAACATTCTCATGGCAATTCTGAAATAGCACTATTGGAAAACAAATACGCAGAACAAGTATGCTACGTGCCTTTGTTTTGATGATGCCTATCACAAGGAAAGGCTTCCAAACATTGTTTTTAAAATAATAGCTGATTAAATTCAGTATAGTTAATAAAGATGGAATTTAAACAGAAATTACTTAGTCTTAATCTGACTCTGAGGGTGGGTCAGTCTCCTGAACATAGCATAAAGGCCCATCAGAAGCCTTTAGATGATATTTATACCCGGTAGAGTACTCTTTCCAACTCTATCTAGCTTTTAAAATAGAATTTACATTACTTTTTCCTACTTATTTAGTGTTTCTCCATTAATAAAGCCCACAGTGCACAGAAAGCTTAAGCGAACAATGGCTGTAATTTTTTTTAAATGAAAGCAGAAAGAAAAACATAATTTTTGAGTCTTACATGTGTAAATAAAAGTTCATTTTTGGGATCTTCTAGACTTTCATTTGGGGTCCAGGCCTCAGCAAAACTCAAAAAATCCCATTTCTCCTTATCACCTTCTTCAGCCTGCATTTTCTCTTTCTTGCCATTCAAGGTGCTGCCTGTAACTTTGGCCTGTAGAAAGATGAATCTCATAGTTTCCAACAAATTCACATGTTGGAACAGATTGACTTCCCTTGCAAACTTAATTCAGCATTTGCAAAGTAAGAAACTCTGTAGTAATTCAAAATAACTTCAGCAATTAAAACTAGATTCTTTAATTTAGATTCTTTAAACTGTGATTGCTTCGCAGCAGGAGAGGAATATATTGGCAAAAAGCCCCAGTTATCAGTTTCTCAATATAGTAACTGTATGGACACCAGCAATTGAACCCCTACAACACAGGAGAAGCCAAATGCAGGAATAACAGCTGTAAATTGGTATTTGCATCAGAAGAAATCCTATGGAACCTCAATCTCAAACAATTCTGACAACTGGCAGTTCTTTCTTCTGGAAATGTCAGAAAACAAGAGCTCACAGCATACTAATACACCTCGGTTATCAAAACAAGACACTAAGGAATTGTATCAAAGGCTATAAAAAGGTCACAAAAGCAAATTAGCCAAATTATTTTTCTTAGTCCTGTGAACTCTCAAAGATCTTCCAAGTAAGGAAAGAAAGCAGGATGGAATTATTCCTCCTAAAAAGGACTGGGTAATACTTGAGGAAAGTGGCAACAGAAGGTAAGATTACTGTAATCTTGGGTCTGCTGAAGAAGGATCATTTGAAAATGCTTCTGCCTCTCAGAAACAAGAAGTTTATTTAAGGTGAAACATTCATACAATTAAAAAAAAACCCAACAAAACAAGCCCAACAAACTCAGTTGTTATTATTATGCAGGAAGCCTTAAAATTGTAAATTGAAAAACCAAAGCCATAAAAAGCTAGAAGGAAGATAAAACAATGACCTTCTGTAGATGTGAAACATCCCATTTGTCTTGGCAAAGAGTTATCTTACTTATCTTTGGATCTTAAAAGAAAAACAAAAAGCTAGAAAAGACTAACTCAGAACAGAGATAGACATTTTGATGATTAGGAGTTCTAAGTGTATCGATTTGTCTTATAGTAGAATACTGCTCTAGATGAGCAAGAATGTCATTTGGCACATGCACTTCAGTGCTATTGTAACCATAACGAGTTCTTGATCACTCGGTTCTATTCCATGCATCCCCACACGTACCTTGCGATTCAGCATTGCCCACATCAGAGTATCCATTGTTCCTTTTGCAATAAGAAAATGAATGTTCACAGAACTGCACTGGCCAATCCGGTGTGCTCTGTCTTCTGCTTGCTTAATATGGCCTGGATCCCAATATAATTCAGCAAACACAACGTGAGTTGCAGCAGTGAAAGTTAAACCCTAACCAAAATAAGCAGATGCATTTTAGAAAAAAGATTCCACACACAGGCAACTGAATATCTGAAGTAAAAGAAAGCTAAAGGTTGTACAGGACATTTTTATATGGAAATAAGAGGGACCACCTCAACAGGAGATGGGCCTATTACACTGATTTCTTCCTGGGCCTCAGGTAGATATTAATAAGGTTGAGAAAATACTTCAATATTGTGCAAAGACTGCATACTGCTTCTCATTGTGGAAGTAACATTTATTTATTAATCGGTATTTTTAGAGAAACCGAGTTTTCAGTAATTATTCAAGAATGAGATGATGCTGCTTATCTTGATTTTACTCAAGTAATTTCAATAGAGGCTTGAAACAGTTAACACAATTAGTGCAAAGAATGAATACACGAGTCTACAAAAGACACACTGCATGAATTGCCTTCTGTAAATCACTGCAGTCACCAAAGACTGTGGTATCCATATTCTTCAGGGTTCTTCTATCACGTATTTTCTTTTTTGTCCTACCTGCCCAGCTGCCTGAATACTCAAAATAGCAACTCGGGTGTCAGGATCCTTCTGAAACTGGTTAACAAGATGTATTCGTTCTGCAGAGGGAACACTTCCATCTATTCGTACATAGCGAACCTGTAACATAACGGAATAGAGACAAGAATTTAAGTATCCATGTCCATTTTTTGACTCAATAACCCTTTGTCCCCCCAATAAAAAAAATATGAAAACATCTGTTCTCTTCCTTTCATAGAGATAGGGATACATCAGTACTCTTTGGCCTCTGATTTACAACTAAGCCTCTTTATCTAGAGAAGTGCAGACCTAGTATTAGTTTACAAACTAGTAAACTTAGTTTACAAACTTTGTAAAACTTAGTTTACAAAGAACAACACAGGACCTTAAAACAGAATACTCTGTAGAAGAATCTGTAATTTCCTCAACATGATTCACTAAAATTCCAAGCATTTGCAAAATAATAATGATATCAAATAGCAAAGTTAGCCAGCATTCCCTAGACGTGGTTGAGAGTCCATGTCAAAATAATATGGAAGTTGTTTGCAAACACTTTTACTGCTTTGAATTAAATGTTCAGGTGCTCCATAAAAACCATAAAGGAGACAGAACCACATTGGTGGAAAAAACTGGGGAAACAACTGCCTCCATCATTGATTCAATAATAATGTATCATACTAGATAGGAGTGTTTAAATTATCCTCAAATGCAAAACATTTCTTCAAAACCACACAATCCCTTTAATCCGGTGGCACTGATCTGTATATACTTAAAAATCCATAAACTCCTGTACACACAGGTAGTTCTGCTGAATTCAAACACAGCTTGTATATATTTGCAAGGCCTGAAGTTAAATTTATGTGCACATTTGTTAAATCATTACCTTATTTTCTATAACTGCCTCCGTACAGGCTTGAAGCATGCTTAAGTGGTGAGCAAAAACTAGAAACTTCAGTTTGTCATTTTCAAGCATCATTTTGATATAGTCCTTTACTGCTCCTGCCTGGAGTAAGAAGGTACATTTTCACTAATTAGACATACAAAATGTTCAAAAAGACAGTTTTTATTTCAATGTCTTTCAATTTATTGTAATACAAAAGGATAAAGGATCATACTTTTTCTTATCCACTTAAGACTTTATAAAACATTTTAAAGTATAAAATTACTCAGATTATTTTTGTCTTAAAAAATACCACAACTTAATGTCTTCATGAAATCTATCTCATTCCTTCAGAGAAAACAAAACCCAACAACTTTATCCTCAAAAGATCACATAATTACACACCACTTCTTCCAGATTAAGATGTAGGTAAAAGCCCTGTTAGTTACAACATTATTATTTGATGCTTGAAGCTATATGTTTAAAAAACAAAACAAAACTGATTTCTGCCCAAACATATTTCAAACTGACAAGTTATTGTGTAATCAGAACCTCTGTATCTGCACCCAGAAAGCAATACAGCAAAACTGAAAGAACCATTTTGATACTTTCATGATACCATAATCATAGAAGATTGCTCTGTTTAAAAATTCACAGAATTATTTTGTGTCAAATATAATTTTCAATATCTTTTACAAAAGCTATTAAGGTAATGATGACAGTTAATAAAATTTATCAGTGATCAATGGTTAAGGCAATACCCACTCTGTTATCCTCACATTTCTTTTTTTCTCTCTCTTTTTGTCTTTCAACTTCCTCTTCAAAAATGGATTAATAGAGGGTAGGGGAGAGCAGAAAAGTGGGGAAGAAATAGCAACAGAACCATGGTGATATTTTTAAGATAAGGAGAGAAAAATTTGAAGGAGTTGGTCAGATTCTCAACTCTCACTGCTCCAGAAGCCTACAGAAATTATTTTTTTCTATATACTTTTCTAAAAATAGGTTAACGTAATTAAACCTGATAACATGGTAAAGGATTTTGGTTATTAACTTGGTTTTTCACATGTCTTCAGCTACAGTACTATTGGAGGAAAATTCATCACAGGGGATCCCATTTGATGAAACAGACACCAGCTAGAGAGGATTTTCTTCCACATTTATCCATGGGGAGAACCAATACTGAGAGAATGCAGATTGTGTGAGGGCTGAATCAGCACAGCCCTGGGTCAGCTGCAGCAGCTGCCAACACACAGATATGTCCCAAAGTATCCACTTTCAGTATATCCTGAAGTCAGTGAGGCACATTGAGTGCTCTTGGGAGACTGCATGTGGACAGTCTCAGCCAGCTTGGTGGATACCTGATCAGTGACAGTTTTACTACCTAGCCCAGGTAATTATAGTGGGGTTTAGCCTATTCCATAAACATACAGGGAAAACCACATTGTGATTATAAAAGAAACCAACCAACCTCATCTAGTATTCAGGCCATTACAAGTAATTTTATTAAGTTAAAAACACACTAAGTATTTTAAATATGTTAAGAAAAGACTTCCACACTTACCTTGGCAATGGCTGTTTCTTTATACATGCGTGTGATTAGATTCATGACTTCAGAAGAGTGGCTTTCGGTGGCACCTGAATTCAGATTTCTCATTAATTTCTCCCATTCTGCAAAAGTGGTATTCAAATTCTAATTGGCAGAAGAAATCCATGGTTAGATATATAGTACAAAGCATGTTCTACCCCAACATGTACATTTCAAGCATGGAATGTTTAGGAACTGAGTACTTGTGAGAACTCTATCAAATTTGTCTAAAAGTAACTGTAGGATTCAAAAAATAAAGAAAAGGAATTCAGAAAGGAGGAAGATTATACTAAAATTAGAGCAAATTTTATCATCATCTGATGCCAAAAATTTGCCATATTCATGTTCTTCATGTTACATGTTAAAAATAATAGATGCTATGCCGTATATTCACTCATTCTTTGTACCTACATATAATACATATAAATACATAGATATTTCTATTTACTAACAAACATGTTTTTAGTAAAAGTGGAAAATTCACCTTAGCTGCGGCTTGTGGGAGGTCAAATGGAATACGTTGCCTGACTTTGGGAGGCAACTGAGTTAGAACATCTTTCTTCAGTCTTCTGATCATTATTTCACTTAAAAGTTGATGTAGTTCTTCTAAATTTGAAGCTCCTCTACAGTCCCATTGAGTTCTTTTACCAAAAAACCTGAAATGACAAAAAAAAAGCAACACCTGAAGATGAAAACGAGCTCTTCCAGATTCACTAGAAGCTTCCAGTGCATAATGAATTTTAAAACACAGTCAGACATGAAGGTGTGATGGATAGCAAGACTCCATGTTTACGCCAGAGAGATGATTGCTTTCTGATTCCTTCCAACACTAAAGTCAGAGCAGTTTTAACTTCCCAGCAGACACCACTGCCCGCAGGCATTGCTATCCATCACACACATATAGTGCTCTATCTCATCTCAGCTACACTTCCCTGTCTACAGGATATCATTAAGGTATCATTTTATAACTCTTGTTTCAATGGACTAATGAGAAGACTATAGCACCATGAGAATGCTCATTATCGTATTATAGATGGCAACAACTGATAGGGAATATTATGAAAGCTGCAAATATCACCATTAACATTCCTTTGTCATCCCCCTCTCCAAGAATTCTCCCCTAGTTAAAGTCAGGCACAGAATTTAAAGCTAAAGGCACCACCTTTACATGTAATACCATCTAACGAGCAAGGTTAAACAGAGGAAGTAGGTTTAAGGTTAAAAATGTAAAGGATGAAAAGAGAAGGAACATATTAATTTAGTCTTCCCTTTTCTTTCTTTGCTTTGCTGTTTTTAAGGAAGTGCTGCAGCAGAAACAGCAGCTTCCCTCTGTCAACATTGCCAAGAGATAACAAAATAACGAACGTGACAGATTTGCTGCTTTTGGAGAAAAGCCCAGGTAGCATTTTCCAAGGCCAGGAGAATATGTTGCAAGCATGTAATTTTACTGGTAATTTAAACCCCCATCATTTAGAGAATTTCAAGCCTTACTGAGTTTATCAACCGTGTTTTAGTTGTCCGGCTGTCCTTAGAAAGGTTTCCTGCATCCAGCTTGAGCATTTGGGATATAAAAGAAATGGTAGGCAAAAACTCACAGAAATACTTTGGATGGACCTCGTGTTAGGAACAGGTGTCTATGAACACCTAAGTAAAAAAAACCCACGACATTTTCACAGAAAGTGCTAAATAAAATAATCCCATCAAGTTTATTACCACAGGATGTTTTGTTTCAGCCAAGTTATAAAGACAAAGTTATTTACTGAAAGCTTGCCAAACCCTGAACTTGATCTTTTATTACATTTATGGTATTCCAAAAATAAGATAATCTTCTATGATTGAGTAGCTAACCATGCTGTACCTACGCACACTTGTGGTGTGAAAATTGCAGATGCATTCAGTCAAAACACGATGGAAAAAATAGCATTTCTCTGTCTGAAAATTAGACAGCACTCTTCCACGTTATTTGAAGTTAAATGGTGATAAAATGCATATGACGGAAGGAGAAAAACAAGTTATATGAAAAAGAAACTTAATTATTACTGTAAAAATTAAATCTAAATGTTAGCCAATTTAGCTGCCAAAGTCTACTGTTTTGAATATATGCAAAGTTGTAGATAAGAAATTTTTTAGCTAGGAAATTTTTTAAAGGTTCTTCCCTTCTCCTAACTTCTTTCATTCCAGATTGTAACATAAATTCAGATGGGTAAAACTAACCATTTTAAATCAGAGCTTCTTCTATCCCCTCTATTTTAGAATATAGCTAGAGAAACCAATCATTAAACTAAAGCTGAGGGAAGCAAGGCAGAAGGAAATGAATTTTAAGTTAATAACTTGTAGCACCTGAAACATGAAAATTCATGAAATATGCAAGGGATGGGTTAAAATTCATTAGCCATGTGTGTGGAAAGAAACCCATAATGAGCAATGCTATCTAGCAAATTGAAGGCAAGGTGTTGGACAAGAACTTACAATATTTGATCCCTCAAACAGAATTACAAACATACTACTGTGCTTTTGGGAGTTTTATACCTTTACTTTTACACAGCCAGTCTGTAAAATACAGAGACAAGTATTGCACTTCTTTTCCCACCCCGGTATGGTGGGATAGCAAAAAGACTGGATCCCACAATAAAAAGATAGATGTGGATTATTAGATGATATGAGCATAAGACTGAGAATCAGAAACTAAGTTTCAGCTGTAACTGAAACTCCAGCTTTAAAGGTAAAACCTATGTATTTTATTCTACCGACAGTAAATTTGCAATAATTTTACTTAACATAATGCTGGCACTTAAACTTTATTTGGAACTTCAATTTAAGCCTTCTCCCAGTTCTCTCTGATGGAGGAGTGGTCTCTGACCCTGGGTTTCCAAATGAGATGGTACAATACATCAACAGAGGTACCACTGACTGATTCTCTCACTTCACACGACACGAAAATCAAAGATACTCATAGAAAAATAAATGAGCAAGTACATTAATACCTGACACGAGCATTGCAGTATTTTTTGGCATATTCACTCCAAGTTCCAAATCTTCTCGGAAACAGTGCTTCAATCTGCATGAAAAGCTGTATAAGAAAAATTGATAAGGAAAAGTTGCCTGAAAATATAGGACTACTTCAGAAACAATTATTACATGATTATTGTGTTCAGTTTACATCCAACAGTTGCACAAAACCAGCTTGGCACACATGTAAAAAGACATTCCATAGGAATATGCATGTGTCTGGAGAGAGGACAGCAGTGGGAAGCCCTCAAAGAACACCTGAACACCATAACACAATGCTGGAAAGATTTACACTGAACAAGAAAACAACTTTTGACATTTGCCAGGCTTCTGCAAAGCTTCAGTGCAGGTACTCCAGGAATAGTCTGCTTCTTAAAATACATGAAAACCTACTCATTCTTAAGTTTTACTTAAAAAAATAGGCAATGTCAATACAGACCAGAAATTTCACACCTTTCTTGCCTTTCCTCCCGGTTGAGTAACAGGAGGTAAATAGCAGTTCAGACAAACTTAGCCAGAAAGAATCCCACTTTACAAGCTGTTTTACTGTCAAAGCTTTCTGGATTCAAAGATCACTACTAGATCCAAGAAACACTGTTGAGGGCCGACAGTAAATTTGCAGGCAACAGTAATATGGAAGGCTCCCACATAAATGCATTTCCCTGCTACCCTCTTAAATCTACTGTACATCACTTCTGCTTTCATATTACCTAATCACATGCTAGTGACCTCTCCCAGAAAGAAAATCACTACAGCCTACTTTTGTTCTTCACAGGCTTCTTGCAAGACAGAAATTAGAAAACTGAAAAACAGTATTAAGAAAAATCTCAGCAAAACCAAAACCAATTTATTTGCCCAAGTGAAATGCTGCTATTTTGACATAGATCTGGGCCAAACAAGAAAATGCCTTCAATTAATTGCTATAAATGTACATAAATATAAATGAATAATGTTTTTAATTTTCTATACATATTCCATTTAACGACTTCACAGAAAGATTCTGCATATGACACAAAACAGATTAAGGAGACGTAATGCTTTTTACACTCTGCCTTATAAGCCATGGCAGAACTTTAGTACCAGTATAAAAATGTCTCAAATTGTTTTCCATTTGGTCATGAATTTTGACCCCATTACTGTGATCAAGGACAGCTTGTATGGAATCTCCTTTGAAGGCCTTTAGCAATGTTGCTTACAGGTCCTGGTATCAATGCTCTGTATAAAAGTATAACACTTTCTAACCTTATTTCTTCTTCCAGGATTGGTTGCAATGTCTTTGGTACATGAGCAGGAAGTTTCATAATTACCCACACCCATAGATAAAAATATTTGTTTTAAAGTTTTAAGCACTCATAATACACCAAGCCCTTTTTTACAGTGCATATCTTTCTCAATTTATAATCTCTCTGAATGAATTGAATTATTAAAGGGTCTTGGCATAAGTTCTACTTACACAATAAGAAACTATGAAGTGTAAAGTATTATTTATATATCCCTTATAAGCTCCCCAGATACAAATCAGCTCTTATATTCCATTTATTTCTATATTTGATAAATAAAGGCAGTTTTTTGGGGTTCAGTATAAAACCCAAGTGGTTTTTGGTTTCCTCTCTGCTTCTTACCAGTTCCATAAATTGAACTTCCTTCAAAGGAAAATTTTATTCAAGAAAACTACTAAATTGTTTGTTTACTACTGACACTATCCTCAAAAAAAAAAAAGAACACCTGAAAAACCCACAAAAAACCAAAACCACAATATGTCAGATACCTCTTCAGGCCTTCCTAGAGCAGGAGTTCCAGTGAGCAGAATAGCTCTAACAGCCTTCTGCACAATCGGCAACAAAATCTTGCTGCGGGTGGCGTTTCTGGATTTCATATAGTGTGATTCATCAATCACAACTACCTTGAAGTTCTGCCTGTACAAAGTGTCTACTAAAGTCTGTGCGTCAGAAGTTAACAGGCCATACCCCAGAATTGTCACTTTGCTTGTTGATATTCTCCTAAAAGAGAAAATGGAGAACTTTTCTTAGTGAATATTCATTGTGGGAAAATTAATATAGCAAAGGAATGATACCAACCTGATTTTTTTTAAGTTATGTATGACACCTCTCGGGTTGTTTCCTTAGTGGGCTGTCTTGCTAATAATAATAACAGCAGCTTCTGGTGTTTAAAACATTCTAGCATCTCACATTTATAAATCCCACACATTTCATAACCATTTTCAGAAGACATACACAGCATTTAACAGGGAGTTCTTTTATTTGGTTGAATTGCTTCAACTTGTCCCAATGCATGGGACAAATCCACTTTCTGGATAAAAGTTACACCAGTCAGATCATTATGAGCACCCAGACACTTGAGCTAATGATGTCTCTACGCGAGCTGCCCTCTGCTCTGTGTACAAAGCAGTCCCCTTGTCAGCAGCCTAAGACAACTGACTACACCGTCTCTGACTCTGTGAAAATTCAGTCTGGGCTGAACCTCCTCACCTGAAAAAAAATCTTATACCTGCCCTGTCCATCCAGCTTTTCTGCCTGAACACCACCTGAAGAAAATAAAAACCTAGAAGCAGGGAATCACCAAGGTGAAAACTTAGCATTTTGTTGCAAAGAAACTTCTTACAATACATTTAAAGATGTATAAAGGCCCGAGGCACCAATTGATTTTAAAATCACTAGAGAGCACTGTGGCCCTTCAGGAATCCTTGAGCAGCACAAGAACTCAATGTTCTCAGGCAAATGAGTTACCAGAACGAGCGTCATAGCTGGTCTGCCCATCTGCCAGACACTACCACTCTGCTGGCAGGCTTTCATTTGTTCCCCAGTAGCAACATCAAAAGACCCCACTAAGTTGAGGTTTCCTTCAGTATTTAAGAGGGATAAAGTAAGTGCACATTCATGTTTCTGGGTATGGAAGGAGAGGCGATGGTTAGAGCACTGGCACTGTGGCCAGTGCACTACAAACTGGCTGCTACTGTGTGGATGAATGTAGGAACCAGGAAAACAAGAATTTCCCCTACCCCTTTGTGAAGGGTGGATAAAAAAATTACAAATAAAATAATTTATTCTTAGCAGAACCAATTATTCAAGAAACATCCCATTTCAAATTTAGTTAGAAATTATAAGAACATAAACTGACACCTAACTGTATTTTAACCTATTTAAATGAAGAAGTTAAACAACATTCAGGCAGTAAATTTCATTGCTGAAGTTTTGAAGAAAAGCAAAGAGTGGAACTGAGAGAAATCAAAACTGAACATACGGAAGCAGAACTTGACAAAATGCTAAACCAAGTTTGGCAGCTGTATTTTTACATTTGCATTTTCTTGCGAGTGCATAAAACACTTTTTAATGTTAAAATATTAATTAGTTCAACAGCTACCTCACTTATAGCTAGGGAGCCTCCTGGGAGTTAGACAAGCAGAAACCCAAGTTTTTCTCTTCCCTTGTTGTTGAATAAAAGTAAGTGAAAATGGTTAAGGTCTGCTCCTTTTAAAATCTTACAAGACAAAATGAACAGAATTCTGTTTGCCATTTACTTCTGCCATCATTTCCCCTATTCCATATTTCTCCTTTCTACATTCAGCACTAGAAGCATCAATTTTGTGTGCATTTTAGCTAAACAGCTTAAAAAAAATGCTCATTGGATCCTTATTTTAGTCCCCATATTAAATCTTAAATTTTTACTATTAGTAGCAACTACCCCTCAACTAAGCTTTAAAAATACATTTTCAGTTGGATTTCTCTGGTTACCACAAGGAAGGTTCCAAGCTACTGTCTCACACCTTGGCAGTCGAGTCACTTTCTGATATTCCCCAGACAATTTGAAAATCATCCTTATTCGCCCAAAAGTTTTAGAACAACATCTAGACATTACCATGAAATCAACCAAGTTATTTACAGTAGACTAAAAAATACCCTTGTAATTCAGTGTAATGGGAGAGTGATTCTAATAACACATAAGACTTCTAGTCTCTCTGATGAACTCTTAAGTCTAAAGATAGAAAACCTAGGTCATGATGACCTTTTCAGTTATTTAGAGAATACTTATTCTAACTGATAAATTTTCTCAGTGCGCTAAATAGAATTTTAACAGTAATTACACTTCCTTATTTCATAATGCATACCAGCAGTTTTCCAAAAGTGCATTCAGAATGTTGCACAGAAGCTAATGAATTCAAGCTAATTCATCAAAGTTGAGAAATAACTGTGTATGTTCAATGTGAGACACGCTGAAGTAATCTAATTCTCAGCAGACATGCACTTGGTGCTTTGCAAAACCCAGACCCCTCCATTTCACAGGAGATGAGTAATTACCATAATACAATAATCCAAAACTGGGAGGAGTGGCTGATACACCAGAAGGTTATGCTGCCATTCAGAGGGATGACAACAGGCTGGAGAAATGAGCTGACAAGGAACGTCATGATGTTCAACAAGGAGAAGTGCACAGTCTTACACCTGAGGAGGAACAAGCCCAGGCACCAATATATGCTGGGGCACACCCAGCTGGAAAGTGGCTTAGCAGGAAAGGACCTGGGGGTCCTGGTGGACACCAAGTTGAACATGAGCCAGCACTGTGTCTTTGAAGCAAAAAAGGTGAATGATATTCTCAACTACATTAGACAAAGTATTGCCTGCAGGTTGAGGGAGGTGATTCTTCCCCTGTACTCCACACTGGTGAGGCCACAGCTGGAGTGCTGTGTCCAGCTCTGGGCTCCTCAGTACTAGAGAGATGTGGATGTACTAGGAAGAGGTCAACAAAGGGCCAACAAAGGTGATTAAGGGACTGGAGCATCTCTTCCATGAGGAAAAGCTGACTGGGACTGCTTAGCCTAGCGATGAGAAGGCTCAGGGGGATATTATTAATGTATATAAATACCTGAAGGGAGGGTGAAAAGAGGACAGGGCCAGGCTCCTTTCTGTTGTGCCCAGCGACAGGACCATCGGCAATGAGCACAAATTGAAACATAGGAGGTTCCCTTTGACTATCAGGAAACAACTTTTTTCACTGCAGGAGTGACAGAGCACTGGAACAGGTTGCCCCGAGAGGTTGTAGGGTCTCCATCCGTGGAGACATTAAAAAACCAGCTGGACACAGGCCTAGGCAGTCGGCTCTAGGTGGCCCTGCACAAGCAGAGGGAGTGGAACAAGCCTTTCTATAGAAGAATAATGAACTTTACTCACCCAGTATCAGTTTTGTTCTGAATAATGCTAATATCATCTGGAGAGAGTTCTGGAATCCATTTCTCCATCTCATCAACCCAAGGATACCTCAGAGATGAAGGCACTACAATTAAGAGAGGCCACTCATTCTTATAGTAATAGGAAATGGCAATTGCTTGAATTGTTTTACCTAGCCCCATCTAGGAAAAGAAAAGAAAAAAAGTTAAAAATTGAAGTCTCTGCTCAGAAAGCACATTCCATTCAGAAGAGCCAAAAATACTTTGCAGACAGACCCAGATATGGGAACCAAAGCCAAAGAGCTATTTCACTGTCAATTTGTTACCCACAGATCATCTTTTATGAGAGAAGATACCTTTCTTTAAATGGTTTCATACATACATCTGGTTAGCTCATTAAAGCTAAGAGAAGCATTTCCATTCATTTCAGAAGATCTTTTTGTTCAGGGTGTTATTAAAGTAGACTATAAAGATCAAACTCTTTAACTTGTTAAGATACTGAAAACATCTTTAAAAAGCTATTCAAAGGAAATAAAAATATGTGTGTCTTAACATAAAAATGACAACTTTGTCCTAAGTTACATAGGCAACTGAAGAACAAAGGAGGATCTATATGAAGAACTCTGCTTTTGACCCAGTAGGTCAATGAAAAGAAACTCCTGCTTTCATTCTCCACAGCTAATAGTTTCTCTTTATCCTGTACCACAGGAGAGGAATCACAGAATGTCACGGGTTGGAAAGGACCTCGTAAGCTCACCCAGTCCAATCCCCCTGCCAGAGCAGGACCACCTAGAGCAGTTCACACAGGAATGCATCCAGTCGGGGTTTGAATGTCTCCAGAGAAGGAGACTCCACAGCCTCTCTGGGCAGCCTGGCCCAGTGCTCTGTCACTCACAGTGAAAAAGTTCTTCCTTATGTTCACCTGGAACCTCCTGTGCTCTTGCACGCGTTCCCCCTTGTCCTATCACTGGCCATCACTCAGAAGAGCCTGGCTCCATCCCCCTGACCCTCATCCTTTACACATTTATAAACATTAATAAATTATTAAAATTAAAAATAAACATTAATAAATGGTCCGATGTAATGACAACACCAGGAGACTTCCCAGGTACAGAAGAAAACATAATTAATATCTCTAATATTGCTAGAAATAAAAATAATCAGAGAACTAGTGTGATACTAAGTTTTCATTACAAGCTGCCAAGTTATTAATTTTTTTTGGCAAGCCCCCCTTGTGTCACCAATAGTGCTTGAGCCAGCTGAAAAGAAATCCAAGAGAGTAAAAATGAATACATAAATTCATTTTTAGTTTGTTGCCACAGTTGTCTCCCTAACTCAGACTGCCCAGTTACTGGTGCATTGGTGATGATCCAGGCAACCAAATTTCACTATTACTACTTGATCAGTGCATTGAAGAAAAGTCATCTCTGGAAGGCATATCTGTTCAAAATCCACTTCTTTGGGCCAGGAATGTCTCCTAATCCATTAAATACCTATGCAATTATAAAGTGCTAGAAATAAAATCAACGGAGTTAAAATTTTCAAGATTTAACAACACAGTAGATTTAACCTACCTCAATACAACTAAAAGCAACCGTCTAAGTTTTCTCAAAGATTATGTCAGGTTTCATTTTTTCCCACAAGTTTCATTTTTTTCCCCACTTAGATATTTT
Source organism: Aegotheles bennettii (assembly GCA_013398125.1). Lineage (NCBI taxonomy): Eukaryota > Metazoa > Chordata > Aves > Caprimulgiformes > Aegothelidae > Aegotheles > Aegotheles bennettii. Next base: position 18,052 of record VZRW01004312.1, on the reverse strand, counting down.
TAGAGTATCTGCTGTACATCACAGAAATTAGGCTTCTTTCATTATCAACCTTTCTGCCCACGTCTCAAACAAAGAAAATCACATCTGCATGAAGCACTTTATAAGAAGAAAGATGATGTTAAAGGAACAGGAAAATCACTTACCTCATCAGCAATCATACACCTAAGAAACAAAAAGAGGAAGGGGGGAAGCAGAAATTAATAGTAAATATAAGAGATAAACAATTTCTAAGTATTGTTTTACTAGAAATTTAAGTTATGCATTTAATTAATCAAAGAAAAGAAAAAATGTAGACGTCATTACTATAGCTATCAACTACAACAAGTAAATTTGGGGTGAATTTGAAAATAAGTATGCAAATTATTCTAAAAACATATATTCAAGTTGCTAGCATTACTGAACAATGTGCATTGTAAAACTGAATTGCTGCTTCAGCCTAGTGCTATATTATTTGTAAGCTTATGAGACATTTTCAAGGCAAGAAGTACATCTTCAATTTTGTTGTTTTTCAGAAACAGTGATGTTTTTGCTGCTTCATGATTAAGGATTATTTATATGTCAGTCTGATTTTTAAAAGCTGCTTTCCAGAGCTTTCACATTCGTTTTGAAACAGAAGCAGACACTCCCTCTCTCCCAGCAATTGTACCAGCTGAAGTATTAGAAAATGAACTTGATTTTTTTTCCATTTTGGAGTCATTTAGTTAATGCCACTCCATGCAAAGACGATGACAAATCCAAGTCCCCAGTCAAAACTAGTAAACATTCCGCATATTTACATTTTCTAAACATTAAATGCCATCTTTGACATGAATTTCTTATAGGTTTCTTAAGTTATTTACTTAATTTCAGTTATTTAGTACCTACATTCTTAACTCAATTAGGGTCTAATGAACTAAAGCATCTCTAGCCCATGAAAGCTTCTTTATCAAGTGTTTGAGACTGGGTTAAGAACAGAGGAAATTATTTGATAGACATTTAGCTAAGCCATTAAATGAATGATGCTGCATCTTTCCAAACGTGTACCCTCAGCTATTTCACAAAATCTGTTCTTAACTACTTCACAAACTTTTACCTTCACTACTTTTCAAACTTTTCCAAGCTGGAAAAAACCCACAAACCAAACAAAAACCAACCCCAAACCAAATCAACAAGCCTATCCAATTCAAAAGCATTATCTAAGGAACTACAGGAGCTCGTTCTACCTCTAGTAATTAGTAGATGAAATACATACATTAAATTAATACACACTAGCAAATTCAGAGGAAGGCACAAGTTCAAGCAAAAACTGTGAAGATAGGAAAGAAGTGCAGAGACAACCCTCTAAGTCTTACAGTGAGATGATGACCTAAAGTTCCCTTTTCTCCTACAGCAACCCTGGACTGCGTGAAAATACAGATTGACTAAGTAACTTCTGACCAGAACCAATGCAGGGAATTCCAAGGCAAGATCTGAAACATGCACAGAGTGTGAATTTCTGCAACTTCCTAAGAACTGTCAAAGTCTGACAGCAATACCTGCTTGGGCTACAGTTAAATAACTGGCAATTAGATGAATTCCCCAGCTACTCGGTAATCGGCGGAGTTTTTCAAGCACTGTATAATTTTCTAAATTGTCATAAAAAGCAAGCTGGAGAGTAACTCCCACCAGTTGGTATCATAGTGCCACACAAGGAGCATGGGCTTAGTCAAACCCTTGACGGACAAATAGAGCAGTGAGTGCAGTTGAACCAAGCGACAGCAACAGACTGACAGCTCTACACAGTCCATCACTTTTTGAGGATGCAGAAATGTTTACTGACAGAAAAAAATGCCAAGTCTCAGAAATGATAAAATATTTCATGCTCTGGTAGGGAATAAACTTCACAGGCCACTCTACTTGTCCGTCCATCTGTGTGTGTCCCCGACTCAAGTATCCTTCTGCCTTGAGCTTTTCATTTATTAGCCCCTGTAGCTTCCAGTCATGGACACAAACTAGTCTTGACAAATTGCTCTGGGTGAATTCTTCATAGTCTGTTCCCAGCCACTGCATCTCCTAAGGAAACTGAAACTTCTCCTACTCCTATGCCACATAACTCAATGCACCATGTAATTCAAATGTAATGTTACTTCCATGAAAAAAATGGAAAAGATCTTCCAGGTCTTGATGTCTACAATGAAATTTAACACACCAAAATAGAAATATTTAGTATTTTGATACAGATAATCTTTAAAAGTAATACAGAACTGCTTTTTTACTGTTAAGTACTCTGTAGTTAGTGCAGCCTCCCAAAACCACAACAGAAATCTGTGCACAAAACCCAGCTGCTTTACACTAATGATTAATGCTTGTAGCAGCACCGTCAGCTCAGAGCTGTCAGTATGTCTAACACTATGTATCTTGCCATGGGGCCAAAATGGACATTTCTGGGGCCAAAATGGACATTTCTGTGGTCAAAACAGAAATCTTAGCAGAAAAGGTACACTGGCATTTTTCAACACTATGTGTGACATAAGTGTTTGATATAAGTGTGTGATATAGAATCATACTATGAGATCCTGAGAAATAAGGTATACTGCTGTTTGCTCACTCAGTCTGCCAGGATAAATTTCAATGTCTACCCATTTCATCAGTTTCTTTCAACTGACGTAAAAGAATAATTCAAAATATATCTTGTATAACTTCACTTTTTATAAGTAACAAATTATCTACTTGCAATAGCTTTGTAACCACATTCTTCTCTCAAACTGTTATGGATGGAGCCATGAAAACAAAGGAAGAAAACATAACAAAACACACATCCCCACGCCTGCACAGGGTTACAATGCAGAAAAGGCAGGGAGAGAATTATTTTTAGTGGCAATTCATGATTGTGGGGCCTTAATGCTTGTGATTTGCAGCTGGGCAAAGACATTTATTTGCAGACCACTAATACACAATCCTAACTTTAAAAGAATGATTTTTTTTCCCATTTAATACTCACTGTTAATTGTCTGAACTGAAGTTTACACAACAAGTCTTTTTTTTGCTAACTGTTTCAGAGGCCAACTGCTTTCAGTACACTTATTGTGATTTTTTAAAACAGTTTGAAGCCTGAAATCAATTGGAATGCACAACAACCTAGTGTTGCAGGGTTTTTTAAACTCCTTACACAAATGTAGAGAATGAGTGAGATGCAATTAGCTACAGAGCAGAGGCATCTCAAGAATAAGCTAAAGACCTTCTTCAATGATACAGTATATTTAATATAAGGATATCAGAGCAAATGGACAAATATAGCAATAACCAAGAGTACATTGCATCCAAGTAGCATCTGGTAGTAAGGAAATGTGGCAAAGAGGACAAGAATACAAGTGTTCCTTGACAACTTCTGCTGACAAATACAGCATTTCTCAGCGTATCAACTTACATTTTAGTAGAATTGCTTAAATAATGAAATGTTAATTATGCCAGTTTAGACACACAGAAATCAAAGTGAGAATACATAATATCTTATTGCACTATTCTTTGGCATATGTGAACTATTTGGACCCTCATTCCTTTTTTTTTTGGGATAACTAACTAAAAATAAAGACATTTAGAGTAATTTACAATTTGATTTGACAGTTAGAAGCTGAACAGCAATCAAAATAAATAGCCTTAAACCACAGGAACATATGTTTTTTCCATAAAACAAGATTTTTTCATTAGAGTGAACTGTAGTGAACTTAAACTTTGATGACCTGAGTATCTCCCGAAGAATAAGTTGTTCCGTTTTCCTTCTTGCATTCATTTTCAGACTGTGCTCATAGAATCTTTGCTGCTACAGAGGTAGCATTAACTTCCACTTAATGTGTCTAAAGTGAAACTTCATAGGCAGCAGCAACAAAGTTGCTGGCTTTTAAATATTTCTAGAAACTCATCACTTTGTTGCTGGTAAATAAATGGAAGCATAACATAACAACTCTTAAAAGATAATCACGGTGAAGTGATCAACACAGTTTTATCTCCCTTGTTTCTGCAGTACCAATACAAATAGAGATTCCACAGAAACACCATATGCTTAAAAATTCCATACCTACAGTGATATTTGCTATTTAAGTATTAATTCTCTTCTCCCACTCAATGATGAAATAGCTTTGTCACAAGTTACTTGCAATCCACAAATTCTTTTAGTCATTTAAATATTTGAATAGACACATAACAGACTGATATGAATCAGGCACACAAATTTGTTTTTCAGGGTCCAGTTAGAGTATCTGAATGTGTTAAATCCTCTGTTTCTGTAACAGAGTTAACAACATGAATCACTGCTTTGATCCACACTGTTCATACTCGAATGAAGTGCTACAGTTTTAAAATTGCTGATTTATGCCAGGACACACTTGATAAAAGTCTGACATAACACACAAGATGTGTTTAGGATACAGGTAGAAGTTAATAAAACTAATGGAAGTATAAATTGAGGACATGCCAATTATTTTATGACTTAATGCATTTTAGAGCTTTCATTCTCTGCAGTTTTCACAGTTTTAGAATAAGAACCTTAAAGATGCTTGCTTAATGTAGTTACGAAATATGAGAAGTCCAAAATTTTTTCATTAGACTCTAGAGCAATGAAAAATAGCTTATAGTACTGAGAGAGAAATCATCAAGTGTGAAATATGCCCAGTTTATAATCACAGCAATTACATTTGAAATGTAAAGAACTTCCCCATCACGGCCCAGATCACACAGAACTCATAAGGTATCTAATAGTTGCATTAAGCTGTTAAAAAGCAATACTTTACATTTTGCTTTACGTAATATTAAAATTATGCAGCCTCTATTTAAAACAAACCAGCATGTTCTATATTATTGCAGTCAGACAAGCTGCCAACATGAACATAAAGGTTCCATGCTGTCAAAGCAGAAGAAACAGATCTTCAGCTACAGTGAAGGGACAAATATGTATTTTTGTTTCATGTATTTTGACTGCAAGAAGACAGACTTCTTGTTCCCTGAAGTTCAATTAGTCATTTCCTCTCAACTGGTAGTTACCCAATCTGAGCTTCATCATTCATATTCCATCTGTTCATATGACACCTTTAATAATAGCTCTATCCAAGAATATAAATCAGAGCTATGATACGCAGTTTCATATCCTGTTATAAGCTCAGCCCACATGGTCAGAAGTTTCAGAAAAGCAGGGGAAAAAAATCATTTTAGATGTCTCAGTTACACTTACCCTCAGCAGCAAAGGCCAACCATGCAAAAGCACCACAGTCAATGGCAAATTCTTCCAGTTTGTTTCCTACTTAAATTTTAAACGTTTCCCTTCTTCATAGTGAATCCTGTGGCTAGCATTTGAATCTCTGCCTGTGTACCAAGGAACTCTGCTATCTTTTCCTAACAGAAAGCACCAGAACCTCAATGGGATGCATTGCACATGCTGCTACAATCTTCCTACTATTCATAACCCTTCTGCAGTTGTAGGGTTAGCAATGGGTTTCAGACACAATAGTATCTTTCATAAATAAAAGGGAACCACATCGTCTGGTCTCCACCAGGATTTAACAACCCTTTCATTTTGAGACGTATTAGCTTTAAAATAAAGCTACATTTTCCATTAAAATGCAAACACAAAAAGCAAACCAGGAAGCTTTGTGTGAGAACGCATCCTAGTAAGTGAATATGCGTACAGAGAAGAGAGCAAGAAGTCTACAGTGCTGGTTCACCTCAGGTCCAAAACCTTATTGTTGATTCCCACACAGAAGAGAACAAATGTGAGCAACTGAGGTTATACACAAAACCCACCACTGTGTTTGAAGCTTTCTTCTAAATGTAAAAACCTGCATAATTTAAGGGACCACACAAGGCTGGGTGAGTCAGAACCCCAGAACCAGATACTCACAAGTTAGCACGTGCTATCAGAACAGTCTTGTAAAGGTATCAAGCACCAAGCAAAGGGGCACTTACTACATGTATCACATTATACAATTTATTATAGATTCTTACTACAGCAAACCTTGGAGAGAAATCAGAAGTTGGCAAAAAACAGGTGACAGATCTGAGGAAGAAACCCAAAATCTGGCCTGTGAAAGCTCTGGTTAGGAAAGCATTGCCTCTGGAAGGACAGAGAACATATAATTTTTCAAACGTCAAAGAGCACAGAAAGAACTTCTAGTTGTGTTGATCTCAAGAAGATTGGAGCCAACTTTGCAAAGCAGAAGGAGAAGCAGAGCTTTAAAATTTTATGCAGCTGAGCTGATTGGAGAAGCAGAAGGAAACTGAGGCTAAGCTCATGTGGCATATGTCACCACGAAAATAGTCTGCATCAGAAGGAGGTTAATACTCAAACAGTTCCATAAAATGAGTTTCAGGGAAGGAAAAAAAGTTTTAAATTAATATAATTTCTATTTCTGTGTGTCTGGGTTACATTCAGGTCACCCCTTTAGAAATGTTAGCAACATTAACCAAGCAGACAATAAGGTTTCCTATATTAATTATGGCTACTTCAGCAAGGCATCTCTGCAAAGAGAAAGAGCATCGTTTTGAACATTGCTCTTGCAAGAATACAGATGAAAACCACACTGGCTTATATCTAAGGTCAAGAACCCTACTAAGTCAGACACTCAGTGCTAGGGGTTTCTTGTAAATGCAGAAATATTTTGCAATAATATCCTCTCTAAACTAGATAGTTCTGCTTCCTTATATGGAGGATTAAAAGCTAAAGGGGTATAGAAATCCAACACACCTATTGCTTGCTTACAGGGATAATTTAACTTCTTGATTAATTGTCAACAGCTATTCATCCAGAAAAAAAACCAGAACCACAGGTAACATTTTCAGAATTATTTTCTTCACTTTTAAATGCATTTTCCAAGAAAAACAGTCAAAGCAGTAGCACTTAACTTCTTAAAACACTGAAAAATTTTGTTACTACTCAAACAAATTAAGTGTTTTTGTTAATACAGTCTTTGGAACATGCTGTACAGAGGAAGCTCGCATCTTTCTTTCCCTAGTGTGGGTGTCCTGATATTCTTGGGATTCTCACCTACTTATGTGAGTCAGTTTTATATAACGCTACAACATATAATTTACCTCCTACTCACAAGCCAACACTTTAGCACTAACATCTTAACCAAGGGTTATTTAAGGAATCTGAACTTAGTACATTTTTATATAAAACTGCGCAAGCAACCATTACGTTTGTGTGTCAGTAATCACAGCACACAGTCCTAAAACTAGAACAAAGAGAGCTGACTTCCTTGCAAAAATAATCAGGGTTGTTTCACCAAAAATAGAGCTGCAGAAGGGTTAAGCTACATGATACCCTGGCTCTTGAACTACACTAGGTATTTTAAAAATATATATATAATAAAAACCCTACCCTCAAGCTAATGTAAGATGCACTAAATTGCCACATCTGCAGTGTTTAATGATTCTCCAAAGGAGTACAGAGGAGAATGGTTCTCCATAGTTTCTCCAACACTCCTCAACACATAACTGAAAAAAGCATCTAAAATGCTTTTTTATTAAGTTTTGAAAGCTCAAGAGCACACTTGCCACCATATTCTAGCATTTTAGCTTTGACAAAGACGTGTGGAATAACACATATCAAGTGGTCGAATTGAAGTTAAGCTCAGACAGTTCAACAGGTTTTTAGAATGTATTAACTGAACTGTGAACTGGTAAAATTTCTAGTCAAGAAGACACCTAATAGTGACAGTGAAAACTCCTCACCCATTCAGTCACTGGCTTCAGAGACAAAATGGTTCACCAGCTGACTCTGCAAGAAAAACTGATTTCAGCTAATTGGAACAGTTGAAATAACATCAACTAATTTCAACTACAGACAATCTAGGCTACAAACCTTAACCTTGGTACTCACTGGCACGACTGAAACACCTGCGATCAACAGTAGCTCTTCCTCACTATGCAGTCTAGTGATTTGCAATGAAACGGAGGTACTTATCACTACTTTTCCAATAAACTCTGCTTCCCCAAGTGACCCTCCCCCTGCAGTTATCTGCACTGCGACATCTGCAGAAGAACTAATCTCTTCACGTCTTCCACCTTCAAAGTTAGCTAAATCAGGCAACAAGGATAAGGATTTACTTAGAGAAGTGTCTCATCAGTACTCTCTCCATTTTCAATAGTTCCCAGATTCAATGTCTTTTCCCTCCAGTACCCCAAGCTCTCAAAAACAGTGTTTATTTTTCTCTGACACTTGCTTCCTTCTCCATACCACCCATTCAACTGCTGACAGAATATCCCACTTCTTCTCTGACATGAATCTCTGAACTGAACACTTCTGCTGATCTTTTCTATGCTGATGTATCTCCTCTACTATAACCTGTTCCCCCATCCACACAGTACAAAGACATCATAAAGCATGTGGATTTAAATTGTTTACCTAGCTAACTCTTTTCGCCTCTGCCCATGTTCTTCTCCTCCTTCCTACTTCCACTAAACCAGTTAGAATTTGACTTGTACTTGTTAAAGACCCTACTTTTTCCCACTCACATTAAAGCAGCTTGTCTTACATACTCAAAACTGACCACTTTTCATTCTGTGCTCTCCCTGATGTTTATAGTTAAACACAACTATTTTTCATTGTGCCTTCTCCCACCACAAACTTTCACTGCACACAGCTAATACTAAACTCATTTCCTCTCTCTCCAACTCTGTTGACAACCCATTACCTACACTTGTAGTCTTTATCTCACTTGGCCCTTCTCTTGCATTCTAACAAATTCTGCCCTGCATTTCTAAAAATCTGTATCTTCTTCTCTATTCCTGCTGCTAGGAGTCCACGTTTAAGCCCAGGTAATTTCTCAGACTAGCACCATTGCTTTTGTCTGTTCTCAAATTATTTTTTTAAGCCCACACAGTTCTTCTCCTGAATGACATTCTACATTCACTTAGTGACAGCGTAATTTTCGTTCCATCTGAATTGCTTCCCAGTTCCTCCAGCATCACTTCCAAACAAGCCTCCCTGGCCATGAAAGCTTTGCAGAATTTGGCTCAATCTCTCATTCATATTTCCTGCATCTGAACCTCATTCTGCGAGCTAGCATCTTCATTTAATCATCTCTCTCTCCTTTGGCACTTCTTAGATGTGAAATGTACTCTGAAACATTACAAACCAACGTCTTTAAAAAAAGAAACCTTTCTTTAAAAGCACAGTACTCACAGAGCCACTCCATATTTAATTGCTGAAATGCATTAACTGTTTGATCTCCTACATATTAAATAGCCAGTTCTTTTTTTTTTCTCCCCAAGGATTACTTTTCAGCTTTGTTTTCTAAGACTGGAAACAACTGCTCATCTATTATGATGCAGGGTTTAAGGACTCAGACAGCTCAAAATTATAATAATTTCATCTATCTAAAATGAGTTGCTCCAAAACATAGAAATATGAATTAATGTATTACCTTTAAAACTTATAAACATTACAAAGCATTGTAACATTACAAAGCAAAAATTATTTATAAATCAACACTTGAGTAAAAGACAGATCCTGGTAAATCTATCAATAAGCATTTCAATATTGAAATACATTTATTCCTGGTAAATCTATCAATAAGCACTTCAATATTGAAATACATTTATATTCATTATTTTTTTCTGCTAGAAAATAGATGTTACCATATTAATGCACTTGAACCTTATGTAAGAAAGTGAGAAGAAAACACAGCAGGAAACTAGATTACCCTGATGAAATGGTTTGAGCACACAATTATAATGGAAAAGCTTACTTCATGAGTGGTAAATGCCTACAAGTCCTCTTTCACAAGCAAGATAGCTTAAACAAATTGTTCTGCCAACATTTCTAGAAAAAACAGATATCTGTGTGTCTGCAGGCATCTTTTTCAGATACCACCAACAAGGCAAGCAATGCTAAATAACGATGTTTGCAAATCACAGGCTGACAGTTTTTATTATAAAACTTGATAAAACATTTAGTGATATGGTTTGTACATGTTACCCAGCAGCAAGAGAGCTTGGCTTTCAAACAATAGCACACCTCTGACTTTCACAGTATATTCAGGTGAGCAAATTGTTTGTAAAGTAAGACAGACATTGCACACTTCTATAAAGAGGTGATATAAACCAAGAATACACATTAGAAAGAGATTGTGAATTTCCAAGAACTATGTCAGTGAACAGCAACAGTAAAAAACACTAATATCCAAAGCGAGATGTGGGCTCAGAAGAGATTTAATATAATCCTTATCAATACAAGCAAGCCATTAGCTCATTCATCTCTGTGTGTTGGATATTTTGCCTAAACTTCTACCTTTTTTCCCCAGAGTATTGTGCTTCGACACTGCCACCTCCTCTTCCCTAACACCTGACCACTGGCTGGTGACTTCTCATTCTCGAGTCAGCCTCCTCCTGCATACTTCATAGATTTTACATGGAGGAATAAATCTGGCCTGAAAATTGCACTCTGTTGCTCGGAACAACTAAACTCAGCAAGTAAGATGACATCTTTGCTTTATGGTTTTCAGTTTATGCCTCTTCACTTGTGATTAGGCTACCCCATGCTCTCAGGAAATGGGGATTTGTCCATATCCACCCAAACTATAACAACCAGCATGCAAAGAGCAACAGAGAGAACTGCTCACCTCCACCTCCCAACAGTGTACACACAACTGACCCTAACTACCCTAAATATTTCCTAAGCCCACTGCTAAGAGTTTATGTTACTGCAAGGAACAAGTTTGTTGCTTTCTATTTAAAAGACAGTTTAAAGCACATATAAATAAATACATACGTATTTCTCCTGTTTTTAAAAGTAACTTACACTTTTCCTGGAAGAAGAGCATAAAAATAAAATACAGGGTGTTTCAAAAACATGGACCCAATTTCAATTGAAGGTCCATTTCAAATGGGTCCATCTTTTTGAAACACCCTATAGTTTTCAAGGACAGAATTTGTGTGCACCCATCTTTTCTGCACTCTAACGTTTGAGGTTATAAATAAGGACCAAACATTGTTCCCATCCCTAAGTATCTATTACCAAGTGCACTTCTGAAGAATAATCTTTCCTAAGGAATAAGCAGTCGTGCAGTTATTTAGCTTTAAGGCAAGTCTGTGAGCTGAAAGGTATCTTAGCACATGTTGAACTACACAACACACACTGTCTTGTGGGTATTGTGTTTGTGTGTTGTGAATTATTGTTTCCTAGAAAAGTGTTAGATATTCTCTGTTAGCCTAGGCAATGCCTTTGGAGCACCTACTGAAAAAAGTCTTTGATTCATTTGCTAATTAATCAAAAGCACAAATCATAACAGCATACTTATTTTATGCTCAGGGAAAAGACAAGGGAATTAATAGGTTAATCCCAGCCACTTCCATGCCAAGAAATTAAAGTTTGTTCTAATAAGAAGTCTCTTTTCACACTGGGTACTTGTCTAACCTAAGATAATATTAATTGAAACTCTTCAGCTGACAACAGAACACTTTCCTTACACCAGTTTCCTGCCACTACAGCAAAGCATAGACTAAGTGAAGAGTGCTAAGGGAGTGCACAGACTGAGGCAGAGAAGAAAGAAGAGCTGAAATGCACATACTGCTTACTTCAAGTCCTATGTTTATATATTTCTAAAATTAGAAAAGACACTTTTATGGAAAAGTACCAGACCCTGCTAAAATATACCCCTGGGAATACTGAAAGAAGGCTTAAATCATTAGGGAGTACACAAAAGGGAAAGACTTGGGTGAGCCAAGGGCTGACAAACTAAAGAGAAAATTCAGCTCCAAGTAGCAGAAGCTCATTTTCTGTTCTGGGACAGGGAGAAAATTAGATCTGCCTGAGCAAGGGAGAGATTTTAAAAAAGATACTCCTCGGGAAAGTTTGACTTCACACGTTTTACTTTATATAGAGGCTGGCTGAGAGTATGCACACAATTCCTCAACTTGATCCAGCTAACACATAGAATTTGCTACGCCAAGGAATGAGATTTCTTGCAATCAGGATGAAAATACTTTCATGCATCTGCCATAGTAAAACCACCAACAGTCTCTAGTTAGAAACCCTTTAGTAAGGGTTTCAAGAGAAGAAAACAACATAAAGCCCATAACCCTACTGAAAATAATGTAACTTGCTCCTTGAGAGTCATTAGCTTAGGTATTCCCAGCCTTTTTAGATACTTATTGCAGACACTTGTTACTTCTCAAACTAAAAGAAGATGTATCTGATGAAAACTTACCTAGTCCTACAGCTAAGCTGCTTACTGAAGAATCTCAATATGCTATAACAGGCTGCAAAGGATTATGCTACTTTCAAATACATCCACTTGCCCACACTAATTAACATTAAAGAACCTATACACATTTAATGTCTTCTGTTGTTGCACTATTTGTATATACAAATGCACCTCAATTACATACTATATAAACCTCACTTCCCCTCATTAGCATCAGATCAACTGAGATACAGCAGTCGGGGGCTTTGGATTTATTAAATTTGACTCCAATAATAGACTCTGCTGTCTATTCTACCAAAGTCTTAGCGACCCATTAAAACTGTATGGATTCAATCTCACAGTCACGCTGTGCAGCAGGAAAGTGCCTAATGTGACCAGTGGTCACGGATAAGTTAATGCCAATACAGCACAAAGCTTTTTAAATCTCAGGCTTGCATGTTAATGGCTAGGCTCATCTTTCTGCTCTGCTACCCAGTCTGGCTGCATAAAATAGATGGCTTGCTTCATTCCCTAAAGACAGCAAAGTTATAATTGCGGAAGGGTTTTCGCCAAATGAATAGAATTGAAAAGAAAAACTTCAGAGGAAATTGTATTTGATCAAAAGTTCCATGTAATTGCAAGAGCTGATGATAAACATTTCCTTTCCAATTTTTCACCTTTAGAAAGGGAGATGCGCATTTCTTTTCTCCTGCTAAAAATCACCAATGTCAGCAAGCAACCCCCTTAGACCCTAAGGCTCTCGTTCTGAGCAAGATGATGAAATGATCAGAAACTAACTTCATCCTTCTCTAAAACCTAAGCTAGAATAATTTCATTTGTGCCAGACCTCTAAAATGTCATTACTTTCCAAAAGAACAACATACAGTAGTTTCATACCTTTAGGGTGCAATTGCCTAAATTTTCTAACATTTATACATGTGGAAAACACAATTCCTTTTCCTCCTTTGCCCCTGTAACTCAGTTAACAGGCTCTTACTCAGCAAAATATTTCCACCTCTGCTGCATAACTATTTGTCTGATTTACCAGGTCCTTCATTGTTGAACACCTGCTCTATCAGTCACTGCACTTGCTAACTGAGCACTCTGCAAGGCTGCTTCTGCTCTGCTGTTGCAGCTCAGTGAGTTCCAGAACACCCTGATTACATGCCAGAATTGTACCAAGTTTAAAATAGAATACCACACAGATGCATCAAGATCTGTTAGTCATTCTCTTAACAGCTCTACCACACCATTAAGAACTAAAGAAACAAATGTGAATTAACTTATTTTAAGAATTCTCTATTAACATGACAAAAAGGATGGTTCTACTGGTATCAACCTCCTCTTACATCAGGATATCTTTGATACTACAATCCTCCTTCACATAACACATTATTAAACATTTCTTCATCCTCTGGGGAAAAAACAAAACAACCCCTCATTTTAAATCACGTTATCTTATAGTTTGAGAAAAAATTCTGCAATATAACTCACCTAAGAGCTGCTGGTATTGCATAGCCTTTGTAAAAATTGATTCACGTTTACCTAAAGTAACAGTTTTTAGCATATGATACCCTAAAGATTTTACCTGCCACTCCTCTGAAGTGCAAATATGATGCCTTTCTCCTGAAAAGGAAGCAGTTTCTTTCTCAGTCTTTCAGGTAGAAAGGACAGCTTAGCATCAACATTTTCTGAACGAGAAGCTTCAAGTGTAGGTGTTTCCTGGAATGTGTTAGCCATGTTGAACCTAAGGGAAACAGAATGAAGAAAAGATGTCTTAAAAGACAGTTCTGCAGTATGTTACAGAATAAAGCTGCATGGAACAATAATGATCACTCCATCTTGAAATATTCAGTATCTACACAACCCTTCTCACATCTTGAGAACTCTCCCTAGAAAGCATAAAATAATGCAGATGATGGAGGAAGAGCCCACCACGTCAGCATCAATAAAATATTCTAACTATTCCAGTATGAAGAGGTCAGCACCTACCACCTCCACAATCCTATGAAATGGTTATGTGTTTAATATAACCTTTTCAGTAAACTTTCTTCAGAAAAGTTACAGAAAAAAGGTTATTTACCCTCCTGATGATGGAACTAACAGTCCTCTAAAATTTTTAACCCTAAGAATCAAATCAAGAAAAGGGCAAAATACGCCCAGCCTGGGGGAAAACAAGAAACAAAAGTAGGGAACTTTATTCCCCTCAGAAACAATCTTAAACCACAGAATTAATCAATGAAAATTCTCATACTGTGCATCTGACTAAAAATGTGGATTCTTCATTCATTTTTGCCCTTGGGCCTCTGGAACATTCAACAGCAGATAAAAGTACTATGATTAGTATCAAGGCTCTCTGATGCGCGTCCATCAGCAAACTTTGCTTAAGAGAAGAAGGAAAGCCTCTGGCTTGCCCTGTATACCCAAGAGCTGCATTTCACAGCAAAGAAGCCATAAAGCTCTAGTAAATACCCACTTCATCTCTCAGTTGAGCAAACAGAAACGTTTCAGCTCTAACTGTTGGGAAAGCAACCACAATAATTTCAATAGATCTATCACAATATTTTCCACAGAGTATTTTTTTTTTCATTAGAAGTTGATTAAGGAACTTCAAGACTGCTGGCAAAAACAAACAATGAACATTTCTGAAGCGCCAACCTTGAACAAGTGTGCTGCAACAAACCCGTTCAACACTTACTTCCGTGATTCTGAAGACAATTTCTGACTCACTTCCTGTGATGACTGTCTATTCTACAAAAGCAGAGGTGATGTCCTTCTGGTCAGCTTGCTACATAGCCTGCTGTGAGCGACAATGAGAAGGAAACATTAATATAACTTTCTGTTGAATTAGATTATAACAAGATTCTTTCACTGAAACGTTGAATAAAACCCATGCAGTTTCAGAAGCATACATCTGAATTAGAGGAAGCACGTATGATTCATCAGTACATAACAATATTACCATAAAAAATGTTTCTGGATCAGTCACTAATAAAACTGACTTTGCAGATCTATCTTAAAAAGCAGCAACAGCAACACAGAAAACAGCAACTACCAGATATGCACCAGGCTTTATTTCTTTTCTTTAGGTGAATAATTAAAGAAATGAACGGTGAATAATTATAGAATAGGTGAATAATTAAAGAAGTCCACACACAGTGAACAATGACTATTATAAAAACATAAAATGACTACTGTGAGCACAAGGCAAGACAGCAATATGAACTCTGCATTATCAAACCTTCCACGCACGGCTCCTTGGCAAGGTGGAGTAGTGTGTGTAATTCCATTACCCCAATATTTTCCTAATTATTAACTTCACGCTCCAGCCATTTGTATTTACCTTACCTACTCTATTAACTGGGGCTACAAGCTTTTGAAGACAGACTTTGCCATCTGCTGTGCATATATAACCCACCACTTTCCAGGCTGCCTACTACAGAGTTCAGGGCAAGGGAAAGGTGCAATGCTCGAGATGTGGTTGCCTGAGAACATGCACTTCAGAATGAAGTTTTAAGAACTTAGGTAACTAAGAATGTACTTTTAAAAAATATCAACACTTCCCCAAACCTTTTAAGTTTAATTATTATAAACATGCACTCTTTAACAATAAAAAAATCAGACTCTGAAGATTCAAAGATCTCTGCCATGATTTCTGAATAAGCAGCAGTGATAAAAGCCCACACTCAGTCTATATTCATACCTGCAGCACTGTTTTATGACATCCAAAGTTATAGAGGGCACTATGAAAGGTATATTGACCCTATGAAAGATTTATTATGGTTGTGTGGAACATTAGAATGCGCTGCAATGAAACAAGACACGGAAAGAAATTCCACCAAATTGCCTTTTATTGATTTGTTAAAGTAATCATTATACCAAGAATCGATGCCTTAACTTGTGTATAATGACTTTGGCAGTGGTGGTCATGTATATTATGTTTTGAGACAGCTCAATTATGTACACTGCTGTAGTAATGTCAACAAATAAACCCAGCCTATTAAAAAGAAATGTAGCCAGTGTAGCAGACCAGTCTGTGTCTGCTGTTCTACCCACAGCACATTCAGAAGCTCCAATAAGAGAAAGACTAATGCATGTTTTCTCTAAATCTTAATTTCTCACTTGCTTCTGTGTCCTTAATATGTCGTAATATGCATCCCATCAACCTTTCTACCTTTCTAGAACTTCTTTTCTCAGACAAAACAGACCTAAAAGGTTTGGTGAGAAGACCTAACTTTTCACAGCCTGGAGAAGAGAAGGCTCCAGGAAGACCTTAGAGCACCTTCCAGTACCCAAAGGGGCTCCAGGAAAACTGAAGAGGGACTTTTGACAAGGGTGTGGAGTGATAGGACAAGGGGGAATGGGTTCAAACTGAGAGAGGGGAGATTTAAATTGGATATTAGGAGGAATTTTTTACTGTGAGAGTGATGGCTGCCCCTCCATGGAGGTCTTCGAGGCCAGGCTGGATGGGGCTTGGAGCAACCTGGTCTACTGGGAGGTGTCCCTGCCCATGGCAGGGGGGTTGGGAGCTGATGATCTTTGAGGTCCCTTCTAACCCAACATTCTGATTCACTCAGAGTTCATTCAGCTACCAAAGTTCTATGAGTAAAAAAACACACAAAAAAACCCCCATACAGCACTTTTCAAGTGTTTTAAAGGAAATCAAGGATGAAATAGCCAAATTACTAAACCCAGGAGGAATTCAGTAACTTTTAATCTACAATTACTTTAGTATCTCAGGGCTAGCTAGTGATAAATTATCTCAATTTTTAAAAGCAGGAGTGGGGAAGACTCACGGAACTACAGCATGATTCATCTATAGGGCATAAAAATAATGAAGTGCAGAACTTGTGAACATCAGGACAAATGCATCGATTTGATGGGAGCCAACACATCTTTTGTAAAGGTGAGCCTTATCTTTCAAGTCCACTTGAGTTTTTGTGAAGGGGATCTACAACAACATACCTATAACTGGTTGGGGCAATCCAGTCTCCACTATTTTTCAATATGACTTAAAACAGAGCAAGTTTTCTAAACATATTTGTACAGTAATTCTAATTTCCAGGAAAACTTTAGAGAAACTCCCTCAAACATTTGAGAAAACTGAGCTGTCATGTGCAAAAAATGCACAGAAACTTATTTTTTAAATACAAGCCAGCAGACTGCTCATCTATGAGAGAAACACCATCAGCAACACCATCAGCAACATTTCAAAGGAATCTGCTCAAACTTCTATAATGTTTAATGAATAAATGATCTAGAAAAGTAACCAGGGGTTGGTTCATTGGAATAAGGGAATTGTAAATGCTAGTATAGTAAAATAAAGTAACAATAAAGAAATAGCTGGAATTCTTTCTATCACTGCTGCTGCCATTCTGCATTCACTATGGACACCTTTCCTTCCAGAGGCATGTTCTGAGACCCACCTTGGTGAGGATATCATCCCAGGTGCTGTTTCTTTAGACTGAGGAGAACTTCAAGGAGCATTTAAGTTCTGCAATAGCTGTTTATCAACACGAGCTGATAGCATAACATTAACCCACTATTTGTTTGAGCAGTCAGTTTACCCTCTGGATGCAGCTGAGCAGCAGATGCCCAAACCAAATGAGCGTTTCCACTCACGAATTCCCTCTCGCTGCTCCTAACGGCCCCGCTCCTGTGTGGCCATGAACCTGGGGGGGAAATTAAGGCTCAGGGAAAACCCCGGGACCTGGGCTGATTGATCCATCAGCCGCTTCTCCACCGGTGGAACAGCAAAGCTTTTCAACCCCCCCGAGCCACGAGAACGCAGCGCTTGGAGAAGCGTTACAGGAGACAGCGAGCACCGAGCTCCCCACGGGCCGTGCGGGGCTCCAGGGAAGGGCACCTCAGCGCCCGCCTGGGGCTCTGTGGGACTTACGGGGATCCCCGGCGCCCTG
>VZRW01004311.1:0-10943 GCA_013398125.1 Aegotheles bennettii | reverse complement strand
CCCTTCCAACCCAAAGCAGTTTGTGATTCTATTCTGGTGGTTTTGTAATGCAGTGGCATTTGGGTTTATATTGAGTAAATACAGAAAGTTAATAAGGTACATATTAGTGCACCAGTAGTCAAAATTATTCTGAGCTTCAAACTGGTTAGATAGAAGTGAAGGGGGAGTTAAATCGTTTACCTTTTTGCATTTGTAGATATCTTATTTTTAATGAAAGTTGATCTGGCTTCCTCAAAATGAATTTGCTAGTTATTAGTTCTTAGTTGCGTTTCCTATGCACAGAATGTCTAAAAATATGTTTGAATAGCATCATATTTGTTGTCATTAACTGCTCCAAACAGTTTATTAGACTGGTATTTGGAATAGTAAGACTACATTAAAAAAAATAATTTACATTTCCTACTAGTTGGTGTTCTTATCCTCCTTTTATTTTTCAAACATATAAAAGCTGTACTCTAGTCTTTTTAAAATTTGCTGTATTTTTGGTATATTCAATTTAGTTCTGCTTGTACTTTTTACAGACTTCTTTCACTGGAGATGTAGAGCTGCCATTGTGAAAAGTCCAGGATTCTGCTTTCCATCCTTCTTTCCTTTTCAACATGAACATGCATACAGTTTTCTTGAGGGCATGCTTTTGTGTCTTTAATAGCAGCAATGTTATGGATCTGAAGCTTTTGGAAGGCAGGAGGGGAATGGGTAGTTTGACAGGAAAACTCATAGTAGCAGTATTATGCTGTGCTTTGCCTCACCTTCCTTTCATTTATTGTTGCTTTCTCCTGTTTGGGAGAAGTTCACCATGGTGCCACAGGTGATAAGCTGGCTGAGTTTATTAATCAGTTTTTTAGGGTAGTGTCTCAGTTTTAATGGTGAGATATGTCTTACTGATTGGAAAATGTTTTAAGTTTTAAAACTAAACTTAACAGACAAAGGGAAGTTAACTGTGAGAAGGAAGAATTTAGTGGTTTTTACTAATTTAACACAAAACAAATATCCATCAAGTATAAAGAATTGGGGATCTCCAGTGATCCCGAAGTGTGAATGGGAAATAACAAAGGATATGAGGGAATGTTGTATTAAGTATGTGTTTTTAATAAGATGGGAAGTGAAAGAATACAAGACACGTAGAAATCTAGAAAATAAATTACATATTTCTAGACTATATTTAATATAATATATAAGTAATATGGAAGTTGTCATTTGAAGGGTAGTAGTGGCTGCTGAGGTGATTTTAGTTTGTTTTACATATAAGGAATTGAAGGGAACTGACAGCAATTGGTAAAAAGCTGAAGCATTAGAAATTATTCACTTAATGAAACTTGATCATTTATTAAAATGCATAGGTTCTGTACTTTGTTCTGTAATTGTTTTAGCATGTTGTGTTTCATAGTTCTACTTTTTTTTTTATTATTAATCTTTAGGGGGAAAGGAACAATGGCTTTGATGTCCTCTATCACAACATGAAACATGGACATTTGTCAACAAAAGACTTGGCAGACTTCATAAGAGAAAGGCAAGTATTTGTCCTTGCTAATCCTGGCTCTTAAATAAAAACCACAAATAGTATATTATTGTTTATCATTATGTGTTATGGTAACATGCAAAATATATAAAAAACATTGACCATTTAAAAATATCTCTCATATCCTACAAGAACATTTAGGTTTATTCCATTCACTTAGAACTGAATAGTGACTCTTAAGCATCAATTAATAACAAGCTTCTAATTTTTAGGTTTGAATTAAAAAATGAATAAAAAGCTAGAAATGTCACATTAGGTGTTCAGCAGTTTATTTAGATAAATCTCAATTTTTCATCATGTTTGGAAGAAAAGCAATAATTTAAGTAGTAAAAATTATCAGTCTTTCAAAGTTTTTAACCATAGATGTAGTATTAGAGTATTAGCAACTTCTAGTACTATCTTAAAAAATTATGCTTTTAGATTAAGATGTTGATAAACTAGATTGGTTAAAGAAAAGTGAGTGATATGTATGGACAAGAAAATAATACACAAAAAATTAACCCAGGTTCTTCTTTATGGGGTGGAATGGACAGAACTGAAATCTGCAAATGTGACCACTTCCTAAACAGATATTCACACGATTGCTGTGGCTACTTGGAACATAAGAATTTCCATTCTGGATGAAATTAATGATATGTCTGCTTCAGAATTTTGTCTTATTCAGTTACCGACACCAGATGATGCATGGAAAAAAAAACTTGCAAGAGGCTAATTGAGGACCTGTTTCAGTGAAGGCTTTTTGGAGTAAAAGCTGTCCAAAAAAACCCCCAGCCTTTGTTTTCTGGGTTCTTTCATCAAAATTTCAGTTTTGGCCTGAAATAGACATCAACAAAGAATTTTTAAAAAAACTTCCACAAAATATAACCATTGCGGATCTGGCAGGTGCTCAGTGACACTGACGTTTGCATAGTTTCAAAGTGAGTTGAAGTGGAGAAAAAGTGGAAAAAATCTTTCCACTAAGTGAAACAGGTGAATTCCAGAGTCCATATGTGATGAGCAGTCTCCTGTTGGAAGGACTGCACAAACCAAAGAATGTTTTGTTTCCAAAATCACTGATTACAGAAAACACAAAATGAAGCCAGACAGGGTTCTGGTGAAATCTTGCTTTGGATTTAGTGGAGGGATATCATGTTGTTGATGTTTAATATGAAATGTTTAGGACTTCACAAGCTGCTAAAAAATGTTTGGTTTTGTTTTTTTGCTCTGTCGGCTCCTTCAAATGAAATACTGAGATGTGCCTTTATAATCAATAAATAAAATATTTGGACCTTTCTCCACATATTAAAAGTGTTTTAGCTGAAATTTCTGCTAATTAATTCTAGTGATTTGGCAAGAAGGAGGCAATATTTTTTTTTCCTAGTAAACAAGTTTAAATAATATTTAAGACTGAAGATTAATGACCATTTTGGAACACATGAGGATCCACATGGGCACTTTATCCTCAACGACAGATCAGGAAATGCAGTTTCTCTTTTTGGGAATAGATCAGTGTTATAGTTTGAAGGGGGCAGGCAAAATTCTTATTGGCTTTTGCTACAAGGACCCAGTGAATGAGGGGTGGAGTTTAGGACCCTGTTGTGAAAAGGGGTCTGAGGTATCAGGTATCAGTATTCCTCCCATTTCCTGCCAAACTCTATAAAGCCAGGAGGACAGGGGACTTCTCTCTCTTGGTCTCTTTCGCCTCTTGGTCTCTTCGTCTCCTTCGGCTTCTCTCTTCTGCCTGCCGGTCACCATGTGGAGCCAGCCCGGAGAAGGCCCAGCTTTTGTTACCAGCTCGCCACGTGGTCTGCAGCATTCCGACTGCATCGGGTGCTGGGGGTTTGGACTCTTTTATTCCCATCGGCTTTGCAGTGAAGGACCTTTCAGCAGCCTGTATCGCCAGTCATCGGAGCTCGGGTTGTATATATTTGTATATATGCATTTTCCCTTTCTCCCCACCTATTACTCTTTCTCCCTGTGCCATTAAATTTGTTATAATTTCCAACCGCTGAGCCTTTTCTTCCTTGCTCCCCTTCTATTTCCCGGGGGGAGTGATAGGAACAAACTCTGTCTGGTTTGTGGCTTGCCCTGGCCGTTTGCTAAACCCGCACAATCAGGATATGCCGAAGAGATCTACAGCCATCTTACCTAAAGCATTTTTTGTAAATTATATGAAAAATTTCAGTTCTAGTTAACACACTGAGATTCACTAGAATCTTAGCACTATGCTTCAGTATATTTCCTTAAGAGCAACTTGTCCTGGGGTCGGAAAATATATGGCAAATGATGCAGACCAGCAGCAATAAGTTCAGTCTTTTCCAGTGATCTTCTCCCTGTCAGATATTAAACCTGTTATCCTATCTGTTCCATTGTGTTTTCTTCAGCTCTACTTTATTGTTCCATTTTGGTATGCCAGGTTGCCATTAAAAAAAAAAAAGTTGAATGCCAAATAGATGCTTCTTTTCAAGCATCATTGATCAATCTCAGTTAGTTTCAAAGAAATAAATGGACTTTAATTATTTAGTGTTCTCACTTTAGTAAAAATGTTTATGCATGTCCATATCTAGGCAGTGAAGCCCTTCTACTACCATTGTGAGGTTATTGCAGTAAGTCAATATTTCCCAGGAAATAAATACGGTTCAGTAGCATACACTTATTCACTTAGGTCAAATTCTTGATTTAAAAAAAAATGTATTGGGCAGAACTTCAACAGTATTTTACAATGGTCTGATTGTCTTGACTGTATTTTGTTTTGCATCTTTGTTTATTGCGAAGAAATTAAGAGATGTTGTACACAATTTTATCTGTTTCCCTCCTTCCTCCACAGTATAGTCTAAATATTATTTTGCAGTACTCTTTTCTGCTAGAAATATGTAAGTGGATGAGCAAGATTCATTAGGAGCCTTCTAGATCTAGTGTTTTTACAGCCCTACTTACACCTGATTTTCTGAGTTGTTCCATATGAAAACTGAACTTACATATATTTGCAATTTCTTCATGTCTGCCCTTCCATTCCTTATGAACATATTGGCCAATTTTATTCAGATGTGGAGATATAGGAAAATGAAAACTGAAAATTTCTGGCTAGGTAGATATATATGAATTGGTGATAATACTTACAAAAATAATACTTATACTGTCAAACAGTCTATACAGTTGTTGTCAGCTGGTCAGTTAACATTGCTGGAGTGTCCAGACTAGCCAGAATATTTGCTTTTTTAAATGGGAGTGGTGTAAAAGAGAGAGGAAAGATGATTGAGTGTATTTGGATGTACAGATTGCTTAGGGCACAAAGGACACATCTGTATGAAGTCAGTCTCCATTAGTTGCACTGTTCAGAATAGTGTTTCAGTTGTGTGCAGACTAATCAGGGAGGAGTCTATTGTTCCCTTTTCTCCAGCTGTAGAAATAGTAATAATTAAAAAAGAAAAATTGTCTAGGATGTGAAAAGTTTTTTATTATAGTCAGCTTAAGCATTTTAATGAAAAATTTTCTTTCAGAACTCTGAAAAAACAAAACTGGATATCCCTAGAAGTAGCAGACAGTTTCCCCTTTGGCTGTGTTCAGTTAATCAATACCAATTCAATTTTCAACTGTTGTTTTACTTTTTCATTTTTGAGGTTTTTTTTTTAATGGTCAATTACTAAAAGAACTGAGGGACAGTTGTATCTATGGTTCTTTACTGCCATTTGTCCAGATATTCTGCTACTGTGAATGAGAAAGACTTGCTCAGTCAGTTGTTATTGCTTTCTAGGAGGTTCAGATATGTCTCCTGAATGAATTCCTGAGTGAATTTTGTGGCAGGCAATCTGCTCAATGTTGGCAATTCTTGGGTGGGGTAAGATATCTGTCTGCTGAAAGATAGGTTCTATTCTTGATAAAGCATGTAGAAATTTTTTTTTTAAAGAAGTTAAGATATAAGAAGATTAGGCTGCCCCTGCGCTGTTTTGGTTTTTGTTGTTTTTTTCTTTAAATACTGCAAAGATATTGTAGGTGAGCTGTCTTGTGTTTGCGTGCATTTGACATCTAAAATGTTTATGTGTAAGAAATCACTGTGCTCAGCTAGGAACTGAATAGATATTGTTGGCTTTTCCCCTGAAGTCTTTCAAACATTTTTCTGTACCAGTTGTCTGTAAGGGTCATAAAGAAACTCCTTGATCAGAAGAAACTGGCAATGCACATATTCCCATTTCAGTTTAAATGTTTAACAGATTCCAATCAAACACTGATTTTTCAGATCAGTGAAAATTAATTTACTCAGATGTTCATAGTGTGCTACCAGTACATTAGAATGCTGTGGGAATCAGTAGATAAAACAAATGTAGGTATACATGCCCAGCTGGTCACCAACAGCATATTTTGGTGGTTAGTGTTTGTAGCTGTTGTATGTTGATAATATGTATTAAGTTGGGCAACTCTAGTTTTGTGGAGATTGCCCATGTAAGTGTTTTGTAATGTATTCTGAAGAGAGGTATAGATTTTGGTCAGAAATATTTTTATTTAAAAAAAAACCCCAAAACAAGCAAAAAAAACAAACAAAAAACCCCATTGAGCTCTCAAATTTAGAAAACTTTGATAGAAGCTACTGGTAGTTAATCAAAATATATTGTTCATCATGGTAATTAAGTGTCTCTTCTGGGTGTCTTTACATACATGCTTGTTGGTGTGCAGTGAGCAAGAATTCCAAACCTTGGAAACTTAAAATTTTTCAGATCATCAAGAATACTTACATATGGGGAAGGAGGAGAAAATTTTGGATTTTTTATTATTTTCTTTTTATGATGAATAACTTTGTATTTGTTTGTAGGTGAGATTTAAAATGTAATTGAATTACTGCACTTTGCAACTTAATCCCCTTCTCTAAATTGGTTGTCTAACTTACTGGATTGTTATTTTGGAAGATCAGTAGGTTTAAATACATGCTCCTCTGTCAAAGCTTCAGGTGTTTCATATTTTCATAAGAAAATTCTTTTTTCTTGGGAAGTGTTGCTGTGAAGGAGAAATAAAAACATCTGCCTCAACAATAAGTGGTTATAGTCACGGTAACTTGAGAGAAGGGTAAATTTGTCATCTCCCTTGTTTTCCTCTTCTGCCCTCAAATAAAGGTATTACAAAGCAGGAAAGTAACTGCTTTTGGATTTTCAAGAAAAACAATTATAGTATTTGCTCAAATCCAGGATGCTTCTAAATCTGAGTTGACTCTACATACCGAGTATTGATTTAGGGTGGATAATTAAAATAGTGTGTGTCTTAACCTTAATAATAGGAAGGTCAGGAAGATTGATGGAGGAAGGACTTTTGGGGAAGTGACTCCCATATGTTGTGTGTGACTGCTCTAAGGAGGAAATCTATGTGGACCCTTGGATTTTGAATCTCCAAAAGACAAGTAAAAATATGGGTTTGAGTGCAGGAAAATATAATGAAACTTTATGTAGAGAAGAGTTTATCCAAAAGAAATCAGAATGTATTGAGAGAAACTTCTTTAAAAATAATTATAAACAGTAGAACGCAATACATTTAATTGCATGTTATTTGACTGTTTTCCAAATTCAAACATCACTATGCAAAAGAACTTAAAAAAAATAAAAAAAATCCCTAAACCCTAGATGTAGAGATCAAGGACAAAGATGAGTTGTGAAAGTAAACAGGAGCTGAGTACACGATAAGGAGGAAAGAAGAACAGTCTTGAGGCATCAAGCTAAGTGTGGACAGCGCGTGATCAGCAATTGTATTGGACAAGAGGTGTGTGAGATGGTAGGGGATTGGACTGAGATATGGTGGAAGAAATAACAAAATAGTCGCTTGCTGAACGCAGAGAAATAGCAAGAATTGCAAACTTCCTGATAGTAATGTATAAAAAGCACAGCTGCAAAATAAAGCTGGTCTCACTTGCACCACAAGCTGAGTCTGTGCCTTCATATGCCACACCTAAACAAGACCCCATTTTATTTAATGTGAACAAATGTGATTGCTCAGTAAACATTGTTGGTTTTTTTTAATGTTTTCATTACAAATATATTTGATTTTGTTGCTCTGTAAATCTCTGGTATTTAAACAGTGTTAGGTGAGTGATTGTTATGTCAGTGTGTTCTGACTCTTATTAAAAAGAATGTTAAAGGCAGAGGGGAACAGCAGAGAGTACAGAAAGGAAGAAATAGTCTTCTGCAAGTCTTGAGCCCTTAGGTTTTACATGTTTCTGTTCCCTGTAACATTCTGTCATAGTGTTCTTAGATTACTTTCTAAAATATACTTCTGTGCTTTTGCATGTTGTTTTTGAGGGTCCATTAAAATTGAGTTATTTTCAGTTAAAAAGTCCTATGCTTTGTACATTTAGAATGGATATTCATCTGTCTTCAAATATCTTCAAAATTTCAGTTATGCTTTTGATTGCGTTCTTTGACAGGGCTACAATAGAGGAGGCGTATTCAAGGTCAATGACAAAACTAGCCAAATCAGCGAGCAGTTACATGCAACTTGGGTAAGTAAGTGTGTGTAAGAGAGAAATAATCAACTGCATACATGTTAAGAATCAGGTTCAGTTCTGAATATTTTATGGATGATTGTGAAGGTAGCATAACTTTGATGCTTTTAAAAATGATTGTTAGTTCTTTGGTTACTATACAAAATATCATACAGCTATGACAAAAGAAGACAGTACAGGTCTTTATTCACTGTTTAAAAAGAAAGCCAGCAACCAAAACCAGCACCATGGAGGAATTGTCTGTTCCTCTGTATTTAAGATTGAGTTCTCTTCAGACATAATAAAGAATGTGACTTTCTATTCTGTGCTCCCAAGCCTATGGTAATTATTTTAAAGAGAGAACATATGGTCTGCAAATGTGGCAGTGAATTTATTTATTTCTATTATTTCTACTTTCTCAGTTGCCATCTCTGTCCTCAGGCATGTTAAGAATGAGAATTTCAATAGATTTATTCCATATTTTAATTAAAATTTTATACACTGGATATGTTTTTTAAAAAATGAATGATTAATGGATGTTGTTTTCATTAGATTATGCCAACAACTCAGACTTTTTAGATGAGGCTAAAGATTATTTTTATTTGTAGTAACCACAACTAGAAATGCGGAGAGCTTTCATCAGTGGATAATTTGATACCAGTTGTTGCTGCTCTTCAAAGGTTCTGTATCTGCATGTTACTTTGAACATCGGTGCTTTAAAGGCTATGCATGGTATTGATTTTTCAGCAGCATTGCCTGAAAACTGAGGTAGAAGTGTATCTTTAGAACAGCTGGAGAAGTCCATTGAGTATAGAAATCTGAATCTGAGGGAAGACCTATACCCCACCTTCCTTTACCATATGGTTAATCTTGTGGCTGTAATGATGTAAGACAACTAGAAACTTAACTAGCCAAGTAATTTTTGATTCCTTTTCACTATTCAAGTATGTACATAAAAATACTTGTACATGTTTTGGGTTTTTTTGAGCTGCTCTTGCATCATCTTTAGGAATATCATTTGTCATTATTGTGTGTTGATGATGGAGAAGAATAAGTGAGTTTTGCTGCGATTTACTCGGGTAAAACATAAAACACTGAGAAGTTAGGTAGGATTCAAAGTACGTTTGAAGCATTTAATAAGAACATCATTTATAGCAGTTTCAGGATTTTTTGTTTGCTTCAGTTTTAGGAACAGAGCTGAAATTCTGTAAACGTATCAGTTGTACTTTAGCACTACTTAAAACAAAAGTGTTGCCAACTGAAAGAAAAAAAATCCAGATGAACGTTATTTTTTTTTTTCTCAATCTAGGACATTTGCACCAGTTTGGGATGTTTTCAAAACCTCAACAGAAAAACTAGCAAGCTGTCACTTAGACCTTGTGCGGAGATTACAAGAGCTAATAAAAGTAGTTCACAAGTATGGAGATGAACAAATCAAAACTTATAAAAAGGTTATCTTTTTTTATGCATGTCCAATGATTTGTTAGTGTTAAAATTAAAATGGTTTGTTTTTTGACAACTGTGTCATGTTTGGCAGACTAAAGATGATGTTTCAGGAACATTGGAAGCAGTGCAAAATATTCAAAGTATCACTCAGGCTTTACAGAAATCAAAGGAAAACTACAATGCAAAGTGTGTTGAACAAGAACGTTTGAAAAAGGAAGGAGCAACACAGAGAGAAGTTGATAAGGTACTTCTGTAACATCTTACTTAAATTCATTGTGATGTCAATCTGGAATACATTCACCTTGTATTAGTAGGTGAAATGCTCAAAGGACTAAAAGTAGTTGTGGCTATTTCATAATGTGCATGATACTTTAAATGCTTGGTTACGTTTTGTTTACACTTCCTTATCTGTTCTAACCGCACTGCAGTTCTAATTCTTTATTTTGTAATTACCTGCATCATATGATGATTTTGTTCAGTGACTTTTACAGAAATTGCATGTAATTGTTTCAGCTTCTATTATGTTTTTGGATGTGTTTTCTTAAGTAAATATGCATACACATGTTATTGAAGTAAGGCATAAGAAGTTTTGTGTTGTCCCCTCAAATGAGACAAAGTAGCTAATTATATGAATATTCGAAGTCTATTCCATTGAGAAGAAAAACAAATTAACATTACTTTCAATGCTAATTTATGAGGTTCCAATAACATGGACCAAAACCTCAAGGGATGAGTAACTTGATGTGGCATTTAGTACTGTCCTTGGGTCATGGAGAAGTTTGATCTATTCACAGAATGGTTGAGGTTGAAAGGGACCTCTGGAGGTGATCTGGTCCAATGCTTCTGCTCAAGCAGTGCCACCTAGAGCTGGTTGCCCAGGACCATGTCCAGACGGCTTTTGAATAGCTCCAAGGAGGGAGACTCCACCACCACTTTGGGCAACCTGTGCGCATGCTCAGTCACCCTTACAGTAAAAAGAGTGTTTCCTAATGTTTATACAAAACCTCCTGTATTTCAGTCTGTCCCCATTCTCTCTGGTTCTGGGCACCACTGAAAAGAGCCTGGTTCTGTTGTCTTTACACCCTCCCTTCGGGTATTTACATGCAATGACAAGATCCCTCCTGAGCCTTCTCTTCTCCAGGCTGAACAGTCCCAGCTCTCTCAGCCTGTCTTCATAGGGGCTCCAGTCCCTTCACCTTTGTGGCCCTTCGCTGGACTCTCTAGTATGTCCATGTCTGTCTTTAAGTATGTTAATAGCAAAAGGAGGTTTAAAGAAAACATTGGACTGATACTTGTTGAAGAATGGTCAACTGACTAATAGGGANCTAATAGGGATGAAGAAAAAGCAGAGGCATACAATGCTTTTTTTGCCTCAATCTTTACTAATACTGATAGACCTTGGGCTGCTCAGTCCCCTGAATTGGAGGACCGTGAGTGTGGGAACAGTGACTTTCCATTTGTAGACACTGAAATGTAAAGGATCGGCTTATAAAGGATCGGCTGTATCAGCTGAATATTCACAAGTCCATGGGGCCTGAT
>VZRW01004307.1:56829-81600 GCA_013398125.1 Aegotheles bennettii | reverse complement strand
CCATAGATTCTTTTTTTCCATTTCCTTTTCAATAAACCATCAGAGACCAATAACTTTTTGACTGTGAAGCATCCTGTTCTTAAATGTCTTTCCTTGTGGGTCTCTTGTATCCCATCATTGGTTTCCTAAACTGGTGTATCTTTCCCTATTCTGTCTTTAAGAGTCTGAACATTGCTAAGAACTTATCACTAAAGGTATCTGAAGTACTGAGATGGCCCAAGCCACAGAAAGGCACCCACAGAGGATTTGCAGCACATAATCTTCATTGATTCCAGTGATATCTTGTGACCACAGTGTTTCTAAATATATTAAGAAGTTCCCTAGTGATCTAAAAATCCTACTGACACTTAGTATTGACCCCTTGTCTGGGCTAGTATATTTGACTGTTAGTATATAGACTATATTGCTAGACTATTAGCATATCTATATTCAGCTACATAGGTCTATCTGTTCATTTGTTATCTCCTATTTGTACTTTTGATTCTCACAGTCCAGCCTCAATCCCTGTCTAAGATTGCATCCGTAGTGTCCAGTTTCACTCCTGAATAACCTCACAGTCCTTAATGATTAAGGAAATGGAATTAGCTTCTTCTGTGAGAACTAAACCACTGTTCACACCAGCTGAGTGCGTATGGTCATGTTTTTCTTTCTGTCTGCAAGGATATGAATAAGCTTAATGCTTCACAGCCAAATGGCTAATCATTGCACTGAATTTGTAAAGTCTTATTCTTTGCCACTGGAGCTCCCACTTTCAGTTCATGTAGATAAATGGTGGGATGCAGTCAATGTCTGGAACACTTCACTTTTTAAACACTGAAGAAGTTAAAAAAAATGGTTTTTATACCATCTCTGACAGATATCAATCTGTCATGGTTTATAGAAACTCAAGATCTAGAAAAATATGCTTTCTGATCTCAGCAAAAAATGTCAAATTTAATGTGTACTCTACTGTAATGAAACTATCCCCTCTTCCCTTTCAGTTTATTGTTCTCTTTCCATGTAGAAGTACAAAACAGGAGTAGTAAAGAATAAAAAGTAGTAAAGAAGAAACAGAGAAAAGCAAACATTTAATTTCATTTTTGGTCTGATGGCTGAGTATCTGAATGGAAATTTTTCTGGTAGCCAAGCCCTCATTATAAATGAAACCAAGAGCCTCCTTTCTAAACTCCTGCAGATAGTGAAGCTTTATTGAGCCAAGCACTATTTTCTTTTAATAGTAATCCCATTTTATTGCTGGTAGGAAGTTTCTATTCTTTAGAGAGTAACTGATTGAAAGTCAGCCTCCTCACTAGGAGGGCTGCTTTGGGTCACCACTGATTAACCTCTGTGAGCAGGCTGAGGTAGACACAGTGGATTAAAATTGTTCTTACCGTTACTCAGAAGTAAATTCTGTCCTGCTGGTGACTATGGGGATTTGCTGCTGTCAGTCTGTAGAATCACTTTAAATGAAATCGTTAAGGGATATATTTTTCCCATGGTAGGGTCAGAGTTAATGGAAAATGAATCAGTTCAAATCAAAGGGATTTGAGATGAATGCTGGTAGACCCACAGATCACTATAACCATGTGCTGAACTGGCATAGAGACCTTATGGAAAAAAGATGTTAAAGTGGCTGTATTTGGCCTTACAGAGATATTAAGAAAAGCATTGAAGAAAAAAAAATAATGAAAGAAAACCATTAATGAGACTGCTGGGGTTTTCTCCCCCGTTTGACCATGGAAGATTATACCAAAGTTTCCTGCTTCCAAACAGCTACTTTGTTTCTCAGTCCCAAAGATGAGGGCAGTTCCATGTTACAATGCTAACAGGATTGGGAAAAAATGTGCAGAGAGCTGTTTTGCAAGGCCCTTATATCTAATTGGATCAGTACATAATTTTTAACAGCATAAAACCTTTCTGTGCAATTCTTTTGGGTGAATAATTAGAAAACAACCCAAACATTTTTCTTTGGTTATTATACTCGGGGCTTCTTTGGGTTGGCACTTGGTTGTCTCTTTTCCTGGTGATCCATGGATTAGAGAAGGTAGAAGGGAGACAACTGATGCTCAAAATGCCAAAGGAAGCATGATTGCTGTAGCTGGTGCACTTTGAACAATTTCCTAGCCTGGGACATCTTCCTTCTTTCTTCTTTAGAAAAAACCTATTGGAAAACCAAAAAGCTTCTTTCTTAATTCTGTTACTGAAGTATTTACTGGGGAGCCTCACTACAAAGTTTTGATACTCAAGAAAGCTGTAAGTTGAGGAATTTCATATCATTACAGCACAGGAATCATCCCTACTTTTGACTGTAATGTAAAAAACAGAACCACAAAAGAGCTCTACGTTTTAACCACCACACAGTGCAAAGCAGCAAAGCTACTCATTTAATTGTGCCCACTTCCCTTGCTGTCACAATGGCTGGCACTTGACTCTGAAACCATTCAGCAGTGGTTCCCTGAGCACAGCCTGCCCTGCCTGCAGATGCTGGCAGAGTCTCATGCTGTCCTGGTCATTATTCTTCACATATCCACCTCAGCTGTGACTCTGGTCCAGAGCTGATAGGTCTGATGTGGCTGCCTGGTTTTGCCCAAGCCTTGCAGATGTCTCCACAGTGTATTCCACCATGCTTACTGATCTGAAGGCAGGGTGCAGGGAGCAGCACATACCTCTCAGATCCTGTCCGCTTGGGCTCTGCACTTGTGTTGTGTCATCAAAAGGTGGTTTATCCTTTGCTGTAAACTCATGTGCCTGGATGAAATGAACATGTGGTATTTCACTGTGGTTAGAGTGCATGGCTGTTCAAACTTCCAAGTGCTGAATTTAAGATGGAAAAATGCCAGTATATCAAAAAAAGTTAATTGTGTTCTATTATGCTAAGATGCTCTTGAAAAAACAATTCTGCTTTCAGGAAGCTAAGTAATGTCCACAGATAGACTTCAAAGCAAATCATTCCACTGCAGGTGCTATTGGTGTAATAATATATACACACTTCAACCTGGGTCTGAGCAGAGTGAGACTTGTTTTTACAGGCCTAGGTGAATGTCCCAGGCATGACAAGGTGCCTCAAATGTCTACATTTAGGCAATTGAATCAAACTCTGTTGTCTATAAAGACTAATATGCACTTTAGATACTACTGCACTCATAGACGCATTCAAGTGCCTACAGCCTGAGATGGAATCTCATTTTAGGTACTATTACTATAAAAAACCTGCAATTACACACATACATATAGACATCTTTAAGGACAAATACTTATTTCATGTATTTTAGAGATAATCTTCTATGTCTAACTTGTTGCTTTTTAGCTGCTTTAGTTATCTGCCTGAGAAGAAACTGAGCTGTGCCCAAAGGCTTACTCTTTTCCTGCTTGCGAAAAGAATTTAATGAAACAAAATCATCTTTTTAATCTGCAGTGTGGATGTCCAAATCTACCCTCCCTATGTATGTCTGCAAGCAGCACTGTGTTTTCTGGACTGAACTTGCCAGAAGTCATGGAGCTAAGTTTCTCCATTGGTGCTGCGCAACTGGGGAAATCCTGAAGGCCTTAGGATCAGCCTGAGCTTTGCCACCGACTCAAAAAGGGAAACAAGACTAACAAAAGTAGCATGTAATTTTTGAAGAGGATCATGGAACTGTACAAAACCTACCATGGGACGGACTTTCAGGAGAAGGACCAAAGTTGGGAAAGAGAGGGATCAGGATTGACCAAGGAGGAACAAGCTGCTCCCCCGTAAGCAGGGGTCTGATTGAGTCCTGCAACTCCCTCAAGTGTTCATCTCTCCATTTGGTCTTCTGTGTTGTCTCCATTGTTGCCTAGTCCTTAATATATTTAATGTCTGTGAAGTTTACTTCTTATTTTTCCACACTGTTCTTAACCAGATAACTTAATGAATCAGAGGCTCTCATGTTCCATGTACCCTTACAGGCATTCCTAGTACTATTTTATTTTTTCATGTGTTTTCTTTGTCTTTCAAAAGGTGTTTTCTTTATTGATTGAAGAAATTCTTAGTGTTGGACCAAGGGACTTCACCACTGTACATTTCATATCATTAAGAAGAAAAGTACAGTAGAAAGCAAATGTTGGCTTGAGTTCTCCTATAAAGTACAGGTACAGTAATAATCCTTACAAAATATTTGATGAAAGGGGACAATTTAAAACTTCAGATATTGCCATTCAATGAGTTCAGAACTACTCTTTTCCTCCCTCCACCATGCTTTAGTGCAAAATTCCATGGTTGATATCAAAACCATTCTGGAAAGTACCAAGAGATGTGTCTGTTCCTTGAATCTTTGAAGAGAAACTGACCTAGAGCATGACAGAATAAAAAAAAAAGGAAAAAGTTGCCTGTCTGGCATGGAATAGGTCATTGACTAGATAAAAATCACACAAAAAGCAATTATGAAGGCTTTAACAGTAAGAAGAGTGTCATGGCTCAGCTCTGAACTAAGAGCTATACTGTGTATAATGTGTGCTGTCTGTGTTTCTGACAGAATTGGTGCCAACTCAAAATATCTTCAAATGGGAGGTCTAATGAATGACATGCACGTCATACCAGTATGTGGAATACTGCTTCATTCTATATAGAAAGTAATTCTATATAGAAATATGAATAGAAACATAAATTACATAATTTACATAGAAAATCTTTGGTCTAGAGACTAAAGGCTGCAATTTAAGATAGTCAACACTAAACTTTAAAACAGGATTTTGCAGTACTATAAGAGTAGTAAGAGGTGCAGCGCCTAAACAAATCTACTTAGGGGAAATTATCCAAAGACTGCAAACTATCCCCAGAATAACTTCTCTTCTAATTGCTAGGGTTTTTTTAACACTACAACAAAGAATCAGTATTTGTATGCAACACAGAGAAGTATCCCAAAGCTATATCAGCTCTATGAAGATTAGGACAGCAATTAATTTTCCTGCTCTCTAAAGCAAGTACAAAAGTGTTATCAAAATTACCACTTTAACAGATTGTACATCACTATAAGAGCTGATAAAAATCTAATACAAAAAACCTAAGTTATTGCTAAAGATGGCTGCAATTTGTTGTTTCTGTTTAGCATCCAATCTTGAAAATGATTAGTAGATTATCACAATCACTTTGAGCATGATTTATGCCAAATGATGGTTAGGGAAAGTGTGAAAAGGCAGATTTTAGTGTTTATATAATTTTTTATTCTAAGTATTAAAAATATATTTTCTCTGCCAGATCACAGAGTGAAATTACTTCCTGAATTAATTTTTAAATGAAATATTCTAATGAGAGCTATTAATTTTGAAGATTAAAGTTCCTAACATTTCTGCAAATATGGGATTAGTTCTGCAAACCGATTCATAAGCAGTAGTTCTTTAAGTGTTCTATTTATTTGATAGAGCATATGCAAACTATTAAGGAGAGAATTGTTTCTCTTGCCTTGACTCTGAAATGGACCTGGAAGAGCCATAGATCCTAATGCTTTTTAGCTTGAGATTACCATGGGGATCAACCAATAATAGAAACAAGCAATTGATAGTGTTCAACTGGAATTCACTAATCTATTCGAATACCTGGGTACCTAGCAGGGAACTGAATTGATTTTTGGAGAATAATACTCCAGGATCAGGAAATTGGAGAGGTGTTTCTTGTCTGTCAAAAAGTCCTCAGTCCTTCTGTGGCAAAGGTGGGCATGACCATTCTGTGGTACAAATCCCCCACTTTGTGCAGTGTGGCTAAGGCGGCACAATACATGAGTAGTTAAACCAACTGCTTTAATTTTAGAAGGAAAATAAAATCCAGCTTTCTGTAGATGTGATTGAGTCTGAAAAGTTCTTAAAAAACTCATATGAAAATATGCCAGTGTTTCATGACACTTTCTTCCACAGCCACACACACATTGCATGGAGTGCAGCCTGGCCACCACATGCGTGTCCCAGCCTAGGACACTGACACCCTTGTCATCTACCTCTACATGACCAAGCAAGTCATCTTGCCTTTTCTCTTCAACTTTTTGATTTCTCTTCAGCTTTCTGATTGATATTTGATTCTCTGAATCCTCAGCTTCTATTTTCTCTCAGATCTTCTAAGCTTCCTCTGCTCGATTATCTGTGTATGTGCCTGAAATCAGTTCATCTTGATTGCTTGTACCTGTAGTGCAGTGGAAGGAAGGCTCAGCACTTGACTTTTTAGCCAGTGATTGCAAAGGGAGCTCTAAAAGCTCTCCTTGATCATATCAGTAATAGAAAGACATCTCACAAGGCCTATGAGGAGTAAGCAGGTAATTTTATCTGTACTTTAAGATGTTATAGTTAATTTTTATCAGGGAAATATACAACGATGACACAGTAAAAGATAACACATTCTGTTAGCTGAGTCAGTGATGGCAACTTATTGCAAACTAAGAGCCTTATTCTGTGCGATTTAAGTCAGCGAGATGTTTTCCAGTGTCACTGGAGTAGAAAGGTTGTAGAGTTGACTTTTGAGTAATAACCCAGTTTCAAAGAATAGTCTAAGATTTTAAGATGCTATCTATTCCAGTTTGTAGTAAAGCCTCTACATTCAAAATAACCCAAATTAAAATCAATCTCATAAAAGAGGAAACAGGCAAAATCTTTTTTGAAAGAGTTTGCATAAATTAGTTTTGACCCAAAAGTTCTCCTAGACGGGTCTGTGGACCTGGAAGTCACTCATCCCTGGCTGAACCGTAGGTTGTCCTGTTTCTGGGCCAGCTGTCTCCTCAGGCTATCTGACTCACCAGTGTGAGATCAGGAAGCTTTCTGACATACCTCTTTGAAATCAATATATTTCCACAGGATATTACGCTTTATACAAATCAACAATTGCCTATCATAAAACCTTTCAATTGAAAAATATTCAGCCAATATTTCTTTTTGAGATGACAGCTACTTTCTGAAAAATCTTAGGGTGATATCTCTAGCTTATCTCCAGGATCTTCATCCAGCTGATGGAATTTGAAAGTTCTGCCTGCTCAAGTCTTCAGAGAAAATTAAATGCAAGACTATTCCCAAATGAGTAGTATTGGCTAAGGACAGGATGTAGATTTCAGACTCTTTGGTACAATAGTGAGAACTTTACTGTATTTGTATGATAGTGCTCTTCATCTTGCTAAATGATGGACCGGGCAGACAAAATTTTAGAGCAGTGCAAAGGATGTTATATCTGGCCATCATCAGAGAAGTGGTGGCAGCTGTGCCTGTGACTGGGCGCCAGTAAGATTAATCAGCTGAACCACTGACATCTGGTTATAGGAAAACTACAATTAGGCCATGGGAAACCAGATGGAGTATAAAATCTGAAGTACTCACAAAGGATCATAATTTGTCTTCAAATCAGAAGAAAATAAAGACGTTAATGCAGATGTGCATATGCAAAGAAAGAATAAACAAGAAGCAGACATGGCTTGGTACACAGTAGAGGCATGAGCTGTTCAGTGCAAATATGCACACTCCCTGTTTGTAGCTTTTCAGTTTGCATCTCCTTTTCCCCATAATGGAGACATTGATAACTAGATGTATACATCCTGCAGTTGGGAGATTAATCCATTTTTTCTTCTTTTTTTTTTTTTTGTTAATAGGTCAGTTCCTCTTTTAGCCTTTTCTATCTGTGATGAGTATCCTGACACAAAGCAGTGAAACCACTGCCTGCAGAGTCTGTCTAAACAGGGATGTATTAAAGACCATTCACAAAAATGACAGACTTGATATTTTGCTGGTGAATATAGAATCACCACAAGATCTATGTGTTTCATGTATTCCAGTCAAGTCTGCAAACATGATACAAGTGGTGGATAGGCTGGCATCTCGCTGTCCATAGCAGAATGTTTTTCATACTGAGCTGCTATGGCATGCTCCTAGAATGTTACGCTCCTTTATAGATTCCACTCTAAACCAAATGCATTCTCTTAAGTCTTCTGGGCTTGTTGTAGAGACTTTCATCTATATTTCTGAGAAGCACACTTTACTGGTAAAGCCAGTGCAAGTGCCCAAACCTCTGAGGCTCCTTCATTTTGGATTCAATGGAAGCTGCAGCCCTTAGCAAGTAGTCATGTAGAGGGTGGATTTTAGTCTTATCTTTCTTGCCAGTTTCCCATGCAGCTGACACAAGATTCTTAAATAGAGGATTTGGGGCTGAAAGTTTTCAATCTGGAACTATATTTGGCAACAATTGAACCATAAAGTGTGTAGTTTCATAGAAAAGCCCAATGAACAAGCGACACAGAGTGATGGGTCCTCAGTGTATCAGACATCAGGCCTCTTGCTAAGTGCTAGTGCCTCCACTGCTAGCTCCTGTCATTGGTTTGGGACCAGAGCCTCACACTGTACATGAGAGTGGTTTGGCTCAAGTCTAGGAGTGCATGATCCAAGAGCTAAAAAAAATACATGTTAAATATGAGGTTATCTCAAACCTTTTCAGAAGTGATAAAAAATTTGAGATAAATATTTTTGAACAAAGTTTTGCTCTTAGGCTTTTGGAAAAAAAATATCGAGACAGTTGCTGATAGAGAGCTGAATCACACAAGGAAGTTTCTTCTGCATTTGTAATCATTTCGTGAGTATAAATCAGATTTTTTTGTACTGTTTTTGATTAGCAAGACAGATGGATATGAAGTCTCTATATACTTCACATAGTTATACTCCAATAAATATCTTCAGATATAAATATCCTGTAGCATAACAGAAATGATGAAATGATTGTCACTGATGGAGAATTTAATATACATAAGTATGTATACAAATGCACACATATATGCATATATATACATCTAACAGAACAGATAATACGTAAGAATACAAAAAGAAATTTCAGCTTTAATTTTTTAAGACACCAGGTTGTGTTGTTAACCAGAAATCCTTTGGCAATCTCTTCAGAAAAAAAGAATTTCTTTTGAAGAACCCTACACTGATAAATGCTTGATAAATGAACAATATATTCTTGTCAGTGCAGGACACATACTCTTATTAAATGGTGAGCTTCTGCAGAAATGAATTTAAGATGTGAGTTACTGAGACTTGGTTTTGTTGGTAATAGCTAATATTTCTCATAAATTAATGGGCAAGTAAAATACACTAATTTACATTTTGGAGTCACAAAAATATTTTCTTTCCTTCTGAATAATGTTTGTAAATATGATTTTTAAAATAAAATTGCTAAATGAAGCAACCAAGTGAATATTCAAAGGAGTACATACTAACTATGAAATATTATAGATTGATAGAATGGTTTGGGTTGGAAGGGACTTTAAA
The DNA here is from genome assembly GCA_013398125.1 of Aegotheles bennettii. Classification (NCBI taxonomy): domain Eukaryota; kingdom Metazoa; phylum Chordata; class Aves; order Caprimulgiformes; family Aegothelidae; genus Aegotheles; species Aegotheles bennettii. Next base: position 72,375 of record VZRW01004307.1, on the reverse strand, counting down.
GATCATCTAGTTCCAATCCCCTTGCCATGGGCAGGGACACCTCCCACTAGACCTCATTGCTTGAAGTCCCATCCTACCTGGCCTTGAACACTTTCAAAGAGGGGGGAATTCACAAATTATCTGGGCAACCTCTTCTAGTCTCCCAGACCCACACAGTAAACAATTTCTTCCTAATATCACACTTAAACCTACCCTCTTTCAGCTTAAAACCCTTCCTCCTCATCCTATCGCTACATGCTCTAATAATTAAACCAGTCGTAATTGTGGAAGGACTTATGTTTATGGTTGAAGTTAACCTTTAATTTTAAGCCTATTTCAAGACTAAAAATTTAAAGGTAAAGATGTGAAAATTAGTGTAATGTGCATATTTGAATTGCACCTGAACTTTCATGCTGGTGTGGTAAAAAGAAGAAGGATCTTTGATTCATATTGATAGAGACATTTGAAAGGGATGAAATCTGGAGATTAATTAATCCCTTGTCTCTGACTAAACTCAGCTGCAAAATGGCATGGCCTAGAAATTCTAGGTTACTTAATTTGTTTTAGCAAAGAATGACCCCCCAGGAAGTGGCATGAAGGGTGCCAGTATGCTGCCCGAAGGAGGTGTCCAGGAACCATTTCAGCATGCACCCTTTCATTGGTGCCGGTTCCCTCCAGAAGCTATTGTGGGGTGGGACTTACAGCTTCCAAAAAAGAAGTTTCTTAGATTGCATAGCCCAAGTACTGCATATGTCAGGCTACAAATCCATAAGTAGCTCAGGTACACAGGTCAGTAATCTATACATTGCCTTTTACTTAACCATAATGTCTAGTAGGGCTTCTAATGATCACTCAGAGGCTTGCTGCTTTCCTTGCCAGTGCCTACACATTCATGTTTTATCTGAATTCCTATCAGTTTATCATCGATCCCCTGGCTCATTCATTGCTTTTCCATACCTAGAGTGCTCACAGATATTCTGTCTCCATGAAAATATGGTTCTAGTATAATTAAGTTACCTCTCAGTTATCTAACAAGTTTAAGAGCATGAACTGCTCTTGTGTTCAGACTTGAAGATGAGAAAACTTTTGTCTATGATGAAGCAGCTAGAATCAGAGTAGCCCTAATATTCATGGAAACTTGTAATCTTTAGTATAAATTTTAGAGGTTTTCACCAGTGGATCTATTCAACCAAGCAAATCTGGGGATTTAAAATCTGACCATTCCCTTACTGCTGCGCACTTAGATGGATACATTCCTATTACAGGACTAATCTCATATGGTTCCAGTGTGCTGTTCTAGATCACTTAATCACAAAATTAGGCCTGGTTCTTCAACAGCAAGTTGGGTATTATTGAATACAAATTCTTCTTGACTCTGAAGGAAATAGGAAACAAAAAAGATGTTTTTTCCTCTATTATAATGCAGTTATTCTTATGTTTTCCAACACTTTTTACCATTCAAATCTAATTTAGGGACGTTCATTGTTTTTTCTCTATAGCCAGTACAGGAATTTTATGAGTAAACACCCTTCAGAGCTGTCATCAGCTGAGGAATCCTTTAGTCAGAACTCCAAATGTTTCTTTCATATGAAGAGATCACTCATGTTGCAGAAAATTTGTCTGCTGATACTATTTCTATTATGCTTTTAACAAAACACAAAAGGTCAAAACCAGCATAAGATATAGAACATTTTTTTAAAATATGGATGCATTAATAATACAATTGCTAGATGTGACCTTCTATGGTATGAAGTTGTAAAGCCCTGAAATGCCATTTCTGAAAGAAGCACTTCCCAACACTGTCCTTTTGGAGTCAAATCTAAAACCTCGTAAATCAGCACTTCTCTGACCTGAATTTCCATTTTCAGAAGTGAGAAGCAGGAGGTTTCAGAACAGTACTATTAGAGATAACATACATACCACAGCCTGAAAATAATTTGATTGCTTTTAATAATATTTGATTGCTTTTCAGTTATAAAACATGAAATGGTACACTAATACACAAAGTGTTTTTTAACATTAGAAGAAATATGGGAGAATAAAGGGATGATTGGTCTTCTGAATATGCAAAACTGGCTTTAATCTTCAGCAGAGTACTCTAACTGGAAAGAACAACAGTTTTTCCTTTAAGGCAACTATATAAAGCAACAGATACAACCCAACATGTACAGAACATTAAAAAAAGCCTTTAAAAGGCTTACAGTTCTACTGCAAAAATTTTGTGTAAAAAATAATTGAATCTATGATTCTGTAGGGAATTTTAAAGTTAAATGATTCTTTCAATGGGACATAGAAACAAAAGATTCAGAAGTCACAGCTAATCCTGGTGCCTCATGATCTTGTATCCAGATAATTAGTGTCTTTCTGTTTCTTTAAGAAAGCAGCAAATGGATTGGCGTGTTTATTCTGGAAGCGACTGAGCTGACTTGGCAAAAAGGCTGCAGATTGAAAGATGGGGAGAAAAGAGAGATGAGATGAGAAGGAAGAGAAGAGAAGAGAAGAGAAGAGAAGAGAAGATGTCTTCAACAAAATACTACGAAAAAGATACTGAGCCAGTCTTGCTACGTAACTTTCTTCAGCCAAGATTTCCAGCAAAATGGAAGGAAGCCAAACAGAGTACAGAAAAAACCCTGCAAATTTTTCCTGCTGTATCTACAGTCTGCAGCTTTTCATTGCTTCATTGTCAGCATTAAGAGTCATAATCACTGGGTTACAACTCCTGTGTCTTGTATCCATTTCTAGTCCAGTGATATATATTTAAAAAAAAAAAACCCCAAACACCCCAAAACCTACACCTACAATTAAAGAATGAAGAATCTATATCTCATTTTACATGCTCCTTATTGTGAGAGATGCAAATCTGAGGCTTATTGGAAGGGGATTTTTCCTTCATGGGTGCTTATAAAATACAGGATATTTTTCATTCTAAACCAGAACAATGGAAAATTTGGACTTTTGACCATCTTTAGAGGAATCAATAAATCCCCAAACTTTAGTCTTCTCTCACACTCTGAAAGATTGAGTTTACCTTCTTTTGTGAACTGGCATGGGGACTGCAATTCAGAAACCCAATTTAGGCACTTTGATACAGTCAATGCAGAGCATTAGACAACTAAAACGAGGTTCACAGCCCCTGGAGTCTGTGATGGAGAAGACACAGACATCTTTTGCTGTTCTTGTTGCTGTGGATGAAGTTAGAAGAACTCACAGTCCAAGGCCACACTCTATGCTGAGGTGTGTGTGGGGAGAGCAAATAGACGTGTGACTGTCTCTTGGCTGTGCTGTGTTTCACATTGACAGCTTAACCTGTAATGACAACCAGTAAAGAGAAACGGGTATAAGGGAGTGTCCAGAGAATAACTATAGTCATGGCACACCCTTCCATGTTCTGTCCCTGGTCCAGGACATCTCCCTTCCAACCCTCGTGCTCTTTCTAAGCCTTTCAAGACACAAAAATGGCAACCACTTCAGTTAGCTCTAAACCAGTTCTGGTTTCCAAAACTAATAACTGGAAAGAAGAAACAAATATTGCTATGATGGTGCCTATCTTTTTCTCAGAAAGCATGAGTATCCTTACAAAGTTGAAAAGCTGGATTCTGCTCAGCTTCAAAGATATTTTCCTGTCCAAGGTAACAACCTCACCATCCAGGCAAAGCAGAAACTGGGGGACATTGTCCACATTCAGCCTTTTGAATTTGGTTGGAAGAAGCACTGTCCTGGAGCTTGTGATACATATTTTTCCTTTGAAAGAGGAATGGGGCTTTCTAAAATTCCACTTTCTGCTATGTTTTTTTCTTTTATTCTCTGATTGTTTCATGCAATATGAATTAGTATTCCATGGGGCAAGGATCTAAAAGAAAATTTCCTTTCTGACATTGTTTTTTAAGGAGAAGCTATGTTTTGTTCATCTTTATTTCATCTTGGTGTCACTACAGGTCAGAGTTAAGATTGTTTGGTACCTTCAATACAGCATTCTTGTACTTGGATAAAAACCCTCATTCTGTTCTTTTAAAATGTACAAGGAAATCCTAAATATAATACATTAAGCTAACCAGTGTCTACATGGATAGACAATACATGTAGCTCTACTTTTTATAATAACCTTGTTCCTATACTGATTGATGATTTATTAAGTATACCACAGGTATTAAAAAGGAAATGGCTTTGATATTGCTTTTAGCTGGCAGAGATTATACATCAACTATTCCAGGTCTTCAGCCATGTTATAAAATCAGTCCACCATAAGGTACAGAATTAAATTAAAATGAGGTGTAAAGAGTAGCCCAGTGAATTTTGCCAGGTGACCTTCTGAAATATTAATACAGCTTGACCTAAGCTTTATTGCTTTAAGCCTGCAACTCATGCAATTTCACACAGGCAGCATAGTCTTGAGATAAAAACTCGATGACTAAGAAAAAGTGGCTAGATTTTCCACACAGATTTTAAGTGTAGCTCACTTGTTACTTTCCTGAGGGACTGTGAAGCTTGTTGCTTCCTCTTGATCTGCCTGGTTAGATGCCCTGAGGTTTACTTTTGATTTGAATGTTTCTAATAAGTGTAGTGTAAGGACCAGCTGAAACACCACATTTCTCCTTCAGGTATATCAGGTTTTCATGTATTTTATTAAGGAGAGACTTCTGTGATTTCCCACCATGCTTTCTATCCCTTTGCTTAGTTTTTCTTAGCACTTTATTGTCCCCTTAAAATCCCCTTATTGCTTCAGGATGTCTTTTACCGCCAGGTACTCTATGGAAGGAGAGTTGTGGTGAAATCTGCTCTAGACACCCTTGGCATATTCTTTATTCCAGTAATATGAGTGCAGTTCTTTCATGTGGGAAACCTCGGCTGGTCTGAGGGATTTGAATGTAAGTTTGATATCGACCTTGAGCAGATAACCATGTAGCCTTGAAGAGGCCCCTTGAAGAGCCTGGAAAGTCCTGAGAAGAGCGGAGAAAACAAGATTAAGGAGCTGGCAGACCACCAGAAGAAGCAGCTTACCAAAGTAGCAGCAGAGAAAAAAGTCATCCAATCATGAACTGTTGATCTTTTGTTGAACCAATTATACATGTACACATATCCCTTAAGAGAAGTTATGTAAGAGCTTGTTAGAACAATAAAGGTAGCTGTTAGCTGTTTGAGCCTCTTGGCTTTGGATCATTATTCTTTGTATGTCGTGTCCGTCCCCAACAACGACACTTTCATAAGAAAAGCCCTTACATATGTCCTGGTTTGAACCAGAACAGAACCAATTTTCTTCCAGTAGTTTTCAGTTAAGACTCTTCTAAGTAACTGCACTTGCTGAAATTAACAGCATGTTTTTCAGTCACTGACTGTTTCTGGGACTGGTAACACTCGATGTTTATAGTTACAGTATGCAGAACCAAGGTCACTGCTTGGTTCTTTTAAACTTATGCTGCAGAAAAGAAAAAGGAGGAAAGGGGTCACACCTGAGACCCTGCTATGGGGAGGAGCGGGCCAGACAGGTGACCCAAAATTGACCAAATGAAGCATTGGATGTGAAGTATTGGCATCTGAATGTGGTGTTGGGTGATAAGGTTTAGTGGTGATGTAGGTAGACAGTTAGACTGGATGATCTTGATGGTCTCTTCCAACCTTAATGATTCTATGATTCTATGATTTTACGATTCTGTTCCATATGCTTCATACTTGGTATAAATCTGAGCGATCATGAGACCTAAGCTCTCTTTGTCCGTGGCTAGTGTCCTGGGACGACTCTGCCCATTCACCTGCCTTTGACCCCGTTCCATGCGTTCCTGACTCCGTGTGTCCTGGCCTCCAGCTCCTGTCTGCCACTGACTTCAGGAGCCCAGTGTGGGACTTTTCCAGGGCTGTCCTGCAGCCTCGGTGGTGACATGAGTGTTAGTAGGAGGGAATGCGATATTGGTTTTGTATATATCTTCATATGTTTGTATATATTTAATTATATTTGTTTTCATGATTACTGTTTCATTAAAGATGTATAGTTTAGTTTTCAACCCCTAAGTCTTTCTCCCTTATTCTTTTTTCTTTCTCCCATGGGAAGGGAAAGGTCTAATAGAGAGCATCTGTCATATGTTTAATTGCTGGCCCAGTGTTAAACCATGACAACATTGGAAAAAAAAAGAAAATTATTTGTACCTGCTTTATAGCACTTTTATGCAGCCAGAGTGGTGTAAAGATCCCACCAGGCAATTAAAGTTTAGGTATCTATAAAATATTGATATATGCATAAAAATATTGCTACATATATATAAAAACTTCTGGGATTTCAAGATATCTTTTGTTAGTCCTTGTTCTAACATCTCCTTCTCTTTTCCCATGCTGCTGTCTGTTTTCTGTCAGCACAGCTGCCAGGGTTGGCAGAAGGATCTGGCTGAAATGTGGTGATTTTCCTTCCCTAGTGGCGACTCCACTGCCTGGGGACAGATGAGCATTTCAGATGCCGTGTGCTGAGCAGGGAGCAGCTGGTCAGAAACTCTGACTACAGGGGAACACCTGAAACCCTGTTGCTCTCCAGAAGTTGAGTAGTAATCAGTGTTTCAGTAAGGCATTTCTCTCACTGTGGTTTATAGTCTGGGAAGACTTTCGTGTGCTGAATTTAGGCATTTGATTTTAGGCATCTCCACAGTCTGGTGTATATTTAATGTCTGTTTTTTTGGATCACAATATTGCTACTAGAATCTACTTTTTGTAGCTGAATACTTTTTTTGATGTGGCCCAGCACAGCTTTAAGCAAGAGTTTAAAGACTGTCAGCAAAAAAAAAGAACAAATAACAAAGAAATAATGGTTGAAAGCTTTCAGCTGACAAAATCTTTTATAAGAAATATTATTTCACTTTAAAAAATAATAATAGGAAATGTTTCCATTTTGAGAATAAAAACCTGAAAAAAAAAAGTCAGGTGCTGCACTGAGAAAGATATTTGCACTAAGATTCACACTGAGATTTGCTCTAATTCAAAGTCTGTCTATATATGTATTTGTGATGCTTCATTGGTTTGGTGAGAAATATAAATAATACAACAATAAAAAGTCTTAGGATGATTGCAGAAGGTATTTTTCTTTCACAGACTCCTACAAAAGGATAGTAATCTTCAGAGATTTGAGCTGAAGTCCCATATGATAACTAAGCATGTGAATGTTTAATCAGTGTTAAAAATTTTAAAAAAGGGGAATTCATTAAATGTGTTGAGAGAAAATGCTCATAATTTTCTATATGGGTATACTATGGTATAGCCAATGAAATAATTGAAAATGTTAATATAATAGGAAGGAGAGTATGTAAATCCATTTTGAAGACAATGTATACAATAGCCATGTCAATAGCAAAACGTATGCAAAATTCCTAAATTAAAACCTATGCAAAAGATATTTGTATAAATAGAAATGATTACTGTAAGTTATTATACATAATAGTATAAAATCTTTGGATGTTTATCTGAAAACATATGTAAAATATTTCAACTAGGAGTTCAATGAGATTTAAGGGAGTACAAACAAAAACTGTTTCTAACATGATTTTTACATTTTAAGAAATAAAATTTTCAAATTAAGAAATGAAATAATATTTTTATTCATCAGTATGCAGATTAGTATCATTAAAGATCAAAGTTCAGTGTTTAATATTAAACAGTCATACACTGTGCCTTACAAGAAAACAATTATTGTTATACCCTAAATAACCATGACTAGATCTCTTTTTACAGTATTGACAACAGTTGATTAAAAAAGGCACATATCCCAGTTATTTATCTGGTAAGTCATAGTTAATTTTTTAAAATTATTTTTGGTATATCTTTTGTATTTTTTAAAAAATATGACTTCTATTATGATTGGAAAAACAATGTATCTATAGGTAAAGCAAGTATGAAAATTGTTATTAGAATGAAGGAGGTAATCTGCTTTGTAAGATTCATGAAAACATTATTTCTTGCAAACTAGATCCAGCAGGCTGAATCACTGTCATTCCCTTAAAGTATGATAAAGATGTTAAAGATCCATCCTCTGTTGAATTAATGTGGATAACCAGTTGAACCTAATACACATATAAAATGTATTAATATTCTATTAGGTGTGGTAAAAAGATCAGAAGTAGAATATTCCTATTGGACTGAAACATCCTTTGTATACAAACATCATATGAAATACAAACAAATGTTATTAAAGCAGAAGTCCTCAGCACTTTTCAAAATAGGGACCCTGTATTCATAAAGACATCTCATCCCTTCTCTGGTATTCACCACTATGTTCATTCCACAGTAAGGAATAGTTGATTATAATGATCAGTATGAGAATCTACAAACTTCCCTGTTCCCTTGGGCCTGATCTGAACTCTCTCCTCTTTTACAGAAATATTTGCACTGATTGGAAAAACAGTTTTTGGCTAGACTGGGAAATCTGCCAAAGTCAACAAGCTTTCTTCTAGAAACATTGCTAGAATTTCTCTCTTCTGTCATTAATTATAGTAGTAGTTGCATATGTTTTCATGAACATGCAGGATTCTTTTTCAAAGCAGCTTTCAGAGTACACAGATACAGCTGTAATGAGTCTTTTCTGGGACCAAATCATCCATGTGTATGCAAAGGAAAGGGGCTCTGCTTCCAGCACAAATCTATAGTTGCAAAGGGAACCTGCTAAGAGCTCAGCTCTGCTTCCTAATGCTGAAATAGTCCTTACCTTGAGCCAGGTACCTGAACACTGTGTCTTCTCCTTCCTTGTCTTGTCACCACCTGGCATGCCTGGCTCCACGGCCCCATCCATGGAGCTCCCTGAACAGGGCTCCAAACCTTCTGTCTGGCCATGCTCCTCCTTGTCCCCACAGGCCCCATTGGCCTGCTGTGTTTTCCCTGTTTTGGATGGCCCCAACCCTATGTCCTGCTCATGTGACTGGGATAGGGGACAAAGGGTGGTTATCAGAGTCGTAATCAAACATTGGCATATTTCCTATATTTAGTTATATGTATTTTATCCAATACCTGCCTTGTGTCCAAACAAAGCTTTTGAAGCTATGCGCAAGTTCAAGCTTAGAACAGAAAAGGGGACCGAGCAATCACAGCTTGTTATCAGTTTGTTACTGGCTTGTTACTAGCTTAGACCACCCTAAAACACAGATGCTCCAGTTACAGCAGAACTCCCACTTGCAGAAGCTGGGTGTTCTTCACCGTCCTTTAAGGACCTTAATCTAATTCTTCACATCTACCCTCCCTTGGGACTCTCTTGCAGCACTGCTTTTGCAGTGCTCTTGCAAGCATTGCTGACTACTTTGCTGTCCTCATGGGATCATCTTCCACAAATACCAAATTGTTACCCGTTACTAACTGCTTCACTGTGGAATTTGTTGGAAAATTACATGGCTGGAATGAAATTCCTTCTGGTAATCATCTCCAACATTTCTTCATTTAGTAAAGTGAGAGATTCTTTTTCATAAAGTTTTACATAATCTATTAGTGTTTACTCACTGCTCTCCCAAACAGAACTGGGGAGTTTGGAGAAATATAACTCTTCGATTCTTAAAAAAAACCAAACCCTTCAAACTGCTACTGATTTTCTTCTGTCTTACAGTAGCTGAAAACTACGAAGAGGGCAGAGAAATCTGACTGTGAAGGAGAAGTTCAGAAGGACAGCTTCTACCCTTGGCAGGGTGATTCCAGATTAAAGACATTCACTTCCAGACACAAGTTGCAATGATAATATGAGCAATTTAGCCAGATGAATTCATACCACACTTGGGCATCAGAGAACATTTGAATTTCGTAAGTGGTACTTTTGTGTGTCAAGTTTTAGGTGTTTTTTTTTTTCCCGTAAACCACGATTTTTGTGTGAAGAAGCATTTTTTGAGAAAACATGAAGTGATCCAAGCAGACCTGAAAAAAGGTGTTATTTTAGATAGGCCTAAAAGTTTATACTGCAACTGAAAAACCAAAACATCATGCCATTTTCTTTCTACATTACATGAACTATCACTGTAGGAAGAAATTCTCTAGTTTTCATAACATCACAGATGACATGAAATATATTTTTCCTGGATCCTTTATTTTGACTTATGTTTCTAGCACATTCTTAGTTTGTTTTTTTTAGTAAAACCAGTTCTACTACATGAGGAGACCAGGATCTCTGTAATATTTCTAATTAATCTCCTGAGTTTGAAGATTGTATGTTGTCCTTACAAAGAACGCTAAATTGGAGCTTCATAGAATCATAGAACAGACCAGGTTGGAAGGGACCTCCAAAGATCATCTGATCCAATACTTTGCCGGAAAGGGAGCCAAGATGAGATTATCTAGCACCCTGTCCACTTGCTACTTGAATTGTATCCAATTGCATTTCTATTCAGTTCAGTTTTCTAACCCATGAAAGGAACTTAGTTCTCATTGTTATTTACGAATACCGAATGACTCACATCTAATAGTCAACCCTGGGTTGTCTGAGCCCTATACCCAACCTCATCATAACACCTCTTCCATGTGAGAGTTATGTGGGAGAAGTCAGGTGGATGCCCTGCCCTACAAGTATGTACCCCAGTGAGAGATTATTGCGTGTTCCTCTGCAGGGCTGAAGTTAGCCGTGCTGCTGAATCTGACACTGCAGAAGTACAGGCCTGGGGACAGCAGGACTACCTAGGGCACCACAGCCACAAGGACCTGACCCAGCTTTGCCACTTGTCCCATCTCCTGTGCACTGTTGCAGTCTGGTCCTGCCTGTTTCCTTCATGCTGTGTTTGGGGAGTGACGAAAAGGAGTGGGAGCTGCAGGGAGAGCAGCACTGCTCCTCTTCCCCAGCAAGTCTGTAACTGAACTTTGAGATGCAGAGTACAAGGAGACTGGAATTACTTATTCCCATAATTTCTGACAGGGTGCAGCTCTGTCCTCACTCTCATCACTGACAACCTCCTATTGATTCAAATGGCCTCTAGACCAACTCCTGAGAACCAGACCTCCATTGTGGAAATCACATCTCTGCTGGTCTCTCTATATGTTGCTCCCTGAGATGATTAGTGCATTGGGATCCAATTCACACATTATGCTTGGCAGCAATTCCCCAAACTCCATGGCAAGAAGGTGATGCCTTTGAACTGTTATTCCTCAGTGTGTAAGATGATGATGTGTTCCTCTTGAAAGAGCTGGCTCAGTAATTTTGAAGGATTCAGGTGTCTTAGCATGCCTAAATTCAACAGTCATCGAAAAGCTTTCGCGGCTCTGGCTAGTTGGTCAGTCTCCTGCCTGTGCTACATGGCTCCAAGGGCAGCACATTGTCTGTATGATGGTTTCTTCAACCCAGGAGAAAACCTCAAAGCTCTGTGTCTCCTCTGTTAGTTTTAAAGACTATGTCAGATACTGTTATTTTCACATATAAGCATTACAAGGTGAGAAAAACAAGATCGGCACAACCTGTTTTAGCTTTGGTGAAGATAACAACTTTTAAAAACAATGTGATGGGTGGTAAATGATTATAACATCTTTTAACACAACTTTACCACTAATGATCTTAATTTGTCATGTTTGCATTGAAAAATGTTTATCCTGACAGACAGTCTTATGAATGCCATTGCACATAGATGTCATCATGATTTTAGAATAGCTCAGATTGTAGAAATGACTCAGGCTTACTCTTGAAAATTCCCTGTGGACAGCGAACTCAACATTTTATCACTTTGATAGTTACCTTCCTGTGCACTTGAATGAGAAATCTGTGTTGCCAGTTAGTCAGTTTCATAATGTTTGTCAAGATTTACTTATGAACAACTGTGCAATAAAACTTGTTAATTATATTTTATAAAGTTTCAGTGTGAAAACTGGATGGAAATGCTTTTGTTATAATTCAAACTTGGCACAGAGCGGAGCAGGATCACTGACTGGCTGACCAGTGTACATTGCAGATAAAGCTGTGCCACCATGTGAATACCAAAGAGGACTGTGATAGCAACAGAAAGGACAGGCTTAGCTCAGGGACTGGACAAGAAGTGGAGGGCTTCTCCCTTTAGAAAAAAGAGAAAAAAAAGTCAGGAAGTCATACCTCTATGGCTCTGAGCCTCATTGCTAGTTATAAGCATCAAAGATTCTCCACACCAAACAAAATCTGCATAGCTTCTGATGATGAGTTTTAATCAGTGCATCAATGGGAACTGGACCATATACATTTCAGTGTGATATTTAGTTAAACTTGATATTTTATTTTGATCGATGTTTAAATTTATCATTTCAGGTTTCTTTGGTAAGTAACACTGAAAATGTTAAAAAATCAGAAAATATCTGTAGTAGTGTATCCAGAGGTGCTGGAGGTTAAAGTTTTTTTCCTCATCTATTGTTAAACAGGGGAAATATTGCAAGATACAAGACTACAATATGCCCTTATGCATAACACTTTTACCCAGAATTCCACCAGTGATATTAGGAGTCACTGTAGTACATCAGAAATTGGTGAGACAGAGGTGAAAAAATCTTACCACTTTTAAATCTTTCTCTACTGTGTATAAAATGGCCACAGATGATTAAAAAAATACTTCAGAAATTGTAGAGAGCAGTAGGAGGATTGAATACCTTTCTGTGATAGTTTTGCTACTCACTGCTTCAAACAGCCAGATGTAATTTACTGTAGGACTACACAAAATTTTCTAGGGATTAGAGATTTCCTTTTTTTTTTTTTAAAAACTTCATTATTTTGGGATTATGCTAAATCTTTACATAGCCTGTGAGAGTAGTTTGGAACATTCTGGAAAGAGGAAAAATATAATAAAAAAAGCTGACTATTTGATAAATCACGTTACTAAATAAATAAACTTTGGTAACTTGATAAGTCAAATTACTAAATTACATAACCTGTGTGTGTACTGTTGCTTTGGATCCCCAAATTTGGACTTGATGTTTCTTTGTTCCCAAATAAATTTCTTGTGAAGACTTGTATTTTTACAGCCTAAGTTCCACCCTAGTGCTTCCAGAAAGTCTTCTCCAGCAGGAAGCAGTGTGCTCCAGCCACAAATGGAATTTAATACATTTTAACACATCTCTTCACTTACAAAAGGAGCAAAATATTTCCAATGTTCCAATATTTTTATAATAAATTTCCCCTAACAGTGGAAGACATTTAGTGACCACAAAAATTTTCTGTAGGAAGGAGAAGGGGCAGTGGATTCTCACTTCCAGGCAGTCCTGAACTGAATATTTGAGTCCCTTTCCACTCGTAACAACAGCTGGCAGAAACAAAACCTTAGTCTTATATTTTGAGAAGGTAAATTCTGTCTAGAAACTCCAGGTGAGGCGAGAGGCTCACTGCGCTAAGTGGGTGATAATGCCTTTTAAGAGTAATTAGTGCTTGAATGACGTGGCCACCTAATGTGGCATGAGAGATTAACTTGTCCATGGCCATGCAGCAGGACATTTTCTGAACCAGCAGTAAAATTAAGGAAGCTGCATTTTCCGTGCAGTGTCCTCCACACCACACTAGCAGCTGGCCGGTGGTGAGGGGTTATAAACTCAGGAGGACAAATCCTGAAATGCACACACTGCTTCTGTGCCAGGCTCACCTGCCTCCTCAAAGCTCAGAGACAAAAACTATTGTCTCAAAATATGAGCTCATCCCAAATTAGCCGGACCATTGTAAGACACCCATTGCCTGATATTACTGTGTCATGCCTGGTTACCATAGGTTGTGAGATGGTGCATTGAACAATGTATTTTCTCGCAAGTATTTTTCAGTACAGTAGTGATTTCCTTGGCTTTCTTTTCTGGGCATGATATTGATATAGTTTTTCTGAATATTTTACTTTCTGATAATGACATTAATTCTGCAGGTTCAGCTGGGCTGGATAAAAGCCCGATGTAAATAATTTACAGACAGATGAGAAAGCATATTTAAATGTCTTCTGATAGCTACTTCTTCACAATTAGTATCTAGATCTTTTATTATTTTATTTTTACTAAAAGTTTCTTAATGGAAGTTTGAGAGTGTACAGCCAACATTACTCATGTTGTTTCTACATTCCAGTTTCAGGTAGTAAAATCTGCTCTGTCAGTTGCATAGTTAACATTGAAATCTACTAATTACCCCATGTACGGCATTTTCTCCAAAGAAAATAATCTGAAAGAAAAGTCCAGTAGGTTTTCTAGACACTTGGGTAGGAACTCATTCTTGCCTAAAACAACTGGAATCTGAACCAAAGAAATGTATCCTAATCTATAAGTCACAGGATATGAAAGGTCTTTCTAATCACCACCATCAAGGTGCTTTAATTCTGTAAACACACCTGTTCCTTGGGGAACAAGAGAAGACATACAGCCCTCCTTCTTGCTAAGTGACTGCCCTGGCAGTGAGGGGTCCCATCTGCAGGGAGGAGAGAGAGCCCAACTTTACTTTGGCTATAGCGTGGGGCTTAGTGTATCCCCCTCCAGGATGAGAGAAACCCTGCAGCTAAACATCTTGCATGAGCACAGACCATCAGAAAAAAATGCAGTTTGTCATTGCTTGTTTCTTCTGAGCAAGGTTTGTGGTGGATTTTGAACAGAAATTGATTTTTGGTTTTGGTATTCCACACATACCTGTGCATCTAGTCAACTTATTTTTGTGACAGGTAGAAACTATGGAGAACTATGGGAGATAAAATTATGTGAGTCATATTTTTGAGGGAAATTGCATAGCCCCATGCATTTAAATAACTATTATCAAACCTTTTATAAATTATATTATAAACTATTACAAAATCTAAGTGGAATAACTGTCTCCTGAGAATGAAATTTAATTAAGTGCTTGGAGGCAATTTCAACTGGCAGAGCTTAAAGTGAAATTAGAACAATTATGAAATGCTCACATACAGTTTTGGATAAATTGAACAGAGATTTTAATTGATAAAAAGTAAATCAAAAATATTTCCTGGGTAATAATATAACTTTAAATAAAAACCAAAGATAATTAGAGTCTTCTGAAGAAGAAGAGAATTAACATAGCATCCACAATGTCATAATTATTGTAAAACCCATAAGTTTCTGGAAAGTGTTTCAGTGATTGGAAAATAAAATCCAAGTATTCTTGAAACTGAAGATATGCTGGGGTGGTTTAAACCAGGTTTTTAAAGCAATATTGACCTGATGTTTCATTTGCACAGAATTTTTTGGGTTCTGACTTGCAATGCCTTAAAGTTTATCAAGTTCGAAACACTGCACTGCTCCAGGATGGTACACTTCCGAACTCTCAGACATGCAAAATCAGCTAACACTTCAGTGCTGAACTCCTGTAAAAATTTTGTGTTTATCTGGCTCGTTGATGTGGAAATATTTAAAATTAATTCTGGGAATGACTGGGCTTCTCTCTTCAGCTATGCCAAGACAAAGTCAGTCTGGGCTGCAAACCCAGGGATCCAAGACTTTGTACTGTCTGTAAAACACAACTGTAAAGCATATGCCTCTCTGAAGGCTAACTCAAGAAGAAGGAAGGTTATGGATTTGTTAGAATTTAGCTCAAAATTCACACCTAATCACAGAATCACAGAATTCTAGGGGTTGGAAGGGACCTCGAAGGATCATCTAGTCCAACACCCCTGCCAGAGAAGGGTCACCTAGAGTATATCACACAGGAACGCA
>VZRW01004307.1:42884-56507 GCA_013398125.1 Aegotheles bennettii | reverse complement strand
TTCTAATGCACCCCAGGATGCCATTTGCCTTCTTGGCCACAAGGGCACATTGCTGGCTCATGGTCATTTTTGTGTCCACCAGGACTCCCAGGTCCCTTTCTCCTACACTGCTCTCCAGCAGGTCAGTCCCCAGCCTGTACTGGTGCATGGTGTTGTTCTTCCCCAGATGCAAAACTCTGCACTTGCCCTTGTTGAATTTCATTAAGTTTCTCCCCGCCCAACTCTCCAGCCTATCAAGGTCTCTTTGAATGGCAGCACAACCTTCTGGTGTGTCAGCCACTCCTCCCAGTTTAGTGTCATCAGCAAACTTGCTGAGGATACATTCTGTACCCTCATCCAGGTCGTTGATGAAGATATTGAACAACACCGGTCCCAGTACCGACCCCTGAGGGACTCCACTAGTTACAGACCTCCAACTAGATTCTGTCCCATTGACTACAACTCTCTGAGGTAATATGAGCAATAGACGTCTAGTCAGTAAAATCAAAACCACTATTTAGACCACCTTAATGTAAGCACCCAACATCTAGTTGTCCAAATAGCTCTTTATATTACATTGACAGTAATAACTTGAGATTTGATTGTCTAAACATGAGAGTCCTGTCATTAAGGTGCCCCAAAGTATCCTGCCTAGTCTCCTGTTGTATTTGTTCCAAAAGGTCTTCGAGTCTCATGTCACTCCTCCTGTTACTATCTGTCAGTCCTGTTATAGTTTGAAGTTTCGTCCATCTCAGGAACGAATGAGTTAAACGAGTTATTCCATATCAAGCCTTCTGCTGATAAACTGAAAAGTACTGAGCTAAGTTTTTTTTTTTCCTTCTCTCTGTTTGGGTTTTGGACTGCATTCCTGAGGGGGGAGGCAGCGGCGTCTGCCTGTATAGAGAGACTGTTTTTTTTCTTCGTTCTCTTCGCCCCGGGCTTCGCAGCAGACCAGACGAGAGGAGAATTCTTTCTTCCCTGGACTCCTGGTTTCGGGATTTTGTAAATATATTTATCCTTTTTTCCCTCCATTTCCCTTTGTACCTGTTTCCTTTTTTCCCTGTTTTATTAAATTAGTATGGTTTGCTTTTCCTAAACCTCACAGCCGTGTGCATTGTTTATTTTCTTCCACTTGGGGAGAAGTAAGCAATAAATTATTGTCTTGGGGGCTTGCAGTTCACCCTAACTGCAGAAAACCAAGACAAGTCCTGTAGAGATACCCTAAAGATACACTGGATACCCCAGAACATCTCAAATGGCACTAAATCCTTCTTATTAGGCAAATGTATCAAGTCCTAGAAGGCCACTGGCACAGCAACAGCTTAAGACTTAGCATATGTGTGTGATAAGTGAGTTTTGATATCATAATTTGCAGGTGAACCCCATCCATTGACAGGTTTAGGTACATCTAGGTGGCCAGAGACATCTGAAGACTCATAGGGTACCTAAGACACGGATGTGAATCTACAGATATAACACAGGCTCTCTGAGAGGGCACCACCTTTCTCAAGTGACAGCTGGAAGTGAAAGGTGTCAGGACTCTAGGTGCATCAGTGAGTCTTAGTGGCCTTGATAAACCTCACCTGAGACCTCCACCCACACTCATGGGCCTAGAAGAATTATTTAAGCCCAGTTTTGAGACTTTGTTCCCTGCCTGAGCTACTCTGGAGGAGTGCTGGTCTCCAGCTCAGCCACAGCTTTATCATGCCTGAATCCCTGGTTCTAGATCTCAACCCATGGACTGACTTGACCATGACTGTGGCCTTGTCTCATCACTGTGATAATTGCATTATCACCTGGACCCTTGATTGAACCTGGCCATGGTCTCTGGGTCAGTTCTGCTTGGATATTGTGGCATGGGCCCTGACTGGCAAAGCTCTTGCCCTGCTGGCTCCATTTGGCTCTTGGCTCACCTTCCCTTAGGGAGCAGCCCCAGTCTTGCTGCTCCCTAATCAGGAGTGATACTCTGGTGTACCTTACAGCTGAATCCTGCTCTACAGAGTTGTGCTGGACACTATGACTACTTTCTGCAATTATATTAGCTCATCTTAGCAGTAAAAGACAAATGACCTAAAAGGCTTTTTCAGAGGAAGTAAAATATGTATCCAAGAACAATGTTGCTGTGACAGTTGCTGTAAGAATGCATCCTCCCCACGTCTTGGAGGTTTGGCTACCTGTGCCATGAAGAAGGAATCTGTCTTGTGAGTTATTCAAAAGAGTAGGCTGTATCTTGCTGAAGCAGTAAGGAGCCTTATTGGTAGCATCTTATCCAAACATTAGATTCAAAACCATCATAATTTCTCTCTTCTCAGGAGGGAATACTGAGATATGGATGATTTGATTAAAAAGCTTCTAATGGCAATCCATCACATGATACCTGAAATCATTGTCCAGAATAACTCAATAGGACATTGACACCCTGATACAATGCTGCAACACAAAGGCTTTCATGAGGGGTGACCAAGGAACTCCTGTTTGTTACAAAGGAAAGAGGACTATGGAGTGGTTTATGCCATATTTCTTTTTTTTTTGCTTTGAGGAATTCTGCACCAGAGAAAAAAGATGGAGGATTATTTACAAGACAGGCTGTTACAGCCCTTTGAGTCAAACCTTGTGCTACTGGCAGCTGAGCAAAGATGTGCAGCCAGCATTGAATCATCTGGCTGCAATTCTCTCCATTTGTTCCCTGTCCAACATGTATTTGAAGCATCTTTTTAGTACAGCTGGCAGCTTGACTTCCATTGGATGCCTTTTCTCAACCAGGAAGCTTGTAGGGGAACAAACCTTGAAGCTAAGAAGACAGGCTGTAGCCAAATCTTCATTTATTTATTCTTCACCACTACTTCTATTCTTCAGAGTGGTCATAGCCTTGCTGCTGACTTTCCTTATTGTTTTTCCAGGATTCAGTGGCCCACTCAGTGCTCTTTTTAGACACAATGTCTGAGCACCCCTTTCTGATATCTCCTGGAAAAGAGTCAAGGGAGCACCTGATCCTTTCTGCCTCTCTATACAGCCAGATTTAGCTCCATTTTTCCATCTCAGCAAGGTGGTGCTTAGGGGTATATCCTGCCATGCAAAGGAGCATGGGCTGGGGACCTAATTTGTCTGGGACCTGGGCACAGGAGAGTAGGGACAAGAGTTTTTCATGGATGCCTTTGCAGACTTTCATCTTCACTGATTGATTCAGAGTCCTTCCTTCCATAGCTGGACCAGTAGTCTGGTGTCAGCTGAGTCCCTTTTACCTAGGGGCCTTGGCACAGTGCTATCAGTTAGCTGTGCCTGGTTGCCTTGCCAGTACTGCCAAGGGATTCCAGTTTATGGGGATGCATCTGGACCAATGACAGGTCCTTCCACTCCCTCCTCCTTTTTCCACTTTAAAGCATTGTTTCTTGTAGCAGAGAAACTGCTGTCAGCCTTTTTTCCCTCTTTTTTCTTTTCCTTTCTTTTTCTTTCTGCTACGTAAGAACAGAAGAATCAATGACCACAAGGACACCTACCTGCTTTGATTCAGTAGCAGTCAAATTATTTTTCATTGGTGGTGCTTGTGTTTGTTAGGGTACATGTTAAATGCTTATCTCCCCCCACACCCAGAAATGTGGAAGCAGAGGACAATGGGGGAGCCCCAGTGCCCTAGTCAGAGACATGAGCCCCTGCCCTGGTCTTCCAGGGCTGTCCCAGGAAAGCATCAACCTCATGGGCTGGATGAGAGCCATCCCTGTGAGACTCTGGGAGTGGCTCTCTGGGGCACCGCACAGACTGGGGAGTTCCTGCCCTGAGGCATGGGACTTATGGTGGGATGCTGAGAGGGGCATAATAGGATTGTGCAAGACTTACTGCAGGATGCTTAAAATAGGAACCAAAGGTGGGGAAAAGCATGGGAAATTAGAAGGATAAGGGGATAAAAGGAGCCTGTAAACAGTTTGCTGGTTGTTAGACTGGTCATGTTCTGTGCCTGGTCAATGTGGTCTGTCCTTTTGTTCCATTAAACTCCATTTCAAACTCTTTGCTTGGTGTGGGCTCTCTATTCTCTGTGCATGTGCATGTTTGGGGGCTGAGTGCAGCATGCTGAAGTCAGACCATGCATTAGCAGCGTCTGTGTGTCCATGGTGCCAGCAAATGGAGAGACCCAGCAAATGGAGAGACCAAAACGTGTGCATATGGCATGGGTATGTGTGTCAGCACGTGATCGGCAGTGAATATCAAGACAGACCAGCCAGTGAACTACATAATGTATTCCCTCTGCCCATAGCAAGACTTTGAGTGTAACAGAGCGATGAGCATATGAAAAAACTTTCTTACTTGATAACGTTTTCTCTCTTGTTCTGATCCAGTTTAAGTCACTGAATTGCAGTTTAGAAATTTTAGAATATGGGCAACATAACAGTTGACACTGATCAAGGCAGTTCCTGAGCAGAGCAGGTGGTGTTTGTGCCACTGCATATCTCATGTGTGCTTCCAAGAAAGCTATGATTCAGATCTCTTCAAGAAGGAAGGCCTGCCGTGGCACATGCTGTATCAATGTGCTGCTTGGATGCCATCAGCATTTCTCCTGGGTTACTCCCTGTGTCCCCTTCTAAGTGGAAGGTGGTGATTTGCACCTGCATGTTCCCTTTGCACGGATGCTGTCAGACCTCTCAGGCCTCCCCTCCTCTGATTCCCTACCAAATAGTAAGCTGCCTTCCCACCAGGACTCGTGGTTTCAGGATCCCCAAGACCCACTGGCTTCTCACACTTGTCATTGATGGTGTTAGTGGTGGGGTAGCTGAGGGGATCAAAGAGTAGGGGAGACCCTGTGCAGAGGTGAGGTTTGCTCCTCAGAAAGCAGCTCTGAAGGAGAGGACTTCCTTTCCTGTCCCTGCCTCTGGGTGATCTTGCAGGCTGACCTCATGTAGTACCTGGGGTATAAGGCTGGGACTGGCTACCTCCAACATCTGACCTGGGTCACCTGGGTGAGGTAAGCATGATCTGTGACTGAACTGTGTAATTTTTGTCTGTTTGGACCCTGTTTTCATGGGCAGAAGCCTTACTGTTCTGTTTAGAGCTCCAGAGCATTTCACATCTATTTTCTGCCTGCTTTTCTTTGCAGTTATCAAGGTCTGTGTTTTCGTGCTCGGCTTTGGTAACACGAGTGCTGGAAAGCTTGAGTGCATTCTGTATGATGGAAACATTCTGAGGGGTTTTAGGACACTGACAAACTGAAATGTATGTGATAACTGCAGATGACTCCCTCTTGCTTCATACTTTGTCTTGTTTCTTATGCAATGGGAGTGCCCTATGAGTAAAAGCCACTCAGCTCTTGATGAGGTAAATTAGAGGCTGCAGTTAAAAGGGGAACTGAAAATTACCCTTGTTAAATCAGAATCTTTCAGATTCCAAACTAAAGTCCTGATCTTGCAAAAACTTGTAAAAGTGAAAAAACACTGCTTAGGGTAGTCCTGGCACCTGGCTGTCAGGTTAAAGGCTCCAAAACTGTCAATTTTTTCTTGATTTCCGTGTCTTCTACCTTTTTTGCATAGCAAAATAATGCCAAGATGCATTTTAAGGTATGATTTATGAGGCAATGGGTTGCATGCTCATACATTAAAGAAGCTTAAAACTGTAGCTGTTTAAAGTATATGTCTCTAACAAATTAACAGGAGCACATAATTCATAATAGAAAGTTCTAGTATATTGCATTCTTATGTGAAGATTTCAACACCTAATTCTGTTTTCCTTAAATACTTTTGGTCTATTTAGGTAGTATTTTTATTGTTCTTGATCTTTAATTGATTCACAATCAGCTCATGATTTGGCTAATTTTCCTCTTACTCACTTAAACAGTAAATAGAAGGATAAAGGTGCAATTGTAAATGAATCAAAAATCTCATTTTCAAAATATCTTTAAACATTTGCTTAATATTCACTGACTTTATTTTTTTTTTTCTTTTACGCTCAGCTAAGCTAAGCTGAGAGAAAAAAAACAAACAACACAATATATGGTGAGATACTACACTATAAGAACTCAATAAAACTTATTTTCTGAAAACCCCCCCACCCAAACAATTAAAGTACATATTGGTAATACATTCAGATCAAAAAAAATTGTAGAGCCCTTTTTATAATTTAAGATATGAGAGTTTGTACCCCTTTTCCATGAACACAAGCCATTATCTCAGTGCACTCGCCTTTGGGATTATTGCTTTCTCTCTTAAATGATTTCATCAGCAAATTTCATTATGGCTCCCATCTGGCATTTCTTATATAGTTCTATGGCTTTGCTTTAATGCATTCATTAAGGTAATTATAATTACAAGTAATTTCTGAAAATAAGCCTGCATGCAACTACTGTGTTCCTAAAACGTTATCACTGTTTGTATCTATGGCACTAAAACTGTCAGGACTAATGGTTCTGTACTGCTCGGCTTTTTTTCCCCTTTTGTTAAAATGCTCTTGTCACTTGTTATTTCAGACCTGTTGTTCTGATTGTCTAGGAAGGAGAAATAACAAGTTCTGCTAAGTGGATTGAAAGGCACTGGAAGTGCCCTATTTAAAAACAAAAAAAGCTTTCAAAATCAAATAACTGACTGCTCTTAAGTCCAGCTGTGAGATCTCATAGTTAGAGTCAGCACCTAGAAACCTGATGACAGAAAAAGTAGCCATGACAGTGATCATGAATTTCCCCAGTGGTTGTATCCAGTCCTATTCCTGTAGTTTCATGAGCAGTTTCTCTCTTCATCTCATCCCAGTTTTCAGCTGGTAGTTCAATATTTTGAGTTAAATGAGTTCCTCCCATAAGTAAATCACTGAGATTAGTCTTCCCAGATGAAGACTCTTGCAAAGTGATTGTGTGGTAGCTGCTGTACAGATGGTAAAGAGTAATCCATAAAAAAAGAATTTCCCCCTGGAAAAAGACTAGGCTTTGTCTAAATGTTCATTTTTCTGAGCTGCCTTCCCAAGTGTGCCTTCACAGTTTTCTCTAGTCAACACTGCCTTTCTTACAGATGTGAGACATCATCCTATTCTCTTCACTCTATTTCATCTCACTTTCTCATTATTTTTCTCCTTATTTTATTTTATTTTCAATTTTCCTTTCTCCCATTCTAACTCCCTATAACTCATTATTTCCACTGCTTTAATCTTCCCTACACTCCCCTATATCTCCCTTATCCCTTCACTGTAGCCATTACTGTTTCCATGATCTTGCCCCTCATGTGCCAGATCCCCTAATTCTGAGACACTCCCATTTTGATTTCTTAGGTCTAATCAAACTCAGTGAAGAGCTGCTCAGACCCTCCTACAGTTGTCTCAGGGAATTTCATGATTCTCCTTGCCAAAGCTTGGGTGGCAACCTTACTTCTTGTGTGATCCATCACTACCATGTAACTGGACAAGTCTTTTGAGAGAAGAGAAGCTAGAAAAACATCAGATTTTTATGTTAGGGATAAGCTTTGCCTGTGAAATCTGCAAAGTATGAAAAAAACCCAAGAGTACAATTGATTTTGTTAATTCTCCAAAGTCTTATTCAAAGTAGAGTCAACTTTTATTTTTGCTCTATTAATTTCTCAACTGCAGCTTTGTAGAGTGATTTCTGAGACCCATACTTTATCAGAAAACACATTCATGAGACATCTTCCTGCCTCTTAGTGATATTATTTTTCCTTTGTACCTCAGAATAGGTACACTAATGTCACAAAAGACTGAACCAACAATTCTTCCACTGACAGTCTGCTGAAATATGTCCTTTCCCAAAATTCAACCCTCCTCCAAGTAAGCAACTAAGTCAAAGACAATAGCAGTTTCTCCCCAGTGGGAAAATATTAATGGATAAGGTCCTGAATGCATACTGGAGAATTTAATCCTTGAAAGTTTAATCTTTTATAATGAGATCTGAGCATTAGAACCCATAAAGCTAAGAATACACATGGATGTAAGACTTTCATCACTCTGGAGATATCAGGTTGAATGTATATTGGACAAAAGGGTCTTATCAACAAATTCAGCACTGGTGAAAGCTTTTGCACATAAGTTATTTACTTCTGAGACAAGGCATTTGGATGAGTAATTGTAAGCAATTTCTCTGTGAAGTGCTATTATGCTTGATGTATTTTACAGCCAGAGAAATGTATTATACTTCAATATTTCTTCTTTGTTTGATACATTCTGAAATAACTTTTCTTCATTTCCCTGTATCTCTCATTAACATTTCTATCTATTGTGTTTAATTTAATGCTGTAATCTCCAAAGTCCTATTAAAAACAGTCAACATCACAAATACATATTGACATTAAAAGAAACCAGTTTCTGGTTAGGTTATACTCCTCATATTTCTAGAACAACTTTGGCTCTCAGAAGGAGATATTTCTTTGGCTAACTGCTACGTCAGATTATATGGTCAAATGAAATTGTGGCAATATTTAACAGCTTTTAATAGTCCACTGGGAGATTATTGATGGGGGAAAAAAACAGACAAACAAACAAATGTAATTAAAGCCAGTGATGTTTTCGAAAGCTTTTTCTTTAAGCTCTTCTTAATCTGAGAATTTTCAAAGTTACTGGCTGTAATATTCTGGTTAAAGAACACTTCCTAATGCAGAATTTCAATTACTTCATAATAAATTAAAGAAAACATATTTGAAGGAAGTAACCTAAACCAACTTATTTCAGCAGGTTGAATATCAGGCCCATTCAGCACTTAGAGGAGTGAAATTTGATTAATATTCCCCAGTTCAGCAGAGATACTCCCCAAGACTATGTCTGTGTTCTTATTTATGAGTGCCCACTGAAGCCCCTTGAAGATGAATTCTTCAACTATCCAGACTGTTTTGATGCTGTAAATTGCCAAAGGCCTCCTACACATGGTCTAGGAGAGCTGAAACCCCTGAGAAAGCTGCACAGGGAGCTGCTGCTCCTCACTGCACATCCTTGAAATATGTAAAACAAAAAGCCAGGCATGACAGGGTCCTCATCACCTATAGAATTGAGTACATGGGGCTAACATGTCTCTTCATCAGCTGCACTCTCATGAATGCCTTCTTAGTTCATCGAAGGACTATGGTGTTTTACCAGTGAGTTAAGTGCCAGAAGGGTTGCTCTCCTGAATCTCAAAGGAATCCTACTGAAAAACTTTAATGAGGACCACATGCAAAACTATGGCTTCAGTCAGAAACTGCCTTCCTCTTAAACGGCTACTTGAGAGCCACTTGGCTCATAGCAACATGGCTACAAGACTCAGGCTTTTCAAGACTTATAATTTATAGAGACAGTGTACCCTGCTGAGGGTTTCTGCTCTGCCACTGCTGGCCAAATGGTAAGATCAACCTTGTCAGAATACCAATTTTTACATAACAGCCTCCCACACTGTAAGAATATTAGTGGCCATTCTGCAGTAGACCTGAGGTCTTGTCTCTGGAAGTAACCCAGTGGAAGGCTTGGGAAGAATATGTTACATAGCAAGGCAAGGCAGACACTATCTACCCCTCTGTGTAAATACCACCTGCTTCCCTTTGTAAAGGATTCGCTCATTGCTCTGTTAGGAGAAGATAGCCATTGATTTGGAGATTTCCACTGTTGCTATCCAATGGGAATATACAGTCTCCAGAAAGTACCTTTTCCTTGTCCCTGAAGAATTAACTCAGGTGTTTTCGGGCTGTTCCACTCAGCTCCTTTCTCTCAGGATTCATTTAAAAAGATTTAGCAGATCAGCAAAATAACTGAACACAGGAACACCCTAGGACTAAGCTCAAGCCCTGCCAGAGACTGGGAAGAGCTAGGCCCTGAACTCAGCAGACATCCCTACCTTAAGCTGGAAACAACACAACCCTTCAGATGTTTGCTTTTCTGCTCTCAGAGATCAAGTCGCTCCCTGACCCTTCAGAGTCACGTCTGGGATCACAGTTAACAGGTCATGAAGAAAAGAGAGAGGCCATGAGAGAGAATGACATCTTAGACAATACACACTCCAGTGCTTCACAGGCAGAACCTTCTGCTGGTCCTGATGTTTTTTCCCCATGGATGAGAGGTGGTGCAGACATGCTGGGCCTTGGGGAGGAAGTAATCAGGGCTTGTATGAGCATCCATCCTCTGTCTCGCCTTGTACCCTTTGTCCCCCAGAGGCATGTGCATGGTTAGCAACAGGTCAGTATGGCTGCCTCATGCTAAAGTATTGCCACTAGTTTAGCCCAGTCCACACCAGTTCTCATTATGTAGCAGTATCAAAATTGGGTTGTACTCAGATCTGGATCTAGCTGGTTTTCATCTTTTTTTTCCTTATGATGGATCTTTTCTTGCGGAGGTGTTAAAAGTAGTGAACCCTCTAGATGACGTGGCTGTCTTGGGGTGATTAAGGGCCAAGAGACAAACTCTTGATTTGTGAAAGGGAAGGAATATTATTTTTAAATATAAATTCTGCCCCTCTCCCCCATTAAAATTCTCTGACAGTTCATGGTTTAATTCGAAAAACAAACTCATGAGTATTAAGTAATGTCAGGCTTGTGGTATATAATAGAATTCAGCGTGTTTACATAGCTGTTTTGTTTGTTTTTTTTTTTTCCTGAAGTGTGGGAATACAATGTGGTAGAACTGAAAATATATGAGAAACCATAAATATAGCTGCTCCTAACTTTTGTGTGCTTGGATATACAACCATAATATCTTTTTTTTTTTTTAGGAGATTTTTGTAAGTGTGCAAAGAAATATTTATTTGCATTACAGTAATGCCCAGGAGTCTCAGTTTGAATCAAACTTATTTATTGTGCTGTAGATCAAAATCATAGTCTTTGGTATTGGAGTGAAAAATTACTCGTTCTAGCATGGCAAAAGGCCACTGAAGTCAGAGGACAGCAAATGGCAGTAATATATATGCCAGTGTCCATGCCAGTGTCCATCCCAGTGCAATGAGCTCTGCAAATTGTTTCTTTTACCCACACAGAAATCTGAGGTTGCCAATCCTGAACAATTAATATAGTACACAGAGAGTCCTGAAACCCAACAGCCAGCTCACAGTGCTTCAGAGCTCCTGAATCCTTCAAGTATTGAATATGTGCAATATTACATATAGGAGCTGAGAAAATTTATGTTTTAAATCACATTTCTCTGATTAATATTTTACAATGTCTAATTTATGAGAATAGCTCCTCACTGCTGCTGGAGCACTGCTAGTCATTCAGTGCCATTTCCCACTGTTTTCCTATTTCTCACCACCCCTTTGCAAAAAAAAAAAGAATAGCAAGATTTTTCCATAAACTCTAAGTATACTTGTTCCCTAATCTTCAGTGTTTATCACTGCTTGCAGGTGCCTGCTTGTGAGGAGAGAATGAGCGATGCATCTTCAGTTACAGAAAAGAATGTAAGATCTTAGCAGAGTAGGCAAGTAAAGGAGGATTTTTCTTTTCCCATAAAACTGTTCTCATTTTTCAGAATGTCTTGCTGAGAAACATGTTCAGTTCATTAGATAAATTCTATTCTCCATTTTAAATGGCTTTAAACATAATTTGAAGGCATTGCCAAGAAAAACTCACTTTGCATGCATGTTTAAAATAACATTACATTGTTATGTAATGTTATGGGGAAAAGTGAAATTCAGCTGCTGATAATGTCTATGTCATATGAGTTAATTAATGCCATCTCTAACACACTGTCCTACAAGAACTGATGCTGCACCCATATCAAGTGTTACTCCCAGGACTATTCCTCAGTGTGGTGCTACTTAGTATCCCTGGAGAAGATGAGAAAATGGTTGCCTTCAAGCAGCAGCAGGTCTTCTAGTCAATCTTCTATGACATCTCTGGGGTTTTTTACAGATATATTTACTTCTGAAAGAATTATTTTCCTCTATATAACTACCATTTTCCAGGACCCTAGCTGATCACAACATAAGCACATGCATCCCTTAGATACATTCCTGCAGTGTTATAAACCCAGAGGAAGTACACTACATTTAGGCCTTTGAAGGTATACTGAGAATGTTCCTCTCAGCACTGGTAATTTGTTCTTTTCAAATTAGTATTTAAGAAGTAATTATACTAAAAATAAACAAACTTTTGAAAAAAAAAAAAAAGGAGTAGGGTGGGGTGGTATGCTTGTGTAGTTAATTAGTCACTTGGCAGTCATCAGAAATCCTGTTTTTTATTTCTGTAAACAATGACTGGTATCTTAGAAAGGCATCTGAACATCCTAGCAATGAAATGGATGAACAGTTACTAAAGTGCAAAAATGTTCTCTGAAGTGCAACAAAATGACAGCTTGCAGAGAAGCAGAGTAATTCATTGTTTAGTTACAATACACTGACCTACAGTTCCCTTTATCAAAAACATTTTGACTCTTTTTTAAAACGTATACTACACACAAAATAGCCACATATGATATTTCTTTTATATATTAAATACATATCTCAGGTCTCTTTGCAATGAAGTATTTCAGAAATTTCAGCTGGTGCTTGAGAGAGATGTCTCTACTTTCCCATATCCTGGGCTGCATCAAAAGAAGCGTGACCAGCAGGTCAAGGGAGATGATTCTCCCTCTCTGCTCCACTCTTGTGAGACCCTACCTGCAGCACTGTGTCCAGTTCTGGAGAAGGACATGGAGCTGTTGGAGTGAGTGTGGAGGAGGGTAATGAAGATGATCAGGGGGCTGGAGCACCTCTCCTATGAAAACAGGCTGAGATAGTTGGGGTTGTTCAGCCTTGAGAAGAGAAGGTTCCAGAGAGACCTTATAGCAGCCTTCCAGTACCTGAAGGGGGCCTACAGGAAAGCTGGAGAGGGACTTTTCACAAGGGCATGTAGCAATAGGAAAAGGAGAAACGGGTTCAAGCTGAAAGAGGGGAGATTTAGGTTGAATATTAGGAAGAAATTCTTTCCTGTGAGGGTGGTGAGATACTGGAACAGATTACCCAGAGAAGTTGTGGGTAAGTTGTGTGTGCCCCCTACCTGGCAGTGTTCAAGGCCAGGTTGTATGGGGCTTTGAACAACCTTGTCTAGTAGGAGGTGTCCCTGATCCTGGCAGAGCGGTTGAAACTAGGTCTTTAAGGTCCCTTCCAACCCTAATCATTCTGTGACTATACTTTCCACTTGCTTTGAATAGTCTTACTTAGAAATCAACTTCAATTATCTGATCAGCTGCAGAGAGTCAGATTTACTACCTGAATTTGGGTTTGTAAGAGAATAAGTAGCACTCATATTATTGCCTGACTCAGGACCAGAATTCTAGGTACAACGATCTGCACATGAGAATATTCAGTGTGTAAACATACCCTGACCATTACTTAGAAGATTTAATTCACTTTAAGGCAATTGAAAGACTCCAGAACATGAAGATAAAATAGATACTTAGTAGTATGAGATGAACTATGTAGAACAGGTACATTTTCAGTATCAACCTCCCACTTTCAGTGTTGGTTTTTTGTTTGTTTTTTTTTTTAAAAGATCTTTGAATTTTTATAATTAAATATAAAACTTCATTAAATAATTAAGATTGCCAGCACAGTTATACAGTCCTAAGGGGGCAGTTGAGTGTGGGTGGTTTTGCTTTCCTTCTTCTGATTTATTTGAGAGGTGACCCAAGATTTCTCACTGTTTTGATGGTCCACCCTTGTTCAAGCTTAAGTATAGTGAGAATATTATCATTTAATCCTTTACTGGTCTGGTCATTATGGGTGTCTTAATTTCTGAA
>VZRW01004307.1:19614-42852 GCA_013398125.1 Aegotheles bennettii | reverse complement strand
AAAAAAAAAAAAAAAGAAGATCCATACATGCTTAAGTGATGTTGCAAATTTTAAAGAATTTTAATTATTTTAAAAAATCAAAGAATTATGAAGAAAATGCAAGTTACAATATAAACCTAAATATCATTATATCAGAGCTTTTGGAAAGTAATAGTTTTTAGTTATTACTGAGCAGCTCCAGAGCATAGCAGCTCTCTTTTACTCCCAGATTCTCTTTACACAAGCCATGTTTGCAAGTTCTAGTGCTTATAGACCTATACATTCATTTGATAATATCATTATTCACCTTGTATCAGAACAAGACTTTATCTAAAAACAAACTAAGTTATTTTTTTATTTTTAGTTTTAATAGATATTCTGTTAGTTCAGTGTAGCTGGTCTTCAATGTCAAATATTAATAGGCTGAAATAAAATAGCCAGCTATTTTTCTTGAAATCTCTTGAGGTTATTGTAAGGATTAAGGAATTTTTTCTCTATTGTGTTGTTCAAAATAGAACAGTGAGAGACTGCTGTTCTTTCCTATATAAGAAAAGTCCATTTTGAGGGAAATTCTAATGCATGTTTTGGACAATTGGCTTACAACACAAATGCAAAACCTCAATAAAACAAAGAAAAGTGGGACAGAAAATATAGGTGAGATTTTGAAACCTCAAAAAATGTGTTTGGTGAGGTGCAGCTAACTGGAAGGAGTGGAGACAGTTCTCATTTCTTCTTTGTCCCTTTCAACACATATATAAGGTATTTGTAAGATTTTTGGCCCTTACATTGAAGTAAATAGTCCAGAGGCTAATATCAAATGCATTCCACTGCATGATCAAGCTCCTGAGGCAAGAAACAGTATGCTATGTGGTCTGTTGATAGGGGCTTTCCTAAAAGACAGAGTGCCATTAATTATAACAGTGGATACACAGTTTGGGAGGAACCTGCTGACTGTTGGAGCCTCTGAAATGAGGACTTCTCTTTGCACAGTGACAGGTGCTGAGGGATCTGACTGTGTAGCTGTGGGCAGATTTGCAGAACAGAGCGCTGGGACCAATGTGTCAAAATCAGTATCCTCCTTAAATTTAGAACGTCAAGGTTTCAATATTTGTTCTGCATTGAAATATGAAAGAACTGTCTGAAAATCAATGAAACACTCATCTACCCCAGACTATCTAATAGCATCATCATTTTCCTAGGACTTTGGTACCAAGGATTCAAGTGCAGACTACCAGACTCCCAATGTCCTAGTTGTAAAGCTGCAGTTGTAAAGATCCTACCAGCCAGAGAGGCTGAGCAGCATCACAGAATGAAGAGGAAATGATCCATAAGCTTTCCTGGTTTGCTAATTGTGAAGGCATTGGACTCCAGATAGAGAAAAAACCATTTTTTTATGTGGAACATCAGCAAAGGAGTCAAATAAGGGAAATGTATATAGTGATTGAGAGAGTCTGGTTCCTAAACTGACTAGCTTTAAGGTAAGATTCTTTGTGGATTAGACTAATCAACTTATTGGCTTCTAAGAGGAAATGTCCCTGGCAAGGAATCATTTGTTTAGAAAAGTCTCCACGGTATGGTATTCTGTGGAGAGTAATGACACACAATATCTTACATGAATGCTCCATAGAGCATATAAAACCAAACAGCAGATGACTGAAATAGTTAAAGTGTTCTGTGAAAAAAAAAAAAACATTAAAAAATAAATCTGATCCATTGGAGCCTATTATAACACCCATATCCTCACAGAACAGAACAGATTTGCACTCTTACTGCCATCTGGAATGGAATTATGTTAGAAGTAGCTAAAAAATACAAATTAACTATTTCATGCATTTCTATAGCATGATCCTTCCTTTTTGTATTCATGGCCCCTGTTCAGTTAAGAATGACAACTTTAAAGTCATTGTGTGAATGTTGCGTTTGCTTACTGTTCAGAAAGAGTAATAGTGTTTGTGGAATAGATACATGAAACATGAAAGATAATTTAAAAGCAGTCTCTTCCTCTCATTGAGTTGATGGCCTTTAGTAAGATATAGCTGTAACAGATGTTGCTTAAACTTGCTAGATTATACATTCTTACAAGTAAAATGAACATCAGGTATGTATGATCAGTATTTTACAGGTGTTTAAAATAACATGCTTAACATGTAAATAATGAAAAAAACCCAATATACACGAGTATCTTTCTTACTGCTGGAAGGTGGCCCATAGCAGATTCATGTGGCAGCTCAAAGTGATTATTACAATTAATGTTCAGTTTTAAAGCAGCCCTGTATTTGATTTTCAACTAAGAACCTGAGTTTTTGTCAACTGTTTATTATTCATAAGAAGCTGTGGAATAGTTTTACATAAATAAGTTTCAGACTCAAGGTTGTTTAGGAAATGCTCACTTCAATGATTCAATAATTGTGATTCATATTTTGTACCTGATCACTCAAAGCACATGTTATTGTTCCCTTTCTATGAGAGGAAGACAAGAAATGGTGAATATATAATTCACTTTCTGAATGGATGAAAGAAACAGAACTAAAATTTATAAAAATGTCAAGCTTCACAAACTTGTTAAAATAATCTGATGTGTTTGTATAGTCATAGAAAGCAAGCAAGACTGAAGAAATAAGATCATAAATATTTAATCATCAGATCCTAAACAATCCAGAGGTGACACATTCGGGTGGTCTCAAAATTTGCAGCGTTAAATTCTTTTCATTCCATAACCCTTTCAGATTTTTATCTGGTTTATCCTGTGAATCTGGAGGATATGACCTACATGGAACTGTAGTTAAAAAGATGTCCTGTAATACATACAAAATAATTATGCCAGATTAATTCCACTACAGTTCAGGCATTTCATTCTTGAATTTACTTGTCCTAAGGGAGGGGAGCACTAAGAGAGCTGAAGAAGTATTTTTGACTGATTCACTGAGCAAAAGAAGGAGAACATAATTTTCATCATTATTTCTAATTCAATAAATCTTCCCAGAAAGAAGCATCACCCAAATCATGCATAACTTTCCAGCTGCAGCCTGATTAGATTGATTCAAAACAGTCCTATCTGGATCCAGAGTGAAGAACTTCCCTGAAATCTGTGTGTTGAATGCATAGACAATAAACTTGCTGGCACCAAAACGGCTCAAGAGGAATGATTCATCTATGATTTTGAGTTTGAAGATGTGTCTAAAAAGGAGCTAGTCACTCTAAAGATCCCTTCAGCCAATGGAGAATAATAGATGATTCTATGTTAGACATCCTATTTTAGATGAAATGGCTGCAAAGAATCATTAAGATGACCTGTTTCAGAGTAAGTTTTTCTACACTTTGTTTATGTAGGGTTAGGCTAGATGACTCCCACTCCTGGTTGTAATATAGCTTGTCCGTACTGGGAGTTCTGCTGTGAGTTTTAAAGCAGCAGATAAGACCCTCAACTTTTTGAGGCTTTTTCATCATTACTGTGTAGCTGCCTCAGGCATATCAGTGCCCCTCAGGAGACAATGCCAAAGTAACTCTTTGTTCTAAGTAATAAAACATACATTGGACATATTATTCTGGATTTAATAATCTTGCTCTACAAAGATCAGCTCTTCAGATTTATCTAGTTTTTAGGGTGAAAGTGAGCTAAATATTTCTGTACTGCATTGTATAACACAAGTTTTGCAGAATTCCCTAGATGCCTTTCACAAGGACCTCAAAAGACTAATCCTACTCTGTAGGTACAAGAATTAAATGTTATTTTGTCTTACTTCAGAAGGAACAGGACCCACGTGTGTTAATAAATGTGTTGTCATCATGCTGGTAGGTATGCATTGGTAATGCATGAGTAACATGTCAGATGATAACAATAAAAAGTAAAGGAGAAACAGCCCAGATGACCTG
Source organism: Aegotheles bennettii (assembly GCA_013398125.1). NCBI lineage: Eukaryota > Metazoa > Chordata > Aves > Caprimulgiformes > Aegothelidae > Aegotheles > Aegotheles bennettii. Next base: position 39,000 of record VZRW01004307.1, on the reverse strand, counting down.
GTGGAGCATTGCAGCTTAACCTTCTCAGATCTTATGTCAGACAAAAGCTAATGTACTTATATTTCAGAGCAAAGCCCTTGAAATAGCATTTCCATCAGGAAGCCTGATCTTAAAGGTCTTTTCCAATCTAAACAATCCTATGATTCTATGAAAGAAGTACAGTCTGAAAAGGGTTTTGTTTCTAATTGCTAAACCAATCAATACTGATGTGTTATCTGTGACCACCAGTATTGATTACAGGCTTGGTTGCTGTAGTGACAGCATCATATGAATACTGCAGTTTAGATGGAATCCTTCTGGCAGCACAACTTGGTTTTGATCAGCTTTTAATTGCTTGTTTATAAAATCCTCCATAGTCTTCTGAGCACACAGCCCAACAAATTAAGAATAGACCAAAAGAAAGTCTCCAGTATTGTCTTTCTGTGTAGAGCAGAAAAAGTTATTCCATGTTACAGAATAAAAAATAATAAAAAAGTCTAGCTCAATCAGATGGTCACTGGCACAGCTGCTCCTGCCCTGCAGCTATACAGGTGGGAGCTGGAGAGTTGCTTCTCCACTTCTGGGCCCCAGAGCAGCCCTGAGATGTCATATGAGAGGGTCCTCTATGTGCCACAGACCTGCAGCCCCTCTTCTTGAAAACCAGAAATCCCATAAAGTAAGGATTGACATGCTTGGTTGAGTCAGAAACTGAGGTCCATCAGCAATGACACCTGTAGCATTCCAGCACTTGCTGACTGGCTCAGGTGTAGGTGTCAGTTCTGAAACCTCCCTGCATATGCTAGAAGTGATATCTACCTTCCTGCTAGACACCCTGCTCTTCAATGCAACCCATTGATTCAGGACACTTGCAGCAGTTAAGTGCTGCTGCTTCAAAGTAATTTTGAGCACCAGTGCTGACCATTACTAGCTTTTTCTTGGAAGGACAGGAATATGCCTGTCTATATTTATATAGCTTGAATAAGCATGGGAGAGTTATTTCATATGCGATAATGACCTTATCTCTGACCTTAATTCAGTTACTGAAGATGAGGAGTGCAGCCAATGCAGAAAACTGATCGCCACTCTTTTGTGGTTTCCCTGTCCTTTCTGTCTGGATTGTATTTGTGTTATGTTCAGGTCAGGAACAACCACCTGATGCACTAATATGATTGTTTTCTTTTCCTCTCATCTTCTTATAGTTATGAGACCGTGCTGCAGATGTTAACACTTTTCAGGTATCTGAAGCAATCCTACTGCCTAGTCTTTGCCCTGATGTGAAATTTGCCCCAAGTGTGCAGCAACAAATTTAAAATATTCTTTCTGCAATGTCTCCAAGGTTTTTCAGGAGCCTTTCCCTGGAAAAGAGCCTGTTCTGTGTACACTGGGGCGGGAATGCAGGAGGTGAACCTGGCAGAGCATTAACCTGTTTCTGCAATGCTATGAGCATTCAGATGTTTTGTGTTTTAAACAAATGCTTCAGATCTTTTTACTCCAAAAAGGAAAAAAGAGATTTTTTAGAGTGTGAAGGATTAATAAGTATGCAGTTTCCAAAAGGAAAGTATACATCCAGCTCCAGTGATTTCTCCCTCACTCAAAACCAGATCTTGTCCAGATCTATTAAAAATTTTAAGAGTTTGAGTTTACATACCTAAAACAGAATCCTACACAAATAATTTATAATCCTTGCCCAAAGCAGAGGGTGAGGTACATTTCAAAACCATTAGTAGTTTGCATTGGAGTTGCTGTATATTAGATGGTTGTAAATATTTACTATCGTTTTATCTCTTCTAATCTCTTCTACTAGTTTCTGACTTTTCTGCCTTTCTTTGTCCAGGTTTAAACTGTAATTCAGCCTTTTAGAATTTTCTTTTTCTTTTATTTTTTTTTTTTTTTACAGTTAGCAAACTACCACGTATTTTCAGCTTGCCTGCCTTACTTAGATTCCTAATTGTCTTTTCTAAAATCTTCCCTTTAATTAGCAGATTATATTTTCCCTTGCTAATTGAACACCTCTACACAGGAAGGTTAGCTGAGGAAATGAAACTGTCTAGGAAAAAAGCATATTGAGCTGGCTAGAATTGAATGTGCAAATAATGCTTTAACAGTCAACACATTAAAATTCTACAATATTTGTTCCCTGGGTGAGTTTAGTGGCATTGAACACATTCTTCCAGATGCATTTGGCTTACTGGGATCTCTTCTACAATTTTAGGGGGCTGGCTAGGAAAAATATGAAGAATAGGCAAGCTGAGAAGGCAGTTGAGGTTGTATAGAGCAGCTCCTTCTGCCTGCGTACCTTGTGGGCATTTCACTGGGTTCACTTAACGACCACTTAGTTTTGCCCTACAGGTTGGACTTGGGTTGCAGGGTGCCATGTGAAAAGCTGTGGCTTACTCTATCCCATATAACATCTCATGCTTCTGAAAGAGGCACTTGTGTGACTTTCTGTGCCATTATTACACCTGTACTGTGATCTCCTGTTTATTACTAATGTTAATAGTAGTTACTACTACAGAGCCTGCACCATCATTCTAGCATGAATCATCTAAAGGACCATGCCTTTCTGACAAATGTAGCTCTGATCTGAGACTTGTGAAAAAATGCAGGCAAGAATAGCACACTTGATCTTAAGAAACTGAAAAGATAACATGAAGCATACCATGAATAAACAAAATCATCTCCATCTGCCAGCTGGAGATAGGTCTGCAGTTTGTGATGGTTTATGTGACAAGGAATATAAGCAATGATTACTGAAGTACAGAATTGTCATTGGAAGGTGACATTCTTGATACAGAAGCATACTGCATAAATAACAGCCATCATTTTTGCACAGAATATTTTGCTTACTCTAGTGTTGAACTCTAAGAACAATTAAGTGAAATGCACTAGCTCTGAACCAGACTGAACCACCACTACCTTGGTGATAGGTAAGGACAAGAGCTTTCCCTTTTCATTATTTTTTTGTCTTGTGTGTTGTCACATCTGTTCTAATAAAGTCTCCTGCTGGACAGCTGATGGGAACATTTGCAGCATAACGCAGCCTCTGTATTAGAATGATGGCCAGTGGCATTTTGTTAGCTCAGTCTGCCAGTATTTCCATTGTTATGCTTGGCACGAGCAAACTGGATACATCTGCAAATGGAAGGAGGCAGTCTGCTTAACAGAGGCCATCATCTGGATGTTGGTTTTGGCCTCTCTTGTGGCCCAACCACATATCCAGCTTTCACTAAACAAAGCCTTATATAAGGGGTGTTGGCTGGAAAGTGGGCCAAATGCTTCCTGGTATAATTCCATTACATCAGTAGATTGGCAATGGTGAACACCACATTATTTCTACAACAAACCCATATGAAGGCTTTTGGACAAACTTCACTCTTTTACACTGTCAAATAGGATGAGTGGTAATGGTTTTAAACTGAAGGAGGGGAGATTTAGGTTAGACATAAGGAAGAAGTTTTTCACCATGAGCGTGGTGAAACACTGGAACAGGTTGCCCATAGAGGTGGTGGATGCCCCATCCCTGGAAATGTTCAAGGTCAGGGTGTATGGGGCTTTGAGCAACCTGGTCAATTCAAGTTGTTCTGTGATTCTGTGAAATTGAATATAGGGTTTGGTTTGCCCTACACTTTTGGATGGAAGGGTCTTTAGGAAAGGGCTATGTTTTGATTTAGTACAACACTTCCACAATGGGATCATGCTTCTTGAGCATGTTTGCAGTACCAATTATATTAACTCTCTAAACTCAGAAGACAGATATTTTCTCAGAATGTATTTATTTGTTACTGAAATCTGGTTTCCTAGTGATAGAAATAAATGTGTTACATGACAGGTCAGTTTTGACCAACTGTAAGCATATAGCTTCCACTAATTTGGAAAACTGTGGTTCGGTTGGTTCCTACTCAATTCTGTCCTTGTAGTTGTGAGAGAAACACCACCACACTTGTTTCTTTTAACTTGGATTTTGTTTCTAATATAGGAAAAATGAACACAGGTTTGTGGAGTAGGTTTGTCTGCATTTTGATATTGGATGGCTGTGATTGGCAATTCTTCCATCTGTTATTCAGCAATTCCTGCCAGGAAGAGAAGATGGGGGGGTTAAATGAGGACTGATAGCAGAAATAACAAATAGCAGGAACTGGAAATAGATGAAACATGATCTTACTCCCTTAGCTTGAAGCTAACTTCTTACAAAAAGGGTTTTTTTTAATGTTGATCTACAGAAGAACAATGCAAGTATGAAGCCACATGCTTACGCATGCTTCAGCAGGGAGGTGTTTCTGATATACAGGGCTGAATGGCTAGGATAAGGTATGAATTATTACTATGTGATCTAATTTGTGGTACAGACGTGATGCATGTCAGTTAATGGGCTGAAAAGAATTTCTTCCTCTGCACTGAACCATGTATTCTTCATTTCTTATGAGAAGATATGAGGACTAAAATACACAAGGTTGGTTGCAAAAAGTCACTGGTAAATCTCAGCTGAAGAATGTCAACCTCTTATTTAAAATTAAAAATAATTTAAATTTAAATTAATTTTCTCTTTCCTGTTCTACCTTCATTATTTTTCTTTCATATACTCAGCATTTATAATGGTTTAATCTGTCTGTTTAGGGCTTCAGTAATAACAGCTTTTATCGCTGCAGCATGTAACACACATTGCAAAAGCTCTGTAGGGATCCCATGGAGCCTGTAACTCTGGCAGTTTCTAACATCATGTTCTAAAGCCTGTAATGGTGTTGCTAGTTTAGGAGAAAAGAGCTATGAGTTTATAAATGTTGCTTCACTGGACAGCAGTTCTTAAACACAGACATGATCATCTTGGAATATTTTTCCATAATTCAACATGATTGAATTGCATAATATGCTACATACCTCAGGTTGAGAGATTCAGATATTGCAACACAGGGATAGCTGTAAAGAGTGACATTATTAGTTATCTTTTAACTATTTTCAAACCAATTGCCTTTTTTGATTGTGTTGAAAAAATATGTTTAGGACACTGTGCTTGTTTTTTATGGCAATTGCAAGAGGCGGTTTTGAATTCTCTTCCAAGTTCTCCTGAGAAACTGGTTCATGCATTAGGTAGTGAAGAGTCATGCACACTTCAGCAGTTTTCCAGGATCTCTCATTGCTGCACAGAGTTGAAAATAGGACTGCCTTACTGAGTCAAGCCATTGGAAATGAAATGTGTGTATCAGCTTACAGCAGTACTACATGACTTACAAGCACTTTTAATTTTATTGAAAAGCTATGCAAAATTAGGTATAACTAGAGAAAATATTACATCTGTAGGAGTCTTGCTTTGCTTGATAAGGAAGATGATTTCATTTTCAGAAGCTGTTACAAAGGCATGATTTTCTCACATCATAATAGGCATTTATACATAATTTTAACTAGATGAACACAACTGTAGACCCTACCTAACTTTAGGCTGTTCTGTGTTCCTCATTCTTTGGTATATTTAAAATCCCTCTCATAGGCAACTTCCTGGGGTTCTGAGACAGATTGGGAGCAGCTGATGTTTACATCGGCTGGTGTTGGACCTTCTTTTGTGACATTACGTGGGACCCCTTCCTTATACTCATCCCAGCTAAAGAGGTTCCTGATGTATGCAGAACAGAAACTTAGCATGAGTAAAATAGATAAGTGCCCCAAATACCTTTAAATAGGCTTTGTTGTTAGTCTAGATTTTTTTGTTTCACATAGAAATCCTGTAACAGGGCAGTCTGCAATACTCACCTGCACTAAGTTTTTTCTGTGAGAAAGGGTGTGCATGCTTACATTTTTCAAGCATGTCTGTGAGAGGCACATGCAAAATGGGCTGCTCTCTCCCTCCTGCTGGCAGTGCTATCCTCTAGCAGAAGCAACAGTACTACACAACAGGGTCAAGGTTTTGTCAGAAAAGATTCTACTTCATATATATAAAAAACAACAAAAAAGCTAATCATAACCGAATTCTTCAGCTTACTCTTTCATGAAAACCCGTTTTCTGAAGGAATGTCTTTAGTTACCAGAATGTCTTTAGTTACCGACCGCTCATCAGGTCAAGCTCACTGTTTACACCAAACTTAAATGCCTCATCAAACTCTTTAAGTGAACAGTGAGCACATGGCTGCTCTGCTTTTGTCTGGAGATGTATGTGTTTTCTAGCATTTGTGTTTAAATAAAAGGCAAAGCTGTACTAATTATAGGACTCATTAAAACTCTCAAAAAACCTAACCGACAAGAGGTTATAATTGAAAAATGCATCTCAGTCCTAGAGAGATTATTGACTCCAGCCCTTCTCTTTAGTGAATAATGTTTTCAAGAGCCCAGAGCCCTAGAGATCCCTGGTCTGCAATCAGAAGTGTGACTACAGCCTGCAGTGCTATACCCTTTCTGCAGTGAGGCTATGGGATAAGAGCACAGACAACTAAACACCAGAGCTGCCCGAAACAGCTGCTCTAGTACAGTTTAGATGATGGACATCTCAACAGAACATGTTCTGGCAGAGCTGTGTGTATGCCTGCATACTTCAATGGAGGTTGAGAAGATAATACTGCAGAAAATAAGAAAAGCATATCACTCATTATCAAAATAATTATAACAAGATTAGAATACTTTGTTATGTCGGAAAAGAAAAATAAATGTGTATTACCTTGTAAAAGACTTCATAACTTTCTCATTTCCTTTTTGTTCTTTTTTGTGCTCAACCTGATTTGCCATGCAGCAATCCTACAAGCTTAGAACTGGCCAGTGAAGCTCCTGTCCTGCAGGTGAATTGCTTAACTTATGTAGTTTATATTAAATCAAGACTGAAGTGATTTATTGACTTACTAATAATTAAACAGTGACCAGTGAACTGTGCATTCAGGATCAATATCAGTAATACAAAAGGTAAATCAAAACATTAGATACTTGCAAGATATTAGTAAGCATGAATTTCTAAATACCTTCTATAACTCACCCCCAGAAGTGACAAATCCCTCCACAGTTACCAGCAGACCCACCACTCCTGGACACAGTGGTTCCTCGATGTGTTGGTCTCTGCAATGTGGCACTCCAATATTTTGCTGATCTATCTCCAATATGTCCCTGTCTTTCTGTTACTGGGGAGCCCATCACCCAGATATGTCTCACCAGGGCTGAGCAGAGGGACTGGACACCTCTCTTGATCTGTTGGCAATGCTCTGCCTGATGTGACCCAGAAAGCTGTTGTCTTTCTTCAAAGAAAGAATGATAAAGAACAATTTTAGTCAAGTTTAAAAAGTTCTGGTTGAGTTGGACCATACTGTCCCCAACTAAAACCTGCCTCTAAGAATCTACAAACAAATATACAAGATTTTTCAGATTGTTAGTCTGCAATGTAGTCTCTGCCACTGCATTTTCACTACTACTTATTACTGTACTAGAGAACCAAGCTTAATACATTGATCTAAGTGCTGCAGCTACACCCTTTGATACTGTTTTTTTTTGAAAATACACGGTAATTTAAGATAAAATGATGAATTTTTAGCCAGTGTTACTGATGTTCTAACCCATCATCCTTTTTGCCAAGTCTGCTGTGGGATGCAAATGGCAGAACAGATGTGAGGACAAGAGGTAGTTTCTTACCTTCAGTGCGATATTCTAAAAGTAGTGCAGCAACATTCTTAATTTGGTGCCTCAGTGGTGACTGAGTTGTTTTCCAAATCTGTGGTAGCAAGTACATTGTGTAGCTTCATATTTTAGAATTGTAATGTCTTGTATTGTTTGTTGCTTAATATGAATGCTCTGGTTCTTCCATCTGTACAAGCTGAAAGCAGAACTAGACTTCATCTGCAAAGTTATTTACTAACCTCAGCCCATAATGTGATAGATAACCTTTCTGCATAATCAATATGATTGACAAACACTTCTTGGGAGACTTTGAATTTAAAATCAAGAAGTCTGAAAATAGAAGCCAAAGTAGCTACTGGATAGGAATCTTTATCTCCAGAGCTGGTGAAAGGAGTGAATCAACCAATACATCCCTGAACATTTCTCTCATTCTTTTGAGTCCTTCATAAAAAGCACAGGATGCAATAAAAGCAGCCTTTCCCTAAAGAGAATCAATCAGCTATCTAACTGAATTTCCTTTCTCAAGCAGAGATCAGATGCTGTACAAGAAAGCACAAAAGACATTACAAAACAGCCTCCCCACAATGAAAGCTTCTTCCTAATTCTCTATAATTAGAATGACTTTTGAATGAGAAACAGCCTGTACAATTTGTGCAGCCTGGGAGACTTCCTGCTCCAAGGAGCTATGAAATAATAACCTAGAGTGGGCTGCATCAAACCTTCCCCTGCAGAATTAATTTTGTCTCCTGGACATCAATGGGAGTTTTGTCATGGATTCATTGAGTATTTGGGCAGCAGGGTACACTCTGATAAGACAGTTTGCTCTCTGTGTAACACAGACCATGAACCTGATGTACAAATTTTGACACCTAGACAATTTTTGATAAAGCAAGACACACTGTTTTGGTCTCTAATGCTTTCCATTGACTTCCTTCTGACACTGGTAACAGCTGCATGTATGCATTGGTCCCAAATTCAAATGCTGACTGACACAAGCTGATAAATCAGAAAAAGTTTCTTGCTGAAACGCTACTCAGTTTGTGTCAAGGTTGGAACCTTTGAAGATTTTGCTTGCTGTATTACATTTACATCACCATTTATAGAGAATGGGAGGAAAACACACTGCTGTTTCAGAACAATTATTATTCTTTGTTTATTAAAAGCAGGTTAATTCACCCATTCAGTTTAATTTAAAGCACTTTAAGCCTTCTATATATAAAAATACCTTATAAAATTAGATAATCCACAGTTAATAGATGTTTCCTTTCAGTAAGGATGTTGAATTCATGTCAAATTTAAATAATGATTGTACTTACATTGCCCAAAAGAAATGTGAAATAAGAGCGGTTTGGGATTTTTTCTATTTAATCTACTAGTTGAGCTATATGCATACTGTGGCAATGTCTAGGACAGTGAAATTTTATTAAAGAAAGACTGAGTTGCATAAAATGATATTGGGACATTGGAGAGGTAAGTGGTGGGAAACTTGACTGCAAATACCTTAGATTATTTTAATTTTGTACTTTGATTACAGTATTAGGCTAAGCATCCAGTCTAACAAGTGCTCATTTTCCTTTGGAACAAAAGGTTTTGATAGAGGATTTTTCTAATAATGGGTCAGTGAAGGCTATTATTTTTAAAAAATCTGACCCACTTGAAGTACTTAACTGATTTTAATGGGAGATAAAGAAATGAGTAGCTTGTTGTTTTTTGCCATTTGTGTTTCTTCCAATATCCACTGTGACTTTCTTTGAGCATAAAAACTGCTTAGCTATACAAAGAAGTTACAAGAACCAAAACACATAGAAAAGGCATGATTCGAACTAAGTTTGTAAATTACTTCTATGCTGGAAAGGCTGTATTAGCTCCTGCAACTCCTAAAGCAACTGCAGAGGATGCTCTACATTATGGCACCTATTTCATGATTATTTTATACTTTGCTGTTGGTATTGCATCTGCTTAATTCTTTCACCTGTCTCCTGATACCAACCATGTACCTCGAAGCTCCTTGCTTCTCTTCAAATGAGAAAATTCTCCTCCCAAGGTCTAGTAACCTCTTTTTCATGAAAATAGAGTAGAAGATGGGAATAAGAAAGGGGGTCAAGGTGAAACTTGTTATAGGAGTGTCATAAATTTATTCAATTTTTCACTCACTGAGATGTCCCTTTTCAGTTTTTTCTTTATGTCTTTGATTTTTGTTCTTCCAATGCAAATACAAATCTTATAGATCTTTAAAATTCAAAACACCATGGCAATATTTGCTAAGACTTTATTATTATACATTAGCAAGGACATATTCATAGACAAGTGTTTGTGTCACTGTTTTACTTTGATGGAACCATTACTTCCCAACTCACCCACCATGATCCAGTTCTGAAAGAAAGTTTCAGAGCTCCTTGAGAGACTCCGTATTATGAATTCTGCCTTTTGTACACAATGGTTATCTCAGTCTGTGCAACTAAGCAAACCTCCAGCTGGAAAAGCAAATACATTATGTGGTGAATAATAAAAAAAGAGATGCTTAATACTACATTTTTGAAGTAGTCTGTTTGCTATACAAGGCTAAATAACTTAAAAGTCAAAACCAAAAATCATCTGCTCCACTGCTCCTTGTGCTTGCTCTCTCTCTGCTTTTTAACCGTAACATGTCCATGACACTGCGTGCATATATGTCTCGCAAATTAACATTAATATTAGAGTCGCTGGATGAGTTCTTCATGAGTTTCTTCAAAGCTTCACGCTGCCGAAGAGCAGCTTCTTTTATCTTCAGTGTAAAGTAACAGGCAGAAAAACGGTCATTTATTATAGCTATGGGCAATGCCAAAACCAGTATTCCTGATAGTATGCATATAAATGCCACTACCTTACCAATGGTAGTGTCTGGTCTAATGTCACCATAACCAACAGTTGTCATGGAAGTTGTTGCCCACCACCAAGCACCAGGCACGCTCGTGAAAGTTGTGCCTGGTACACCTTGCTCAACAAAGTACTCCACAGTGGAAAATATAGAGATTCCTACAGACAGGAAAAGCAGCAAAAGGCCAACCTCCTCGTAGCACTGTGCGATAGTCATCCCAAGAGACCGCAGGCCTGAAAGACAAGAAATGCTGTCAGTAGACTGGTTTGTGTAGCTGCCACCATAACTTTGGGAAACATCTCTTATTTGAAAGCTGACTGCCTTATGTTTTTGCTTTCACTGCTAGTGAACATGTCTTAAGAAAAGGGGGTGGTACTCTCAGTGCTACTGGGAAAACATTATTTAAGGAAATGCATTAAAACATTGGACTGAACTACTGATATCACCTCTGTTTCTTTAATAAAGAGCATAGAAATTCACCTCATTACTTATTGTTTGAACTACATACACATATAATTTAGAAAAACTAAACAATCTTGATTTAGTAATTGGCTATAAAAGAAGACCTAGCACAATTTTTAGTAAACTATCTAAATAGCCATTAAAAAACACACTAAACACACCTGCTCACTGCTTTCAGTCTGAATGTGTCAAGCTCCTATTTTCCAGCCATCGCCACATTTTAATCTTTGCACCAAGCAACACCTACCAAATTTGTGTTCCCAGATAGGTGCTTAGACCCCAGTTCAGTCCCTCAGTAACTTTTTCTTTGCTAAGAACTGTTTTCTATCCTTTTATTGTTCTCACAGCCTCTCTTTGACCCCTCTTTTCCCCCAAAAAATATCAGTATCTTTATCTGTAGACATCAAAACTCCGTATTTCAGCAGCTGCTGCACTTTTGCCAAAACTGGAGATAGCAAAGCCTCCCAATGCAAACGTGGTATTCTCCTGTTAATTCACCAGTGTACTGCATCAGTCCTATGCCCATGAGCTGCACAGGGAGTTTGCATGCAGCTGACTGCACTACATAACCCCCCACATCCCTTTTTGAGCAGCTGCCTCCAGGCTAGACTGCCCGACAAAGCAAGCAGGAACGTAAATCCAATAATAGTGCAATGGATAAATGTTGCATAGATAAACAACGAAGGAAGATAACAAGGTACCAACTCAGCTGAGACACATGGGAGAATGAAATTATCTTTTGAATCACAAGCAATTTTGGATTGGTTTTTAATACTGCTCTTTAAAAATGTGCTATATTTTCTTTTATAAATGAGAAAAAGACAATGCTTATAAATTACCCTTCATGGGGTACAATTCTAACTAAACTAGTGTTTGCAAAGTAGCTTATTGGAGTGCTGTCTCTGCAGACTTCATATGCTCATTAGGGTAATATGCAATTCAATTTGCTTTTCTTTCGTCAATCTCAAACTACAAGATGTTAAAAGTTTCTTTTTGCTTCTGGCTCTTTCTTTTCTCCTTCAGGTCTGATGGGTTTTAAAATTTTTGCTTATGCACAACAAACAGTGGAAGTACATACTAGAGCTTGCAGGGAATGCTTCCTTTTTCAGTGTTTTCTTCTACAAACTCCAGCTAAGGACATATCCAAGTTTTATATTACTATAGTTATGATCTGTTGGTTGGAATGTTTGTTATAATGATATAGTTTAATTTTGCAGCACAAGAGGAATACATCAGTGTAATCTTTTCTCTGTTAATACAACTGACTCCACATTTTGAAAATGCACTAAGATAAAGCAGTGCAAAAGCTGTGTGAGATCACTGAAAGGATCCAGACGAAACTTATCTTCTGAGAAAGTTACTGTGATTCATTTCCCTGTGAAACTTCCCATTGAACAAGGTAGAAGAATAAGTTCTTTCAGGTGATCTAGGAATAAAGTACTCCAATTTAATAGTGTCTCTGTGGCATCTCTTTCCAAAGCACAAACAAGTACTGTAAAAGCAAGAGTTTGAACCTTATGATGGATCTCGAGAATACTACAGCTAATAAACAGTGTAACTCCCACATAAACTAGGTTAAAATAAGGAGGAACAAGACAGTGACTGCTAACTCTTTGTATCACATTGATGACACCTTCAGTAAAATATTCTTCCTATGGTTACCTAGAAGGTTCTTGCTAGGAGCTGTAACAGCTTGGTTACTTGTGCTGGAAAGTGCTAAGGTGCTGTAACACAGCTGGCATGAGGTAGGCAAGCAGCCCTAACCCTGAGGCCAGCAGAATGAAAGGGAGGTGTTTCTGCCATGCAGGTCAAGTTCCATCTCTCTATTGCCCAAAGGGACTTGGCAATACAATCTGGTGTTTGGGAGCTTCAGTTTATACACAGCATTTAAATAATTCTACTTTTTTGGCACTAAAAGCACTGAAGTTTCGTTTTTTCATGTATCCAGAGGCATCTCCTCCTGACATATACTACAGTCTACTCTCAAACATATGCCCATTGCCATCACAAGTAGGATGCTCAATCTTACTTCTCCTCAAGGAGTCAATCTGTAAGTGCTTCCCAGAGGAGGACCAGCAAAACATGGCCCCAGAAGGAAGCCAACAGCTGGGGATCATTGGAGAACGTGAAAAATGCAGGTTCAGTTCTCATCAACTCTTGCAGTTGCTCAAACACGTAATTTTGGTATTTCAGAAGAGTGGTCTCACCTTCTAACTATACATTTTCCAGGTAGAAATACTACTCATTTCTCAGTTGTTTCTTGATGAAATATAGCACTTTGCATAAGTAATTACACACTTCAGTCTAGCTCCAGTGTTTCTAGGCATCACACCCCTTCTATTAGCTGGATTCAGCTTTCAAAAGGGCAGAAATGATTCTTCCATTTCTTTTTCTGCCCCTTCACCACAAAAAGGGATAATCTGACATTTCTATAAAAATACAGGGGAAAAAAATAATTGATGTTTTTACCTCATTTCTGCCCCTGACAGCAGAACCAGGTGGCTGTTGTGCTCCTAGCTTTGCTATGGGTCTGCACACTGTTACAGAGATGTTCTCCTCATGATTGCAATCACCCTTCTTGTGATTGTGATCACCCTTCTTGGTGAAGGAGTTGCTGCCTGCAGCCCCAGTTTTCTCATCTCTTTTCTTCTGGTCTCTCACTTTTCTTGCCTCACAACACAGGTGAGAAGTGCATGAAGCTTTGTCTAGCCTGAGAGTGCAGGAGTTAGAGAGAAGCTTCACTGGGAGGTAGATTTAAGCTGTCAGATCCAAGGTAAGAGAGCAGAATTGTTTTGAGTGCTACCCCTAAACAATGAGATTTATCAGGACTACCTAGGTATGTGCAAGGAGGATGGTCTCTGTGTGTGGTACTTATGGGTTCATCTTACACTAGCAGCTGTGGTTAAGGATGTGTTTAGAACCACATTAACAGAACTCTCTTCTGCTGCGTACGTATAGTGGTCAGAAACAGGGCTTCAAATCTGCAAGTGTATGTTTCTATTTTGATTTATTAGAGCTATGTTTCATCTTAGCAGCAGCATCTCCTCTGACAGAAAATTAAAACAGTGACTTTCCACATTTAAATTATACAGATCTGATGTAGTGTTCTGGGCCTAAGTGGGTAGCAACTCTGAACTACCAAAGAAGCAAGCACAGCAAAACCAGTCCTTCTCTGGATGGTTTAAATAGATACGTATCTCACTCCTTGTATGCTGAAATTGGTACTTTGGTTCCAGTAGAAAGGTTATAGCTCAATTCTAAAGTAGGACACTAGTTTTCTATATAATTAATTCACTTCTACCTAACATGGAATTACTGAACTCCTAATGGCACTCAGTACCATGATACAAACTGTGGTAATATTTTAATGAATTTAAGAATAAATAGACACAAAAATTTAGACTACCCCTGGAAGTTAACACACCTGAAGTTAACAATCATACAAGTGTCTGAAACATCTGGTTTCAAGCTGACAGAGCCTTAGAACTGAGTTTCATTCATTCTGTAACACTAAAATATGATAAACTGGAAACTTTATAATTAAAATCAACATACTTTTGGATCACTAGCTTGTTATTCATCACAAAAGTGCCTTGACGAGTTCAAATATTTTCCTTATTTTCAAAACACAATTAGAGAGGAACACATTCACATTACAACTACCATCAAAAATGGGTAGCAGCCTTTCTTGCAAAATAACTCCACCAAACCCTGCAAAAGTTATAATGTAGCAAAACAAACTCATTGACAGACTGAATTACTATAAGCTTCCTTTCAACTGCTTTTTAAGGGACAGGTATGAATCAGTATAGGATGGGCAAGTAAGATATAGATACTTCTCAGACCACTATGATTATGCTTGGTAGCATTAAAGCTACTCCTTGCCATTGGTAGGCAGGTTCACCGTCTTTCAGAGGGAATAAAAATAAAGACACACTCTGCTGCTGCGAGCACACTGTAATCACTGCTGGCTTAGGGCCAGTTCACAGATAGTAGAGACAGCTCTTCCAAAAAAAGAGAAGCATCAACTCATTCCTGCTCCATTGGCAGGAAATCCCAGAAGGGTTTGTTGAGTGCCATGTAAGAATGACCATCATCATCTTAAGAGCAGCCTAATACTGAAGGACAGAGGTCACGATTTACTATTAGAATCTGAGTTATCAAAGCTCCAAGTGTTGGCTGAACCTTTCTCCTGTCAAATTCAGTGCCATATTCAGCACTGGTTTAAGTGGGAACACAATGAAATCACTTTGAAAAGGCCAAGCATTGGACAACATCATGGCATGGAGAGGGTGTGGTGGGAGCACAGCTTTTATTCTTTTGTATATCCAGACATGCACATGTCTTGAAGTAATAATAAAATTGGGGTAAACACAAGGGAAAACATAATACCTACCAATAATTTCCAAATTCCTCTTACAAATTTTCACTGGAAAATGTTACCTTTTATACCTTTCCTTCACTACACAGAAAGAGTGAACAAAATATTCTCAGAAACGCATTTCACCTTCCACCCTACCCTTGTTTGCTGTTCATCTATCTGCTGACCTGTCAGAAGTGCTTGGACACGAAGGGCCCCACAACAAAAGGTGAATTCTGACTGAACCTGACACGGCTGCTCTGAGTTCTATCTAGGTCTATTCAGTAAACAATCCCCAGCTGTGCTTCATATATCAGATATCAGTGGGTTCAGCAGGGCCAGAGAGTCGCTCAACCCACTGCCCAATATGATTCAGTTTTAAAAGTTTTCTCAAAACATTCTTTAACCTAGCTGTTTTCAGGGTCTACGTTGTATACAAAATAGTGATATGGTTCTTTGCATCTGATAACACAGAAAGCATGGGTCAATGGTCTCTGCTTCTACTCTTGCTTCATCTCTAACCAAATCAACTCAAATACACATTTGTAAATTTATGACATTGTGAATGACTGGTGGATGCTTTACAGTATGCAACTTTGGGGACTGTTTTTGTAAATATTCTGTGCAAACAATATACACTGGCTTTACAAAGAACCAGAATTTACTGTAGAAGGCCCCTACCACTCAGTTATCAATGTCCAAAGGTAAGATTTTCACAAGCCATTACTACTAACATTAAATTGAGTAAAAATGTTAGGCAGAAATGCATGAAAAAGGGGGACTGTGCCCAGGAACAACAGTTGGCAGCAGCAAAAAAGAGAAGTACCACTGTCATGGCCAAAAGTACCTGTTGAATGTCTTCCTAGTTTCAGCATCCGCAAGGCTCTAAGCAGTCTCAGCACTTGGACAATGCGCCCCACATTCTCCAGTTCTTGGGAGCTCTCCCCATCACACAGGCTCTCCACCAGCAGGGTGATGTAGAAAGGTAAAATGGCAAGGAGGTCTATGATGT
The DNA here is from genome assembly GCA_013398125.1 of Aegotheles bennettii. Classification (NCBI taxonomy): domain Eukaryota; kingdom Metazoa; phylum Chordata; class Aves; order Caprimulgiformes; family Aegothelidae; genus Aegotheles; species Aegotheles bennettii. The sequence continues at coordinate 22,749 of VZRW01004307.1, read as the reverse complement.
TTGCCACACTCCTTAGGAAGCGACACCAATCTCGTGCACACAGGAATCTCAGAACAAACTCCACAGTGAACCACGCAATGCAAAGGTACTCCAGGGCATCCAGTAATGGTGGTGCCAGCCAGCTTAGCTCTACTGAAATCAAAGCCATGTTGGCAATGGACACAACAACAAAAGCCATGGATAGAGTGCCAAAGGTCCTGGCTGCTGCAGAGGAGCCAGGCTTTTCCAAAACTTCCCAAAGTTTCTGTCTGACACTGGGACAGAGGCTACCAGAAAAGTCCTCTTCCTCATCTTGGGCATCCAGTTCTTCTGCATCTTTCTTGATATCTAAGGCTTCACTCAGCTCCTTCCTCCTGAAGTACCTGTCCAGAACACACACACACACAAGAGATCTTTAATATCAATGTGCATATGTTTTTCTTATTATCCACCACATTAAAGTATATCTCACGTGAGCTCAGAAAACCCTGATGTCAAGCATATATGGTTGATGATTTTATTAATCAAGACCCTGTAGTATGTTTCCAGTGATCTGATATTTCTATTGCCTCATTTCACATCAGTGCCAGTTTGTATGTGCAGAGTAGTTCTTTTCTGACAGCATGTTATTTGGATGGATCATGTTGACTACAGTAGGATCTGCTGTGTGACTAATGTGCATTCTTGTAAGTGATCATGGCACAAACAGACCATCTGTTTCTAAATTGTCCTCAATTTTATTATATTGCATTTTAATTACATTGGTGTGTATCTGTAATACTAAAAGGGAAGGCATAATAAAAGTCATGCAGTTCATGGATGAAGTTCTGATCAGCACACACTAAGCTGCCATGTTATCTTACTTTTGTTAAATATATGGGTCCTCACACAACAAAGTGCGCAACCATCCATGGGACTAAAACTTACAGATTGTAAATGTATAGTTGAGTGCTTTGTTAGAGCAAGAGTATATTTACAGAACAACTTAATGAAACAAAAACATCCCTAAATCACACACACAAAAAAAATAATTTTCTTTAATATCTCTATTTCTTGACTGCTGCTATCTCAAGCCTTAGACAAAGGGGCTGTGCAATTTTGCCTTCATTTGATACACCATTATTCCTGCATATGCCAAAGAGGTATGTAGCACCTTGTACCATCAAACAAATAAGAGCTTTCCATTACACCTAACCAGGGAAAGAAGAAAGGGATGAAAACTAGGATCCAACTCTATCGGCTGCAGGACTGGACCCTGTTAGGGTGGGATAACTCTTGTATCCTTTTTGGGTGGGGTTGCTTCTTTGTTTCTTTCTAATAATTTTGCTTTAGATAAATAGCATTTATAGTATTCAGAAAATTCTTTTCTTCAACACTAACAAACCGGGAACACTAAAAATGGTGGCAAAAAATAAAATAAAATAAAAAAACCCAACAACCTGCAAACAGAACTAAGAGAAGCGTCCTGGGGGTGGTTCAGTCAAAACCCACCTCGTTCCTAAACTGCCTGTTACAATTTGTCTCCAGTGAGCCATGTTCCCGCTGTTGCTGCCTCCTCCCTATAAGCTGCTACATCCATGTGCGATGCTTCCCACCACGGCTCCTCCTGGAGCCATGCCATCCACACTCAGCCTGGCAAGTGACCACCCCCCATTCTGCCTCTCCAGCTTGGATCTGGAAATCCTCCAGAATGCAAAGTGCAGTGTGGGGAGGCTCCAAACCTTCCCAGCAACCATGCCTGACTCCACATCCAGTCCCTCTAGCTATGATAACCTGAAACTAGATGTACTGAAGGGACATCTCTCCTTTCACAACCTTTTTCATCTCCAGCATTGTCCATTTCAAATATTTTGAGTTTCCAGGGCCAGTCCAAAGCTAGCACAGGACAACCTGTACAGGACAACAGGACAATCCCGCTTTTGTTAGGGTCTCTACCTTGATCCCACTGCCAACCTGTTGTTCAGCAAAAGTAACCAGTGACCTCACCCAAGACACCTCTCTTTTCCTACTCCCATCCATCTCTGGAGTAGGTTTCAGGGCTGAACCCATCTAGCTGTAAACACACTTTTCCCAATGCTACCTCATCCACACACACCACTGGATCTCGCTCACCTGAGCATCCCTGCATGCAACTCAGTGCTGAGGTCACCCAGCTCACCCAGCCCACAATCCTGTGTGGCACATCTTCCCACAACTCACCGGTCTCTGCAGCAGGAATCAATGCTGAGCTCATCCAAACCCCAGTACTGAATCTCTTGCAGGAAGGAGAGTGCACAAAGCTGCTCCATCACATGCAGCCTCCCTGTCTGGTAGTAATTCAGGATGTAGCGAAATGCCTGTGAGCTCCGGTCAAAGAAATACTCATTCTCCACAAGGTTGGCATCATCACAAAGCTCAAGGAGGCCAGAGGCCACATCCCGGGCAGCAGAGACCACTACGGCCAGTTTGCCAAGACGGGTGTCAGGGTAGCAAGACAAAGTTTGCTGGGACATCACAAAGCGGCTGCCTCCTACATTGATAGTAAAGCAGTCCAAGGAGGGAATGACCTTCTGGAGCAGAGGCCCCTGCTCCTCCTCACTGGAGAACACACTGGAGTCCAGGGAGCCCAGGGATGTGCTGCTCCCTGGTTCCTCCAGGGATGCTTGAGAAGAAAGAGACATGCAGCAGGGAGGCGACTTCATCCTGTAGCTGCCAACAGCAGCCCACACTCTCCTGGATCGAAAACACAACAAAGCTGCAGAGAACGCTGCCCCGCCGGGGGGTGGCCGGACCACACTAGAAATGTATCCCTGTGCTTTGGTTACTGTCCCGGGGACACCGCCCCGTCCCCGCCTCCTGCGAGCGACGACTCCATCGGAGACAGGGGCCGGGCAGGGTGTTGAAGAGCCCAGCGCTGCCTACACCTGTGAGGATACAGAAGGAACACCGCTACCTGGGACGGCTTCGCCTCCCGCTGTGCGCGCCGGCAGCCGTCGGGAGCCGCCGGCACCACCTGCCCGCGACGGCCCCTCCGCTCCCGCGTTCGCCTCCAGCCGCTGGGTCGAGGGTGGCGGAAAGCAGCCAGGACGACACAGCACGGAACACCGGAACGCTGCCTCCGGCGCGGCTCGGGCAGCCGGGGCCGCCCCGGCAGCGCCCCGAGGGAGGGGCCGCGCC
>VZRW01004307.1:0-11060 GCA_013398125.1 Aegotheles bennettii | reverse complement strand
CTCACCCTTTACATATTTGTAAACATGGATGAGGTCACCCCTCAGTCTCCTTTTCTCCAAGCTAAAGAGACCCAGCTCCCTCAGCCTTTCCTCATAAGGGAGATGTTCCACTCCCTTAATCATCTTTGTGGCTCTGCGCTGGACTCTCTCAAGCAGTTCCATGTCCTTCCTGAACTGTGGGGCCCAGAACTGGACACAATACTCCAGGTGTGGCCTCAGCAAGGCAGAATAGAGGGGGAGGAGAACCTCTCTTGACCTACTAACCACCCCCTTTCTAATGCACCCCAGGATGCCATTGGCCTTCTTGGCCACAAGGGCACATTGCTGGCTCATGGTCATCCTCCTGTCCACCAGGACCCCCAGGTCCCTTTCTCCTACACTGCTCTCCAGCAGGTCAGCCCCCAGCCTGTACTGGTGCATGGTGTTGTTCTCCCCCAGACGCAAAACTCTGCACTTGCCCTTGTTGAATTTCATTAAGTTTCTCCCCGCCTATATATATTATATATATATCTTCCACTTTATGAACTTTGCTGCTCAACTTCAAGATAAACCTCTATTTATATAGTTGAATATCTGGAAAGGAACGAGTTCAAGACAGAAAAATCACGTAGCCAGGGACTTTGTCCCTGTTAAGGGTGGAAACAGGATGAAGCCAGGCTCTTTTCACAGAATCACAGAACCATATAATCATAGAATGCTTTATGTGGGAGGAACCTTTAAAGATCATCTAGTCCAACCCCCCTGCCATGGACAGGGACATCTTTCACTAGAAAATGTTGCTCAAGCCCCGTGTTTTCTCAATAGCACATCTTAGCAGAGATGGAAGACAATGCTCTTTTAAACTTTAAACATCTCTTAAGCAATAAAGTCCATACCCTTCAAAGAAATTTGCTTCTGAATCTGTGGTTGTTCATTGTGTTATGCAACACATCATGATTTTCTGGTGACATACTGGATAAAAAAATGATCCTTTTTTTTGGTAAGCTCTATTTTGCCTTTATTTCCCCACTTATAGAAGGATAGATACTGTAACAGCCAACAAGAATATCTTCTTTAAAAGTGATATGATCAATTCCAGCCTATTAAAAACATTACTTTTACATATAAATCAGTAGCAATCTCTGAGCAATAGTTACTATGGAAAATAATTATTTTAGGCAAAACTAATAATTATGGGTTAAGAATTTGTTTAACATCAGCAAAGTATCAACATTGCCGTTACCTCTGGCAACTTTAAAATATTGAGTCATTCATAAAATTTGTTTATTTTAATAACTTACATATCTGCACTAAAAAAAGAAGATCCAATTCATCTATCCATGTACTTAACAATTCCATCTACAGCACTGAACAGGCATAATAGCTCAGCATCCTATAAACAAACAGGAGAACCAGAACGGGCATGCCTTCATATAGAAAAATAACATCACAGAAATAACTTTAGAAGATTTCATGCAGTGCAAAAGAGAAACATGTTCAGGCAACTTCATCTCTGCTGCCATTCTCTGCTGACTTTAAGTGAGGTTTCTCTGCCCCACAATCCTGCAGTTTATGTTTTACATATTGAATAATTTCCTTCAACTAATAATAACCCCCCCCCCCCTAAAGTACTTGATGTAGTATGTAAGGTGACTGTTTACCATATTTTCATTTATTCAATATAGTTCAGAGCCTTTAAATTTACAAAGTTAATTTGGGTATATTGGCTAACCTCACATATATCCTGTAGCAAGAATAATTAATTTTGTGAGAGGAATTGTGGTTCTTAATTTTCTGTTATGTGTAAATTGACTTCCTGTATATGTGATTGACTGCATAATGGACCAATTTTGTCTGCCTATGAAAAGCAGAGGTTCCTTTGCCCTACCAGTCACCTTTAGACTCTTCAGTCAAAGAAGAAAAATAGATGATTCAAAGAGGCAATTAATTATTTGATTTATACACCTCTGCTTGAGGATGGGATGAATCACACCGTACACAGATCTGTTTGTCTCACCTGATGACAAGGGAAGGCTAGAGAACAGCTGAGATAAGATATTAACATTGTAGATGCCTGTGGTTTCCCAGATGAATCTAACTAGAGCTTTTTAAATTTTTGTATTTTTTAATATTTTTGTAAAATCAAAATAATTCTTTACTACTTAAATTAATATAGTTATTAGTGTGCTTACCAACATGAGCATTTATTATCAGTATATCACACACTTATTTTGATAACTGTGAAAATGCTTTGTATTTTCTAAATAACATCATTTGTTCTGGATATCACAAATAATTTTAGAAATGCAGTATTTGGTTAATCCTCACAATCTCACTGTGAAATAGATAAATACCATTATGATTAAATGATGGGAGTTAATTACTACCATATGCAATTAAGCTGTACTATTGCAGGACACCTCATGCTTCCAGGTGACTAAATGTTTAGAGGAATCTGGGTCCTATAGGACTACATGATAAAGTGCTGAACATCTTGGGGGAGACAGTCATCACTGCTTATGGGTGCACAGAAGGGAAAGTGTGTTTGTTGACTTCTTAGCTCATTCACTAAGTTTATTTGTGCTGGACAAGAAGTCCTTGTCCTCTGGAGAGCTTTGAGAATGCAATTCTGAGAAAACTTCCATGGACCGAAACAGTACTTGTTGCTCAATTTCACCCTGTGACATTTACATAAATATTATCTCTCTAACTAGCCATAATACATGTTCCAAGGTTTTCAACTGGATCAACAACTTGATCTAGTGACTTGAAGACTCACTAGAACAGTTCTCTTGTGCCATACACTGTGATATGCTCACCTGACTGTGGGCATAGGGACTAATGAAATGTTACAACATTTATTTTTTTTGTAAGAGAAGACCGGATTCTAAATAATCTGGTCATATCTTATTACATCTGTACATTAGTAAGCAATCATGATAATTTTTGTTCAATATCTAAAAAAACCTCTTCTTTTTTGTAGGCTTTACTGTGAGCAATAAATCATCTCACAGATAATTCCCACACAGCATTAGTAACTTTTTCTTGATTTGGCTGAATGCATGTAGCAAGAAGGAAAAATGGCATATAAGAAATGTATGAAAGTAATCACCTCAAACATCTATAAAACTAGATATGTTAGTATTGATTCCTCTCATATACGATATTCCAATTACAGTTGCTTCAGTGTCAATATCTTTGGTATTCACTTATTAAAACTCCAACAGGCAATGGCTTTGGAGATGTCAGTAGGTGTATGTTTATGGGTATGAGCCTGTCAGAAAAAATCTGTTAAATGTCTCCAATTTTTGTAAATCTTCCATTGTTGTCAGACAGAATTTCCTAGGGGTGGTGTTGGGTGTGCTGATCGATTTCACTCCTTTCTTTGGGAGACTTAGGGTATGGCTTCAATCAAACATGTAATGTTCTCAAATAAGAAAGAATTAATAATCTGTCAATTTCTAAGAAGCCTCCTTAGGTAATGCTAGCAATAAATTCACAGATTACAGTCCTAAATAGCTAAATGCTCAGGTTTTGGCTTCCACAGACAGTTTCTGAAGGAATTTTGCAACATGGACTAATTCTTCACTTGATTTCGACTTCTAAGATTTTAAAGCCTGTGGAATATTAGAGGATCTTTAGGGGGGGGATATATTGATTTCACAGAAGGTTTATCTTGATCTCAAACTTGTTAGCCAGATCTTGTATTTTTATAATGCATATCAAAATACATTTCTAAATTTTTCAAGATCTCTGTCTGGCAATTGTATATGTAAAACTTGGTTAAATGGCCATTTAAGTCAATGAATGATTTTCTTTTGATTTCAATATACTTTGGACAGGGCTCAAACACTGGTTGTATAAGCACATAATCCTATCATTGCTGTAGAAAGAAGTCCTCTCTCCTTCACTTGGTCCTTCTCTTCTATGTCTTGAACTAAGATTGTTATTTAGAGCATTGAAAGTGAAATCTTGTTCTCAGCTTGCCTGGAAGCAAATACAGCTGAATTCCCTTCTAGACAGTACTGTAATATAAACCATTAGTAATAATGCATATTACAGCAGTAATAAACTTAAATATCAATAAACCATAAATAACCAAGAGTAACCATAAAAGACTACAGTCATACTGACATCTGAAAGGGAATTAGAATTCAGAAAGAGAACGTAATCTATTGTAATATCCAGATCTGTTCTTCACTAACCCTGTTTGTGGTGTACCAAGTTTTTACCTAAATGGAATGGTAGAAAGCCTGAAAGACTCATGACCCTGTTGTTTCCTTTTCTTTTCTATACTACTCTCTACACAATTTCTTTCCTTTCCACTCTATTTTGATTTCCATTTGCCTTAACCATGCTGCTGCCCTTTATAGTTTTCAATTTCTGACTCAATGGAAAAATTCCTGACAAAAGGACCTCCACCTAAGAATGTTGTAAAACTTCTCATCAAGAAAAAAGATGCATAACTTTCACAGTCAAGTGATCTCAATTGTTTCAGGGAGAAGCCTTAAACTCAAGCACATACGTATTTTCCTTAACTGAACATATATAATAATCCTAATCAAAGAGATTGTGTGCTTGATAGATAACTGGGATGAGATTCTGTAAAATAATCCCTTTTGATTTGCCACTGAAAGCATAATTGTATGTATGTGACTTTATTAATAATTTTCTTGATCATTTGTAGTAGGAATAATTTTTTTGTTAATGAGTAAAAATGTTTTAAAAGTTAATGGCAGAAATACTGAGCAAAGGCCACTCAGCTATGTATTCTCTGAATTAATGGATATGATGAATGGTCCTTCCCTATACATCGTTGTTTCTTGCCACAAAGCACAATCTTGGTGAGCTCACCTAAATTTAGATTCTTTAAATCCTACTTATATGACCAGCAAAATTCTTCTGATACACTTCACCAGTTTAACTAGATTTCTGATTTGTGGAACAGGTATTGTCTTAAGGAATTTTTTCAGGTTTAGTTTTTATTTTCACTTGAATTCCTTTCTGTATGTGGAGTGGCTGCATCCTATATCAGTTTTTGTGTCCCCTTCCCTATGTCAGCTTTTCTCTTCTTGTCTTGCCTTGCTTTGCCTTGCCTTCCCAAATTTTTGTCCTGACATCATCATCTTTAATAACTATACTGAACTATATGAATCAACTCTTTCCTGCCTCTTTCTTGCTATTTTAATGACTTCCAGAACCTTGGTAACTGAGGGCTCAATTCATTCATCGGAGCTGACTGCTTTGAGCTGCTTCAGCAACACAATACTGCTGCCAGCCTCTCTAAGCTGCTCTGGGGTAGAGTTTACCTCTGCTTGAGGGAAACCTCTGCTGCTTATTTGCTTCACAACCATTCCATTTTTGTGGCTTCAACTGGGGTATATAACTAAACCCTAGCTACCAGGCTGGAGACTCGAGATGGAACTTCATTAGCTAAATCTAAGACATTTTTCTGGTAAGTGATTTATAGCTAATTTTGTCTCTGGCCTTTGCTTATGATGTTGTATATGACTTTTTAAAAATGGGTCTCTCTCCCTGTTCTCCAAATCAGCTTTCAAATTGTCCAGATGAGGATTTAAGTTCTGGACAGATTGGAGAAAAATCATTCTCAAATTATTTTTCCCTGTTGTTGTTTTCCTACATTTGACACAACATATTCATCTCAGCTGTTTCTTGCCATAATGTTACTTACCTGTGTGTGTTTCATACCACATTACATGTACAAATGTGCTTCTGCTTCTTGGCCTCCACTTGCTTCCTTGGGGAAGCATGGATCTTTTATAGCTTTTGCATCACATCTGCTAGTCCTAAGCATATATCTCAGATACCCATAGGAATATAAGATGGAAGTAGACACCTGTACTTAAAAAAGTGAATTAAATCCAAAATATCCATGTTAAAAGAATTCAAATAATTTATAGCTAAATGAGTAATATTTCAAATGTAGAAAGTAAAACCTTAAAAAAATCTAATCTAAGGCTGATTATTAATTTTACTCTACCCAAAGATTTTCCTTGAAATGAAAGCATTACTTTTACTGAAGCAATTCCTTTCCAGCTGTTTTCTATCTTTGTCTTGATTGTGAGGTATCAGCCCCACCTAGTGAATGATTAATGAATTCTTAAAATACATCACACCAGAAGAGTTACAAACAAATTCTCAATTACTTCTGGCCTATATCTTCTGTTTCTCCTCCTGAAGATCACAATAACTCTTGATTTCACTGAATTGGTATGTAAAATATATTGGTGGAAGTCTAATCAGAAACAGACCCAATGGCTTGCTCTTATTTGTTAGGAAAGTGTTGCTCTTTTGTTCATAATCCACACCCAAAAGACAGAATTAAAAGAAACTATTTGGTATTCAAAGACATGCTTCTTAAAAGTTCTCATAGGATTTGAATGCCTTACATTAGTAGGCCTCACAGGAGACATGACTGGGGCATAAGGTGTGGGGGAGGTGTGTGCCAGGCTTCTTCAGCTTCTCTCCATCACCAAACCAGGTGGCAGTCAACAAATTGCCTCATATAGGAGAAAGAGATGGTTTGCCCTGGCCTTTCTGCTTTGAAAAATTTCAAAGACCCTGTAAGATTTTACAAAATATAATATATGGAGTCGCAGCAGTGCCTTTTGGTTTAGTTTGCCCTGCATTCCTCAGTAGCTGAATGTGGCCTTTTGTGATGTTTGCATGGTGCCTCATAGTGGAGGAATTGGTGGGGTGGTGCCCTGCTTCACAGTGTCTCATGATGGAGGATGTGATGTTTTGCGCTCTGCTCCATGGTGGTGATTCATGGTGGAGGGCAGGCAGTGCAGTGTCATGCTCTGTGGTGATGGCACAAGGGAGGAGTCACAATCACAGTCAGATTTACAAACACATGCTAATATAACAACCTCTGCTTCATGTTTTATGAATATTTGACCCAAAATAAAACTGAGCTTTTCTTAGTTCAGTTCATTAAAAAACAGGCCAATGCATCCTCCTTTCCCATCCAGGAATCTCACACTTTTGATTTAGAAATACATTTTTGATATGAAAACCTTCCCTGGAGCTGAGATGATGCAGGGAGAACTGTCATCTCTGACAGACTGTTTCTGTCTTCAAGATTATGGTCTAAGTCACCTACCCTAAGAACGCAGAGTCTGCATTTGAAGTCCACCTTGTGATTAATGGAAATTGAAAGGTTTTGCATTGCAGAGGAGAACTGGCAGTTAGATAATTGCTCTTCTGGTAGTTGGCTTAGGCTTCATAATCATGACCTGTAGTCAGTTTTACATTGCATGGCTCAGTGACTTGTGCTTCAGAAATCTGGCCTCGGTGTGGGAATAAGGGACTTGAAAAACACTTATCAGCTTGCATTACAAATGTAAAGGGCAGAACCACTCAAAAGTATCTCATAGATACCAAACAGGAAGCATGTGTTTAGGGGTCTTCTCCAGAGGTGCTTTTAGCTGTCACTTCTACAGATGAACTGCTATGGCTGTGGCTATCAGTGATTCAGAATGGCCAGACTGCTCTTGCCCCTCGTTCATGAACAGTCTGATTATTTCCAGCATTTGGTAAATCCTTCAGTAAGAAGATGTTTTAAGAAGATATAGTAAAAGGTGTTTTCCCTTTGTCATTACAGCTTTCATAGATAGTACTGTATCTGAGAGGAGGGGAAATTTCAGTTTTGTTGTCTTATTAGCTAAGTGATGATGAACAGTTTTAGAAAAAAATAATTATATATGTTTTATTTCTTATGGGAATGTAGATTGGCTGCAATGGCTGAACAGAACAAAAGGAATTAGTGCAAGTGTATTGGTAAATGTAATAGTTCAAACACAGGATAAGAAGATTTCAAGACTGAAATGATTAATCAGATATGAAGAAGAATATTTAGCAAATCACATTTCATTATTCTGTGTAAATTTGCATGTCACTCACTCTTCCATTCTATTATCTATGAATAAAACCTGATTAAATATGAACACAAGATTATTGTGTGAGTTTTGACATGATAGTGCCACCTGCTGTTACATTATGTGATTTCTATAGAATTTTCTGAGTAATTCAGAGGCTTGCTGCCAAATTCAAAAGATAGACACATGGGGAGATGAGGTGCTGAGTGGGTAGCCTCAGGTTGGTGTTGGGAGCTATGTTAACATTATTTCTTATATTTAATTAATTTGGGAGAATGGAGTAACTTCATTGGGAGGGACTGAAACACACTCATTCCTCTGCGAGAAGACTGATGAACATTCATATCTCTTCATAGAATCATAGAATCATATAATGGTTTGGGTTGGAATGGCCTTAAAGATCATCTAGTTCCAAACCCCCTGCCATGGGCAGGGACATCTCTCACTAGACCAGGGTGCTCAAAACCCATCCAACTTGGCCTTGAACACTGTCAGGGAGAGGATAAGCACAACTTCTCTGGGCAACCTGTGACAGTGTCTCACCACTCTCACAGAAAATAATTTCTTCCTAATGTCTACCCTAAATCTACCCTCTTAGATTAAAGCCAAGTTTACCTCTTGTCCTATCCCTACATGCCCTTGTAAAAAGTCTCTCTCTAGCTTTCCTCCAGGTCCCCTTCAGGTACTGGAAGGCCACTAGGTCTCCCTGGAGCCTTCTGTTCTCCAGGCTGAACAATCCCGACTCTCTCAGCCTGTCTTCACAGGACATGTGCTCCAACCCCCTGATCATCTTTGTGGCTCTCCTCTGGACACTCCAACAGCTCCATGTCCTTCTTGTGTTGGGGGCTCCAGAGTGGGACACAGTACTCCAGGTGGGGTTTCACGAGAGTGGAGTAGAAGGGGAGAATCCCCACCCTCGACCTGCTGGTCATGCTTCTTTTGATGCAGCCCAGGATATGATTGGCTTTCTGGGCTGCAAGCACACATTGCTGGCTCATGTTGAGCTTCTCATCAACCAACACTCCCAAGTCCTTCTCCTCAGGGCTATGGTCAAGTAATGACCTATTGAAGGTGGAGTCCACTGGCAGAATCTATGGAAGCTATACTATTTCTTTCTCATTTGATTCAGGACCTTGACTGGTGAATGTGCCCATAGTATCTGGCATGCATGCATGCAAAGTCTGTAGAATCATGCCTGTGTTTCATGGAGGAGCATTTGTACTTTGTCTTAGTATAGTACTATTAGGCAGTTCTGGACAGACCAAGAGCAGATCTGCTGGGATTCAGAGTGCCTTTTTACATGTTAAATCTTAGGCATCTGTTGACCTAAGACTCTCTATGAACAGACACTCTTTGAACAGGAATTTTAAGAAGCTAGTTTGTATTAAAGCAGCTACAGGAGCAGTTGGGCATCTCATTCTCCATCCTTAGTTGTCCTTTTCAACCTTCTTTAATTCTGCTCTACCCATTATGAAGTGAAGTATGGGGAGGGACCAAAGTATCACAAAATATTCACATTGTGGACATGCCTTGAATTTATAATGATTTGTTCTCTTTGTTTTCTATTTCTATTTTTTCACCTTGTAGCTCTGTGTGTTTTTTGACCTCTACTAAGCTCGGGTTTTCATAAGTGCTGCTGTTTTCATAAGTGCTGTTTTTGACCAGGTTCTTTTTCTTGAGTAGTGAATTCAGAAACCCACAATGAAAGTGTGAAGGTAAGATTGTTTTTCTCCATGTGCATTAGTTTGTTTTATCTAGACTGGTTTTCACATGTTATTGCTTACTATCATGAAGTCCTTCTGTTATTTCCCCAGCCCTACCCATTGGACTGCTACTGCTAGAGCCCTGAATAACCTAATGGCACTGGAAAACAGTATCACTTTTCTATTTTCCAGATCATTCTTGAGCGTGTTGAGTAGTACAAACCTTCACGCAGATACCTTAGGGGATCCTGTTGTTATCCTCCTTCCAGTGAGAAAAAAAAGTAACTTATTCTTCCTTTTGTCTTACTTTTGATTTATAGCTTTAAAGCAGATGTTTATTCATATGGGGACTTCCCTCTTACTTCATGACAGCTTATCTTCTGTAGGTGGCTTTGGTGAACAACCCTGTTAAATGCGTTCTGGGGACCCTAGCAGAGTATACCAAATAGACTTCTCCAATTGATTTGCAAGGTCTGGCTTCCCTTTACAAAACTATGTTGATTCTTCCTGAAGATATTTTCATTCATGTATCAACTCTTTACTTCTACTGTTTATTATACTTTCTAAGAATTTGCCTGTTACAGTTTCAGATTTACTTCTCTGCCATTCCCAGATGATGTTTTAAAATTTGTCATCATGTTTACTACTTTCTATGCTTGATAATGAGATGGTTTTAAGCATGTGCTTACACATGGAAGTGAATTGACTTCATTTAGAACTTGTAGGGAATAGTATTGTTTCTCTTTGACCATCTTCTCAGCCTAGCTGCTACATTTATGGTGCCTGAAAATGTAGTCTCAGAAATGTCTGGGAAGTGATGTCTCATAATTACACAATTGAGCGATCTCACATACTCTGTTTCCTACTTTTGCAACTTTTTAGACCTATTTCATCATGTCACAACATGGTATCTGATGCTGTCTTTGTTAGGCAGTGATACTGTAATGATATTATTACCTGTAGTAGATATTCTGTGTTATAAGCTGATATGGCAAATTCTTTTATCTGCTTTGACTCTAAGTGATCTTTTACAACTACTGCTGTTAACTAGTACATCAGTGTTTGTCTGTCCTATATTTTCTTAATGCACAGCCAATCAAAGAGCTCTACAATTTCTTAAGAGATTGAGTATGATAGAGAGTTAAGAGATTGATACACATTGAGGAAACTTCAGAGACCCTCATGTGTTCAGTTTCCCTGATATTTTTTCCTTAATTGTGGCCATCTCCAAGCACAAATTAGCTGATTTCCCTCCTTTTCACTGCCTGTGCTTTCAAACTAAAGCAAGTGTTGTTCTATCTTATGTCTGTATTTGTCTGTTCCTAGGACTCTGTAGACAAACTTTTTTCTTCACAGTTATTTGTTTATCAGTGTGTGAAATCCTCAGAATTCCTTATTCTTCACACTGGCATACCTAGGTTGCTGAAGGTGTTAAAGTCTCAGACTAATGGAGTTCATGCATACAGAATCACAGAATCAC
>VZRW01004306.1:35880-81174 GCA_013398125.1 Aegotheles bennettii | reverse complement strand
AGCCCGCCCTCGGGCTGTGTCTTCGGCAAATGACCTGTGTATTAGTCTTATTGTTTAAATAGCTGTTGTCTTAAGCAAAAAAGGGGACTGTATTTTATAAAGGAAGCAGTGTGCATGTCATTTTTAAAGATAGCAACCACAACAGTTTCCAATACCCAGTGAAATATTTAATTATCAATGTATTCATTAATATTATATGTCATTAATCTTGTTCCCATTGCAGTGTATCTCTACATGTGTAGTATTTAGTCCCTAGCTTACATTAATCTAGTTTCCAGAATAGGAGACTTATAAATGTGTTTATTAACAAGTCTTTCACCTAATCTTTTCTCAGTTATCTACACATTGATCTATAACTCAGATCTTATTACCTTAGGCTCTTTTTGTAGCCAATGGAAAGAAATTGGCATACACTTATTAAGATTTATTCCTTATCTATTTTATATACATAAACATCAGGATATCATGAGTTGCAAATGTAATGCCAATTTGAATCCATTGACTCTGAAGGGAAGCCTTGATGAGAAGCTCAAAAATACAAACATTTACAAAGCAGGTGTCTATGGCTAGACAGAAACTGCCAGTATAGAAAGCCTTTGATAAGAAAGTGGATGAATGTGTGAGCCTTTCCTAAAAAGGGCTAGCCTTCAGTACTACCTATAAGAATTTTTATTTTTCATGTAAAAGTCTTCTTAGAAGAAGTCTTCATCTCACAGAAACTGATGTATAAAACGTGGGAATTCAGAGGCACAAATTTGTTCAAGGAATGGTGTATTTATGACAGAAATGGAGCAAATAGTTTTTGGCATCATTTTGCTGAGTTGAGGGATGCTGGCTGATTTTTTATTTCATTTTTATCCAACAAAAGACTGAATGAAAAGCATTGCTGTTAGTAAAGTTAAAGGCAGAGATCATTCATGTGTTCCTCCAACCACTGGAAATAATTATTTGCATTTGGTATTCCATCAATAACTTGCTTCTGACAAATTATGTATTTTGTCAGTGTCCAGAAATCTCCTCCAGTAATCTTTAGCATGAAAAAATACCCTGCACTGAATTAAAAAATTAGTGGTGAAATATCAAAGCAATGCATGGTATTTAGTCTACATTGTGTGACACTTTGCCTGTATACATGCTTGGTACAAAGTAGAGACCTGACTGAACAGAAGCTATTTTTCTTTCTTTTTTTTTTTTTATGCAAAAATTTTGTGATTTATTATTTTTAAATCCTTTTTATTGTAGGACTGAAAGCAAGGCTGCATACAGAGAAGTCAGAGAAATTTAATATATGTCAAAGAATAACTAAAAAAGTTCTCTCTCCTCCCCTGCAATTCAGGGAAGGTACCATGTAGTAACATCCAAGATACTGTGCAACTGAGATTCTGTATCCAAATGGTTCAGCACAAGTCAGATACACTGCCTTGGTTCCCGAAAGCGTGTCAACCAGAAGTCAAGTGCTGCTCTGAATACATGGCACTTTGCTCACCACTGGCAGGCTCTGTAGACATAAGAAATGCAGGTTCATTTCTTTATGTGGCCCTGTACAAAGCAGCTGCCTTATTGCACAGTAAGAGGTCTGACCACTGAAATGTTCAAATCTCTTGTGCTCTAGTTATGAACAGAAAATCTGACAAGCCCCGAGATACTTTTTCTGATTAAAGTTTTATGAAATAGATCCATTTCCCAGAAATCATTATCCCATTCACATCATCAACATTCTGATTAAAGAAACACCTCAGCAAATTCCTGACCATCTTTACTAACAAACAGGCTTTGTCTGAACTGTATAGTAATAACTTTGTAAATTAATTTTTCATTTTAATTTACAATATGTTTTTATTTTGTGCAAGGAACAAAAGATGAGGTCTTCTGTAGTTAATTTAGCACCTGTATATTCTCAGAAATTATAATGAAACACTGAATGATTCAGCCTTTATAGGGCAGTGAATTCTAATCCTGTTAGGGTGGTTCTTTAATTAGAATGTCTATTAACTTTTCTGCAGTTAATACAATTATGGATTTATTACTTCTTGCCATTTTAGGAAATTTTTATATGATCCAATAATATTTAATTTATAAAATCCTGCCTTAGGAAAAGAACAGCTCAACTGAGTAACATATCTATAAAATATACATAAACAACACACAATTAAAGGACTCTGGCTCTACATCCTGGACTTACAATCCTCCTTAAGATGTTAAGAAGTTTATTATAATTGAATTTTCCATCATTGTACATCTTCTATCAGACTTCCCATAAATCTAGGACACTTTTAGGATACTTTTCTTTACGTAGTGTATTCTATGAGTTTAATTTTTAACTGTTCATAGAACTTTTATGTGTATGTGTCTTTTCTTTTGGTATGTGGCATACACTGACACTATCCAACAAGTATTAAGGCAATCTCAAAGAGGATTTCTTGTTTCCTTTTCCTAAGAATTTTGTAATTTTTTTTTTGCCTATATACTTTGTCATGTTATAAAATACTGGTCAAAAAAGAGACACCAGTGAAAAATAACTTACTGAGCTATTCCCTTCCAGGAAGGGAAGGCAAACTAACATCGCAAGCTTCAAACAGAAGTGTGGCTGAGATCTTACACTGAATGTACAATAAGATCTTATAACACCCTGTGGCCCAATATTTACTGCTTACACTTTATACGCTATCAATTGAGTTGGAAATTCACATATTAAACCATTGGCTTTCAGGATTTTTATACTTCCCCACTTGCAATTAATGTATTTTGTATTAGCCCTTGGTGTGAAGAAATCATAACTCTATGTACCAAGGGATAAACTCCAACTTAAATTACTAGAAAACAGTATCTAGAGACTTGGATATAAGCACTGAGATTCTTGTTCTATTGCTTTTCTCCCAGAAAACTGAGTTTTCATCATATTTCTACCCAGACTTTAAACACTATTTTTATTTTTAAAAATGTGATTTGAGACAAAAATGTGGGAAAGTAAAGCTGTCAAACACATCAAAAGTTTGAGCCATTAGAATAGTCAAGACAGAAAAATACTTCACATAAACTTTTGATAAATTTCATGAGTGAATTACAATGTTTTCTGAGTGTAACTTTGTCCTGTTACAAGCTTTAGCATAATATAAATACCAAGTTGTTCAATACAATATACATGTCATGGCTATGCATCTGGTCAGAACCATAAGGCTACAAAGCCATGTGAAACCATTGCCCAACAATACAAAGACTGGAAGTTTCTCATGATACCTAGAACTGCTGTCTAGTAGAGGCTTGAGTAGCTCTAATTCAGTCCAGGAAAGGGAGTTTCTGATATGATGTGTACTGAGGGTGGATTTGGAAAGACAGATATGAAGTTGTATTTTATGACCGTAAATAGTGGTTCTTTCCCTTTCTTAAAATGAGGATTCAGAGTTTGGCAGTCACAATGCACTGTATTATGTAGTTTTAGAGCTCTTGAACAGGAAACTATTCTTTAAGGACAATTTGAATTTTGGTCACCTCAGGAATCGTGCTTTTTAGAGATGTGTATTAATGGAAAAAACGTTTTTTGAATATTTAAGAAAAGCAAACTGTCAGCTAAGTCATTATAAATTGCTGCACTCTGACTGCAGAGAGCAAATTATTTTTTCTCTCCTTTTCCTGTTTTTATAAAGGCTGAAATGGCAGAAAGTTCTGCTCAGGAAAAAGCAAAAACAAAAGCAAAACCAAAGATAATGTTTGAAAAACAGACAGAATTTTTAACAATTGTGCAAAATGAAAATATTGTGGTTTTGCTCTCAAGAAGAGAACTAAAAGCTGCTGTAGCATTTTGGATATAGAATTACCTGAAGTCAAACATTCTCAGGGTTTTTCATACCAGAGGAACAACAGCAAAAGATGCAGAATATTCCGGCACAGAAATATTTAACTTTGTAGTGAGGGGAAAATCTTGACATCTACCCCTTGACAGTGGGCAGGACAACACAGGCTCATTTAATGTATTATCTGTGGCTTTGAAAGACAGAGTCTAGCTGGAACAGGCAGAGGAGTGGTCATGCATTTATTTCCTGATGCAGGAGTTTTGCAGATGACATAGGAACAGGTACAGTAATCTTAAGTCTATGTCTTTATCAAGAGCTATTTGATAATGCATTGTGTTTTACAACAATTCAAGATTGTGTGATATACATCAGAATTTTTTACAGTGGGGTAACATTCATAACATAATCTTAAATATAATTCAGTAGACTCACAGTCCATGTAACCTGAAGGAGTGAAATTACTGTTTACCAGTACTTACACTGAATACAGCTTTATGAAGTTCTGTGTTTTCCAGGAATTCCTCTCCTACAAATTCATTTATCCTTTCAACCTACTCTACATTACCTCAGGATGTTCATGTTCAATACAGTCCATAAGAATAATCCAATAGGAAATTAAAAATTGATTAAACTGGATATAAAATGTCTCATAAATGTGAATAGGTTGCAGTATGTAACTACAGTGATCCCATTAATGTGTTTATCTTTGTTTTAATAAGTCAGTAAATAAAGATAAGAAGCAGAAAACCTTACTGTTTTTTATAAAAATCTTTTAATTGCTCTACTAGCTTCAGATGAACATTGTCTGATGCCTTTCCTTGTGACTTAGGAGAAAGCTTGGAAAAGCAAACTGCTTTTGTTTCAGCTCTGGAACATAGTTGACTCTAGGTACTCTTTTCTGTGTAAATGATCCACAGTGAGAAATGCTGGTAGAGTAGAAAGAAAGCAAGGGTAGTTGTGTGTGCAATATTGTTTTTCTTTCCTCTAACTTAATTTTACTCATAATGGTGGAAACCAAGGACCAAATAGCTCAGACATATTACTTGGAAAATATCCAACAAAAATTGCTAGTGCAGATGTTTGTCATTTCTGACTGTGGCAAATATACAGATAATGCATTGCTGAGTGATAAAAGGTCTTATGCCCATTCTTCTCAGCTTAGAGTACTCAGTGATCTGTTGTATTATCATCTAGACAATCTAATAAACCTTTCTATCACTAATTTCATAGGTCTAGATTCTGCTTTTATATGCTCCAACAAGAGATATGAACTAATTCAATATATATGGGGCTGCCAAAGTTGTACAGCAGAATTTAGTCTCCCAACAGTAATTAATACTTAAAATTAGAAACTAGTGTCAACACACATTATATAGAATTGCCAGATGATATTAAAGTTCAGCTCTTCTGTTTTTCTGAATATTTAAAATGGGGAAAATGCCCATATAATTTAACTGAATCAAGAAAAAACAAAGAAAACAGAAATAAAAACTCATGCAAAAGAAATCCAGCCTACAAGTGACAAAAATCTCATCCCGAGGGAAAGAGGACAAAAAAAAACAACCAAACAGAAAACTATATTAAAATCAGGAATATTTATCTCTATGCAAAAGGGAAGAACATTATCCACATCATCCATTCTTAATTATCAGACTTCTCTTTCACTGGTGTATGAGCTAGATAATGTTTTTAAAGACTGGATCATTATATTGTAGTTTGGTTATAGCCATAGATAGGACTGATCAGAAAAATGTTAACTACCTTGTTTGGGTTTTTTTTTTTACATTAAAAATATTGTTAGAAAATTCCTATAAAACTTTGCTTTTTCAGTGACTAAGAAGAAAAACAGTCTCACTGATTTCAGTGTGAAGACATTTCTGTGTGGTAAGAAGCACATAAAGAGTCCATTAGGTCTAAATTTTACTGTTTTTCAGCAGCACTGTTAGGCTTTTCACGTTTGTTGACAATAGTTTAATTTCTCTATTTTCTAACATAAAAAAACAGTAAGGAAAAGGGTTTAGAAGGTCTGTGTTTTACAGACCAAACAAACTGCTTACCTTTATTCTCCAGAACATGCTAAAAATACTTTGGGAGCTTTAGTTATACCACCTCCATGGTGATCATTTCAGCTACAAATCTGGCTGATAATTGTGAATTTAAAATTTCCTCTATCACAGCCTGTGAGAGCTCAATGAAGATTTTTTCCCAGGGTTTGTGGAGAACATCATCTAGTTCTCAGGCTAGGATAGAACTACTCCAGTAATTACCAATTATAACTTGCATTTTTTTTCTATTTCATTATAATTTCATATTTTTATCCTGCAGACCATGTCTTGTGCATTCTAAAAAGACCAACTCCTTCTGGGACTACTTTTCTGCAGATATCCACACTTTCATTTCTTATCTCTAATAATTGCTCTTATGCTATATAGTATGTGTCATCTCTTGTATTTTTATGATGAATTTATTTATGCTTGAATTGCCCAACAAAAATTCCTGTCACTTTTCTCCTGCTTTCTGTGTTTCTGAGAAGAGGGGGATACAGACAGAAAGTATGTCCGTTTCGTTTTTTCTTCCTGGTGCTGTTATTGAGTTATTTACACTGGGAATTACCTAACCATTTATGTCTAAATGTTAGTAATTTAAATATAAGCTAAGCAATTTAGGCTCTTTTTACAGTCAGTCTGCTGGAGCAGAATTCATGTCATCTCTCTCAGAAAACTAATTTAGCTGAACCATCCTAGGGAGATGTCTATTTCTCCCCATTGACTATAAGAGAAACATAGGTTGATTGGCTCAGATGTAAGTGTTTAAAAGTTCAGTTAGGCAAGATTAAGACAGCTCAGGCTATGCACACTTAATCTTAAGGGCACTATTTTCTGTGGCATATTTTGGTGTAATCTTGCTTAGATACACGAATATTTGATAGAAATTATTACACATGGGGAAAAAGAATAAGGCAGGTAATTAAATTATGTATTGCATAGGTGTTCTGAGCGGGTTAGTCATGACAGCCATCACTGCAAAATGGAGGAAAGCGTCAAAAAAAGGAAGTGAAAAAGTCCAAATCAGATTGTCATAGAATGCAGAGCTATAAAAATGTGCCTGTTTGTCAAAATAATAAAAGTTTGAAGCAGAGCTGATCAAATACAAAAAGATTTTTGCTAAGTGTTGAAACAGTTGGAAAAGTATTTTTTCCTCCCAAGTCCTACTTTTAACTTCCTTTGATACAAGGTGGCACAAAGTCAAGAAAGAACTTGAAACAAGCTTCACATTAATATTTGAAAAAGGGCACCCAATGTGTTTGATGTTGTGCCCTTCATGCAAATCGTGTAGTCTGAGAGAAATCCCAATAGGAAATATGATTCTTTCTTCTTAGCACTCGCTTTTTTTTCTGGTTGATAATAATGAACTTTTCACACTCCCCTTGCAACCCCCCTGAGCTATACAGAAATGAAGCTATTACTCACTAGGTGCTGCCTATTTGGGTAGGATTTTTTGTTGCTTTTTTATTGATTTTTTTTGTTGTTGAAAGTACAATCTCAGTTTAACATATATTTTGTAGTTATTTTTCCCAGATTTCTGAATGATAAAACCCAGATGCTTTAGCAAAACAAAATACCTGCTCTCTCCTAGGACTTTTAAATATGGGGATATGTATACATGATCAAAAATGTCATGATGAAATAACATCATGTATTGATTTGAGCATGGGGGTGTCTAGATATAGCTGAGAGTAGAGACTAGAGAGTAACTCTTAATGGTAATATTGATTTTTCAAAATTTTCAGTTAATTATGTTAATAACAGCAAGTTACAACTTACAGAATTCTCCAGACACTACCATTTAAAGTATGGAGGTCAAACCAAATACAAGCCATCCAAAATCCAGAACAGTGTGGGTAGCAGCATTGATCACATTCCTTCCTTTTATTCTTGTTGTGCATACTTCATTCCTATGTATAGCAACTAATGTATCTCCCACATTACACCACCCACATACTTACTAACACTTTCTGAAGGCACAGGAACCTTTCTCTACAATTATTTTCCAGATTACATTTTGAAAAACTTCACAGATTAATTCTGGAAATTGTTGAAAGCAGACCTATAAACAGGGCAGCTCCTCCAATAGATCCCCAGGGAAAACAAGTCCTCAGGAGTCCCCCAAAGCAAGCTTCACACTGAAAAATAAATCTGAGTATGTAAAAAATCCCAGATATTCAATTATAATCTTATTACAGGTATAATTGTTGTATGATGAGATATTGTCATTCAGAACAAGCTATTAGGATTGTCTAGGAGATAGATGTATTCTGAAGGAGGTTTTATTTTGGGGTGTTTTTTTTATTTTCTGACAGACTTTTCCTATGCCCTTGCAACTGAGTCTGCATGATCAGAAGCATTGGTCCTCGTGGGGAAATTCAGTTACCCCACTATTTCCTGGAGGTACAACGCGGCAGCAATCCAGAAGTTTCCTTGAGTGCATTTATGACAACTTCCTGAAGCAGATGAGCCAGACAGGATCCCATGAGGGGACATGCTCTTCTGTACTTCATACTTACAAACAGGGAAGGACAGGGCAGGGGCAGGGGAAAGCCTTGTATGCAGTGACCATGAGATAGTGGAGTTTAAGATCCTGAGAGGAGGGACCACAGCCATGGACTTCAGAAGAGAAATCTTTGGCCTCTTCATGGATCTGCTTGGAAGAATCCTATCAGAGACAATCCTGGAGAGAAGAAAGGTCCAAGGAGAGCTAGACCTCCAGCTGGTGCACATCCTCCAAGCGAGGACAGCAGGAGGCCTGCATGGACAAAAAAATTGCTCCTGACTGAACTGGAAGTGTACAATAGATGGAAGAAGGGAAAGGTGACCCAGAAAGAATAAAGAGAAGTTGTTTGATTAGGTAGGGATAGGATTAGGAT
Source organism: Aegotheles bennettii (assembly GCA_013398125.1). NCBI lineage: Eukaryota > Metazoa > Chordata > Aves > Caprimulgiformes > Aegothelidae > Aegotheles > Aegotheles bennettii. The sequence goes on along the minus strand of VZRW01004306.1, from coordinate 72,459 downwards.
TGATGGATGGACCACTCAGTGGACAAGGAACTGTCTGGATGTATTCACTCAAAGAATTGTGGTCAACAACTCAATGTCTGAGTGGAGGTCTGTGGTGAGTATCATTCCTCAGGGGTCAGTACTGGTACCGGTGCTGTTTAACATCTTTGTTGGTGACATGGATGGTGGGATCGGGTGTACCCTCAGCAAGCTTGTCGACAACACCAAGCTGTGTGGTGTGGTTGATATGCTGGAGGGAAGAGATGCCATCCAGAGGAACCTTGACAGGCTTGAGAGGTGGGCCTGTGTAAACTGAATGAAGTTCAACAAGGCCACGTTCAAGGTCCTGCACATGGGTCAGGACAATGTCATGCACAAATACAGGCTGGGCAGAGAATGGATTGAGAACAGCCTTGAGGAAAAGGACTTTTGGGTGTTGGTCAATGAAATGCTCAACATGAGCCAGCAATGTGCACTTGCAGCCCAGAAAAGCCAACAGTATCCTGGGCTGCATCAAAAGAAGTGTGACCAACAGGTCGAGGGAGGTGATTCTTCCCCTCTACTCTGCTCTCATGAGACCCCATCTGGAGTACTGTGTAGTTCTGGAGTCCCCGACATAAGAAGGACATAGAGCTGTTGGAGAGAGTCCAGAGGAGGGTCACAAAGATGATCAGGGGGCTGGAGCACCTCTCCCATGAAGACAGGCTGAGGGAGTTGGGTGGTTCAGCCTGGAGAAAAGAAGGCTTCAGGGCAGCCTTACAGTACCTGCAGGGAGCCTACAGGAAAACTGGAGAGGGACTTTTTACAAGGGCATGTAGTGATAGGATGAGGAGAAATGTTTTCAAACTGAAAGAAGGTATTAGATATTAGGAAGAAATTTTTTACTGTGAGGGTGATAAAACACTGGCACAGGTTGCCCCCTCTGTGGAAGTGTTCAAGGCCAGGTCAGATGGAGCTTTGAGTAACCTGGTCTAGGGCAAGGTGTTTCTGCCTGTGACAGGGGGGTTGGAACTAGATGATCTTTAAGGTCCCTTCCAACCAAAACCATTCTATGATTCTATGATTAGGAAAGTCAAGGCCAGCCCGGAGACGACTCTAGCTAGGGATGAGAAAGGCAGCAAGATGGACTGCTACATTAGCAACAAAAGGAAGACTAAAGAAAATGTGGGCCTGCTGCTGAATGGGGTATGGGAACTGGTGAAAAAAGACATGGAAAAGCCTAAGGTTCTCAAAGTTTTCTTGGCCTCAGTCTTTACCGGTAAGATTTGCCTTCAGGAATCTCAGGCCCCTGAGACCATTGGGAAAGTCTGGAGCAAGGAAGACTTACCCTTGGTGTAAGAATTTCAGGTTGGGGCAGATTTAAACAAAGTGGGCAGACTTAAGTATTGGGACTTAATAGGATGCACCCATGAGTTTTGAGGTAGCTGGACAATTTTACTTTGAGGACACTATTGATTATCCTTGACATGTTATGGTGATTGAGGGAGATTCTTGACCCTGTAAGAAAGCAAATGTCACTTCTATCTTCAAGAAGGAAGATTCAGAAAACTACACATTGATAAGCTATGCCTTGGCCTCTGACACAGTGATAGAGCAACAGATATTCCTAGTAAGAATTTCCAAACATACAGAGAACAGGAAGGTCATTTGGAGTAGTCAGCGTGGATTTAAGAAGAGGAACTCATGCTTAACCAGACTTAACTACAACTGAACTCCTACAATAAAATGACAGCCTTGATAGATGAGGAGAGAGCAGTGAATATGGTTGATCTTGACTTTTGCCTAAGGATTTTTATACTTTCTCCTAAAACTGTTGGGCTCAAATGATTGTGATCAGTGGCATGAAGTACAAGTGGGGGCCAGTGACTCGTGGTATGGCCCAGGTGTTGATATTGGGATCAGTACCATTAAACATATTCATTAATGACCCGGATAATGGACAGAGTGCACTCTCAGTAGGTTTGTAGACTATATGGAACTGAGAGGAGTGTTTAATACGTCAGATGGTTGCACTCAGGGAGCTCCACGAGCTGGAGAACTGGGCAGAGAGGAATCTTGTGAACTAGAACAAGGCAAAAAAATAACAACTCTATACCTGGAGACTAATAACCCCATGCACTAATACATGCTGGGACTGACTGGCTAGAAAGCAGCTTGGAAAAGAAAGACCCAGTGATCCTGGTAGACAACAAGATGACCATGAGTCAGAAATACACCCTCACGCAAAAATGCCCAAGAACGTCCTTGACTGCACAAAGAAGACTGTTGCCAGCAGGCTGAGGGAGGTGATACTTCTTTTCTGCTCAGTCCTAGCGAGGAACATTTGGAAGTCTGGATTCAAGAAAGCAAATGCAATACCAGAAGGAACAAGTCCAGCGAAGAGTCATAAAGTTGATTAAGGAATTAGTGTATCATCTTTTTGCATATCATCATTTTTCCCCAGGGCTCTGTGTTGGGGCCAGTTCTGTTTAATATCTTTATTGATGACCTAGGTGAGGGGATCAAGTGTACCTTCAGTAAGATTGCAAATGACACGAAGTTAGGTGGAATTGTTGATCTGCTTGAAGGTAGAAAGGCTCTGCAGAGAGATCTGAACAGGCTGGATCAATGGGCAGAGGCCAATGGGATGAGGTTCAATAAGGACAAGTGCTGGGTCCTGCACTTGAGCCACAACAAACCCATGTACTGATACAGGCTCGGGGAAGAGTGGCTGGAAAGCTGCTCAGCAGAAAGGGACTTGGGGGTGCTCGTTGACAGCCAGCTGGATACGAGCCAGCAGTGTGCCCAGGTAGCCATGAAGGCCAATGGCATCTTGGCCTGCATCAAGAACAGTGTGGTCAGCAGAGATAGGAAAGAGATTGTGCTGCTGTACTCGGTACTGGTGAGGCTGCATCTCGAGTACTGTGTTCAGTTTTGCGTCCCTCACTTCAAGAAAGACATTGAGGTGCTGGAGCATGTCCAGAGAAGGGCAACAAAACTGGTGAAGGGACTGGAAAATATGTCTTATGAGGAACAACTGAGGGAGCTGGGGTTGTTCCATTTGGAGAAGATGAGGCTCAGGGTGGACCTCATCGCTCTCTACAACTACCTAAAAGGAGGTTGTAGTGAGACAGGGGTCAGTCTCTTCTGTCATGCCCCTACTGAAAGGACGAGAGGAAACATCTTTAAATTGCAGCAGGGGAGATTCAGATTGGACATCAGGAAATGTTTTTTCACTGTAAGGGTGATTGGGTATTGGAATAGGTTGCCCAGGGAGATGGTGGAGTCACCGTCCCTGGAGGTATTCAAGAGGCGTCTGGATGTGGTGCTGGGTGATACGGTTTAGTGGTGATACAGGTAGGCAGTGGAACTAGATGATCTTGAAGGTCTCTTCCAACCTTGATGATTCGATGATTCTATCATTCTATCTGATGTATGTATAGAGGCTGAAAGATCTGGGACTGTTCAGCTTAGAGAACAGAAGGCTGAGTGGGTTCTGATCAATGTGTATAAATACCTGATGGCAGAGAGTAGAGAAGATGGAGCCAGGCTCTTCTCATTGATGCCCAGTGACAGGGCAAGAGAGACAGGACAAACTGAAACACAGGAAACTCCATTCAAACATAAGAAAATTGTACCATGATTCTGCAATTCTATAATAATATCCATAGCATTCTTAGTCTGATGTCTGTATTAGATTTGATCATCCCTTTGGTCCTGCCTTGACTTGTCAGTGAAATCCACAGACAAGTTTTGTTGTGTAAATTTTTCTCTAACAAAGAAAAGAAATCTGACCCTTCATAAAGCATTTGGTCCCACTTGCCTGTTTTGTAACAGCCAACAGCTAGAAATTTTCACACCCCTCCTTTTCCCTTCTCTAATATGCAATCTATTTTGGGGGGATGTCTCAAATAAGAAAGAAAAAAATCCTTCATCCTTTCATCCCTCAGTCTGATGAATGATTAGGGTAAGTTTGACTGTGAGAGTTCCCTCTTTGATTACAATGGATGAGAGTAAAACATGGACTGATTCAGAGAAGGATAATGCAGAAGAAAAAGTAAATGTTTAAGTGAGTGAAGCAGAACAGGAAAGTAATTAGAAAGGAAAAAAAAGTTGATGAATAAAGAAAGAGGGAACAATATTCATGATTGAGGAAAAAAGACACAATAGGGAAAAGGCAAAAGGAAGATGATAGAAGAAAGGAAGTAATATTACCTGAGAAAACTGGCGTGGGAGGAAATAGAAGAATGAAAAATGAATAAAAGTTAGTGAAGCACATTAAATCATATATGTTAATAAAAAAGTAAAAATGTTCAAACAGAAACATGTTTTGACTCTGTAAGTATGAGTTCCTAAGTTTAACAATAAAATATTTATAACCTATAACATTTATAACTTTGAGGAGGAAATAGAGAAGAAAACAAATTATCAAAATCAACTTTTGTGAAGACATGTATTGTGTCTAGAAAAAAAATGCCCTAACTGTTAGTTATCAATTTCAATTAATCTTTGAAAAACTATACAATATTTTTAAAATATGCAAAAATATTTAAAATATCAATCTTATGAAGAGCTTGAAAAATATCCTCTATAATTCAACTGATAAAAACTCTTTCTCATACTTGATTGTCAATGATAGCCAAAATTTTATATTCTTCATAAAATATCACAATTATTATCTAAAATTATAGCAATTAATGTTCTATTAATTTCTGACTTTAGAAAATTTATAAAACCATATAAAAGCATTAATAATCACAAAATTTTGACTGTAAGACACAAAATAAGTGCTTCTGATAAGTATTCCATTTTCATTTCATTCAACTAGATTATCGCTTCTTGATAAACCTTGATCTTCATGTTAATTTCATACTTGTGAATATCAGCTTAATCAATTTGATTTAATTTTCTTTTGTTCTCTCATATATAGGCTTAATATTGAATTATCAAATCAATAAAACAAATTAATAAATGAAAAATCACTATGAAATATTGTTGCACAAACACAATTACTCTTTGCTCTCACATCTACTAGAAGTATTCAATTTATATTTTATTATTATAGAAGTCAAAAAAACCCTAATATACCCTAATTACTTTGCACCTTGTTACAACCTTAATGGGAAATACGGAACTGAAATTTAGTTCTTTGTTGATGGAAACTTTCACATAAATAAGCATGAAATTGCTGTTAAAGACAAGAGTAAGAACTTAGCCTCACTGAAGTAAATTACTATTATTCAATTTGTGATACACTTCAGGTAAGCAGTCTTTTGAAATATCTAGTTAAATGTCTTTGGCTTTTATTACTGGAGTACTGATGCAGTACACCCATCAATTACCTAGAAGAGACATGGACACCAGGACCTGAATTTTGACTTGAGGGAGTATTGAAGATTGACTGAAGTGGGATTCTGCAAAGGAGGGAAACCTACAGGGTTTCTTATTGTTGAGAAACATTATTGTATTTCTTTTCCTCTCCCCTATATATTATTTTTCTTTTTTTTTCTTTTTCTTTTCTGATCCTGGTTCCTCTTTTGGGCAGTAGACTGGCGCATTGGACTGCAAGGATCTTGCCACAAGCTGAAATAACACACTTGCTGTTAAAATTTCTAAGTGCAGCTTCACTTAAACATCTTTAAACTAAAGAAAATTAAACATTGTACTTCTGGAACCCAGTGACCTTAACAATGGTTGCATACACACATGGTGTAAGATTGTGAAAAAAGAATACTCTCATCCAAAAAAGAAAATTTAATAGTTCAAATAGAAATTATCTTCTGAGGATATTTCCACTCATGTAACACTTCTTTTTCATATATAATATAAGCATTTCAACTTAAAAAAAAAATGGCATAAGCTTCTTATAAAACGTTTTATTTCAGAAATGCAGAATTATGTAAAAAACATGCTCAATGAAAGTTCATAGTCCTCAGTTTGCACACAGTTACATTGCTAGGCTTCTGCTCTGTTTTTTCATTGCCTCCGTTAACACATCTAATTAACTAAAACAGCATGAACTGAGTATTACAATTAAAAAGACAATTTTGAAATTACTTTTGACAAACTGGCGATTAACATGTCCTTATACCTGATTATTTGCACTAATGAAGACTGAGCACCTGAATGTTCACACACAGTGAAAACAAGCGAGACATCAGGGACATGATTGAACAAAATATTCTTATGAAATCTGTCTGGACAGGAGATGGGGAAAGAAAGTAAATACATGATTCTATTGTTTGCTCAGCTGTAGAAACAAAATCACTGTCAAAAACATGTACATAAGCTAAAGGATGTGCAGCAAATCTTAGCTCTGATCTGGGCTGAACAGACAACCCTTTGCTTAAGATTAACATTGAAACTGAAGCACAAGAATGGTCTACATAGATAGAACAAGTAATAAAAGCACACATGAGAGGGAGAATTTTTAATGAAAAAAAAAAGGGAATAGTAGTAGAAATCACATTTTGAACAAATTTTCCAAACAACCTGTTCTTGAATTGAATTTAGTTGAACATTGCCAAACACTCAAGTTTTTAAGATATGAAGTTTTGAATAGTCTGTCATAAAAAAATATGTACATCTCCTTTTTATTTATTTCTCCTTTTTTGTTTCCTCTGATTCATATGAGCTGCAGAGGACAGTGTGGAAGCATTTTTCTCCATGAGGTCTGGAACGGAGCTTGTATTTTCAAAGAGAGACAGATCACTGGAGGATATCTCAGAAGTAAATGTCTTTTGACCAAAAGCTCTTATTTATTTATTTTGAGAATACATATTCAGAATTAAAAATTTTCAAAGTGAACAAAGGACCAATGACTCTGCTTTCAGAAAAGAAAAAGGAAGAAGTACAGATTGATAGGTTAAATCAATTTTACTAATTTTATTGAAAACATGAAAGAGGACCTTCAAGCAGTGAGGTATACTCACATTTTTGACACGTCACATGTTTTCATCTTTGTGAGAAAATTGTGGAAAAGATATTTATGACACACCTGTGGTAAATATTAGTCAGGAACCAAGAAAGAAGATAAGCCTAGCTGGAGAAGACTTCTGATTTTTTGTCTGAGAAGATAAGCAGAACATTCCACTTTGATTTCTTGTTGGAACTCTGTATACTTAAGTGTGGGGTTTTTTCCCTTGAGCCTTGTAATGTCATTACAGCCAAAGGAAAAAAAGTGCTTAAAACAAAGTCCCTTGTTGCCTTATTGTCAGTAAAGATCAAGTGTGATAAAAACATGTAAGTGGCTACAAGCCACATAGTACAATAATCATGGTTTAGCTACTCTCTTTTTTCATGTTTTCCTCCATTGGCTTAAAACTGAAGGTAAGCATTTAGATTTCAATCTCCCAGGAAAGCACCCTAAAAAGTACAGTATGGGCCACTGTATTTCTCTCTCTCTCCACCTTTTCTTTTGTATTTGGCCCATAGCAAAACTAGAATGTGATATTCATGGCACAGAAGGAAATCAAGTCAATATTCAGTGTGTACTTCTGAGATTTCACAGAAAAACTGAGGATGTTAGCCTTGGCTTTTATCACTGTTAACACATCTTGGATAAATGTAATTGAATAAGAAACAAGAATAAACCTGAAAAAGAGAAAAATGGAACTTGTGAAGAACACATAGTGTTTCTCTGAGACCTAATAAAATCATGGTTTATAGAGTAGCTACTGCCTGAACCAATCCTGCGTCTACTAACTATTTTCCATATTAGCTCTGAGAATTAACCGCCTCTTAGTCTGTGAGTGTGTGATGGAGCTTTCTGGATAAGGGAGAAATGTTTTCCAAGAGATCCACGCTTCTTTCTCTTTTGGGAGACTGAGTTTTGTACTTGTCTCCTTCCCTACCCCTTCACACCGCCTCCATATTTTCCAGCAAAAAAGAAGCATCTGGCCCGGAGTAACTAAATCACATGGCATGTCAGGGAGTTCTGCCAACCTTGGCAGAAGGAGTCACATAACTCCAGCTGGTTGCAATGGCTTTCCACATCCAAAAGATATTTGTTAGATAAAAATAAAAGGTCTGATTACAAACCCCAAATAAACTTAAATAACAGTTACAAAATACATGACCATGAAACAAGTTTTCAGCAAAATGTTTCTGGTTTTCATCTGCATTAAAAAAAGAAAAAAAGGTGACTGTTCTACTGTTCTGAAGCCTTCTTCGTGAGGCATGATATCACAGACTTCTAAGAACATACACTTTCTTCATTTCAGAGGATGCTCTCAGTATTTTAAGAAGAAATTGGTCTTTACTCTCTGAAGCTGATTAACTGGGGAACTCGGGGATGAAGTATGCAGGGAGGGGTGTGTACTGACATGTAAATTAAATATTTCTCTATTTTGTCCCTTTTAAAACTGATTTCAAAATGAGGCCAACAATATATTACCTCAAGCCTGGCTTGAAGCCAAGGAATGCACAGAATAACATCCTTGTCTAAGATGCTGTTATGGTTTGAAGGGGGCAGGCAAAAATCTTATTGGCTTTTGCTGCCAGGACCCAGTGAATGAGGGGTGGAGTTTAGGCCCCTGTTGTGAAAAAGGGGTCTGGGTGTCAGATATTAGGTTTCAGGTTCAGTATTCCACCCATTTTCCTGCCAGACTCTTTAAAAGCCAGGAGGACTGGGGGCTTCTCTCTCTTGCCCTCGTAGTCTCCCTTCGGCTTCAGTCTTTCTCCTCTCCGGCTATTGGTCTCTTCATCTCTTCTGCTCTGCTGCCATGCTCCTTTGCCTGCAGCTCGCCACGTGGAACCAGCCTGGAGGAAAGGCCCAGCTTTGGTTACCAGCTTCACCACGTGGTCTGCAGCATTCTGACTACATCGGGTGCTGGGGGCTTGGACTCTTTTCTTCCCATCGGCTTTGCAGTGAAGGACCTTTCAGCAGCCTGTATCGCCGGTCATCGGAGCTTGGGTTGTATATATTTGTATATATGCATTTTCCCTTTTTCCCCACCTGTTACTCTTTCTCCCTGTGCCATTAAATTTGTTATAGTTTTTTTAATTTCCAACCAGAGCCTATTCTTCCTTACTCCCCTTCTATTTTCGGGGGGGAGTGATAGAAACAAAACTCTGTCTGGTTTGTGGCTTGCCCTAGCCGTTTGCTAAACCAGCACAGATGCCTCATAAACAAACAAAAAGGAGAAGAATACCACACCTCTGAATCAAGCCCCAAAGATGATACCTTCCATGTCATCTGTGGCTGTGTTGGCCAAATTTAAAGTTCTTCTTCACTTCTTTTCATTGATAGTGGTTGAGATAGTCACCAAAAATACTTTTGTATTACACCAAGACTAGTGATAAAGAGACACATTCATACACAAGACCTTTTTTTTTTTTTAATGCAGTTTTTCTTCAAAATAGATTTTTTTTCTTTTTCTAAACTACAGCCAAAAAACACCTGACTTAAGTCTTTCCTCTCAACAGTAAGATACCAGTAAAGATACCTGCCAATAAACATGGCAAACCACACTTTCATTTTTGTGTTTGCAAACCAGGCCAAGTACCAGCAGTGTCTGTATTCTGTTACTCAAGCATGGAAAGTACCAGCCCCTGTGAGATGTGCAGCCAGAGCCATGACAGGCTTGTGTGTGATCTGCTTATAGGGCAGACACTGTGTTCTACTAGCAACACCCAGGACTGGCTGGAGTGGTGGGACAAGCCCTGGATGGTGGCCCCTCAAAAGCCCTTGACTCTTGCTATTCCCTGACAGTGGCCAACTGAACTGGTTTAAATATGCTATAGAGTGCTTCAGACCAACATTCAAGAAATATTATTTTGCTGTGTATCAGATAAAAAGGGAAATGCAATGTGAGTACCTGAGGCTTAACTTTGTACTAAAGACTTCTATATCTAGGAATAACAAGCTTTCATTTTTTGAAAAATTACATGAATATATTACTTCATAGCACAGGAATCTCAAAAGATGCATCTTATTTACTGTGTATCCCTATACAGAAATGATTAGTTATTGTATAATCTAAAGCCAGTCTCTGAAGTGAAAGATGTTTTTTTTTTCCTTTGTGTATGGCTACAAGGTACCAAACATCTGCTCATCATTGTCAGCAACTTTCCTCCTCTTAGGCAATAAGGGGTCACTGATAGTGGAAGAATGTACTCGGAGGGGGAAAGGCTGTTTTGGTTCAAAAGTATCCAAAAATTCCATATGACAGGGGTCTTTAGTTGGGCAGCGAATGCTGAAAAATAGGACATAATGGTTACAACAGGAGAGCATCATTAAGGCATCATAAAATGTCCTAACTCTATGATGGACTATGATCTCTCCAATTCTTGTAACGTCAGTTGAAAAAGGTGTGATGGAGCTTCCTAGGGTCATCTTAGATTCAGAAACTTCTATAGCAGGTTTAAAAACCCAAAAAAACCATAACCTCCAAATCATACAAAAGTATTTCATTTTAAAAACACATTTGTAAAGACTAGCCCTGAAGTTCTCAGTGCTGAATTTAGCATAGTCAATCCAAGCTCACTGATCAAAGTATGTTCATTACATTTAGACTTATACAGACTTTTACAGAATTTGTATTTTTAAGTATTATTTCTGAAAGCAGTGATAATGCATATGATTTCCCACACTGGTGTACAAAGTAAAGGAGCAAATCAAATTGTTACGAAAGGTGACATTGTCTGTTTTAATGACATTTTAACTGGCAAGTCTACTAATTGAACACCACACCCAGATCTGTTGCCTACAGTTTGTAAAGCATGGTAATAGTTTGAAAAGATTCCAAGTCTATATAAAATTATTCTATATCCTGGAGTCTATTTTTCATCCAAAAGAGGAAATCTGTTGATCACTATCCAAGAATACTTCCTGGTGGCATAGAAACTAGATAAGGTTGCTGTTTGAAGGAGCAAACACAGGCATAATAAACTCTAACGACTGGAAGCCAACATCATTCACATTTTAAAAGCTGAGGGCAATTAAGAATTGACACAATTTCTGAAGGTTGTAGCTGTCCAATGTGCTAATGATTTTATTGAGACAGACTGCCTTTCTGAGAATTATGTTCTAAGACAGCAAGAAGTCAGGAGCTTGATTCAGGAGCCAGTTGGTAACATTATGTGAACTGTCTTGTATGGACAGTCAACTTGACCATGACAATACCTTTTGGCCTTAGAAATCTATCATGGAATCTCCTAGCTACACTGAAGATAAAGTCTTGCTTTGATGAAAATTGGTGTAAATATCACTTGTGATTAGTAACTGTCAGAAATAATTAGTAACAGTCAGAAACCTGGAGGAGGGGAGTGTTATTCAAGTAATGGTTTACCACTAATAGTGCCCTAACAATTTAATTTGCTATGAAACTTCAATAACCTAAATTGAGCGTATTCCCAGTAGTAAGTCTCTTAAAATAATTCTACATCTGAAAAGATCTTTTCATTACAAACATGTTATCTTCATGTATGGTTGGAGGTTGCTGAGGATAATGTTGATGGTATCTGAATAGCAGCAATAAAAAAAATTTTGCTGGATTCATCTATGCTGGAAGTCCATTTAAACTGTTACTTTTATTACTTGATTATGCCACATTGAAGCATGACTAGAAAATACATGTAGAGAAAAAGAACAGAGAAAATTCATGTTGTCCTGAACCTGAAACTTGTTTAATCTGTTTCATTACTGGGATGAACATTCAGGCTGCAGCTTTTGATATATATATTAATTTGGTCAATCTTAATTATAATAATAACAGCAGTTTATTATCTTTTAATATTAAGTTATTAAGTCCTTCTCAGATGAATATTTCAATCAGATAAATTCTTAAAAAACTCTCAAAATTCAGTCACAGAAATGAACAGTGTGATCAGTTGTGGTGCAGGATGTGACCAAAGCTGGCAGGGTCAAAATTCAGATCAGGTGAAGGTGCACAGCATTTCAAGGGAATTCTCTTTGCTGAGCTCTTTGAAGCACTCTGCTGTTCTGAGCACCTTTTCTGGGCAGGAAACTGTTATTTTTCTGGTACAGATTTCAGTGTGTAACATTGAGAACACTTACAACAACCTATGAAATAAATCAATAATAAGGTAATCATGTTATCTAGAGGGCAATTTTTGTGTTTGAGGGTTTCCTTAGCAAATGACAATAAGTATAACAGTGTGAAAGATCACAGAAACAACGTCACTCGGGAAAACAAGACATAAATGACACTGCACCAATGTGGCAAGGACTAAGTTCATCCAAATTAAAGTACAATCAGGAGATTAGGAGAAAATATTACAACAGACATCACATGACAAGGAATTAAACTGATTTATGACTCAACAGATAATTTAAAAGCCACTGCTTTTCTGTTTCTCTAGCAGAGCTCTGTTTTCTTGGCATTTTCTCTCATTTTTTGAGGTCAAAATGTGCTTATTTAAAAAATGGGGAATTCTATGACTGCATCAGCAGACCAGAACTACATATGGAATCATGAGTTTTGTTTTCTCATTGTTGTGAAAATTATTTCCCTATTTGTCTTTCATATTTTTCACGTTCATGAACTGTATTCTTAAAATGCTACCAGTAAATATGGCTTGGATAGCATTTATATTAGGGGTAAATGCAAACTAATAAATCAACTATAAGATGCCATTTCCAAGAAGGCAGATTAGGTAACTGATGGTAGAGTAAATGGTTAATAAATCTACATGAATACACAAACTCCAGGAGACAGAGAGATATTGTATTCCCGTAACTTCTGATTTTGGAAGGGATGAGGTAGAGGGGACAGGAGAAGAAAGGCCTTTCAGGGGAAACCTAATAGTTAAAATACCAACAGGCTTCCAAATTCTTTCAGGTGCTGGCAGCAAATGATGTATTGATTTTGCTGTTAAACTGCACAGCTGTAACCAACACATTAGACATGGAAGATAAAAACAATGACTAAAAGCACCTTATTTCATCTGTCACACCTGGGGCTCTGCCTTCTTCAGACCTTTAGTGTATTAGCACAGAAAATCAATTAGGTAAAGAGCTAAACAAATGAAGGGAAAATAGAAAAAAAAGACTTCATTCACAAAGAGTCAGGAATGTCAGCAAGCCCTGGAGACATCAGCAAAGTGTGAGATATCTCCAAATAAAACACAACAACTTTTATGAAGTTTTTTAAAAAATTATTAAGTACTGCTTGGGTACACCAATGAACAACTGTTAGTGCAGGTCTATCAAGTGACCAGTATTCACAAGCACAATATTACTTTTCACTGAAAAGAAAATGTGAAAATTCATTTCTCAATTTGTGCTATTTTGAGTGTCACACCATTCTTGTGTTCTTGTCACCCCATTCAGTGTTGAATGATGGAACTGTTACACCCAGAAATCAAGTTTGTCTGAGCAGTACCATACTACAGAGTATTGACAGCCGGTACTTCATTAGGGTCAAGGATGTTTATTGAAGCCTAATGCTATGATACACAACAGCTTGTTCCTGCTTTAATGAAGGAAAGTAAACCATCTCTAAACCAAAGATATATTAAGTTTTTTGGTTGTCACCATGTATTTTGCATCCAGAGGGTAGAGCAGATCATAAATGTTTCATTAATTGATTTACAGTGAATAATAGTACACAGTGATACACTGGAGATAACCAATTGAGATTTATCAGTGAAGCAGGACTCACTTGTGGAAACACAAGCAAACATGCACTTTCATTCAAATTTTCATCTACAGCACAGGGGATTTCATCCCTTAGTTCTGTCCTCCTCTGTTCACTGTTGTTGCAAGCTCACTAAAGATAATCTTTAAACACAGAATTTATTCAGTACCAGTAACTGATAAGACTGATTTGTGATGGAGTGTGGAGGTCAACAAACATTAAATAAATAATTATTAAAAAGAATGTAACTAAACAAAGCTGAAAATTTGAATTTAATAGAGATCCCATTATTCTTTTACTCTTTCAGAGTATTTTTCCCTATACATAACTACACATCTCAAGGTAACCTCTGCATATATGTATGTATCTTTTTATCTATGACATCTGAAACAGACATATCTTTGTTGGAGGAAAAATGTTCTTTTTGTAGAGTTCTTTAAAAAAATATCTGAATACCAAAACTGCTGAATTGTCAACCTTCACACATTTCATCACTGCCACCCAGTGGAGAGCCTCTCCCCTCCACTCCCAAAAGGAAATGCTCCTTTTGCTCCCTTGTTCATATAAGGAATGGTTCAGCTTCTACACTGGATAGGAGTATTATAAGGTGACTTTGACTATCCAGTGTGTCTAGGTCATTTCTCCAGACAGCTACCAGCTACTGGAGAAGAAAAATAACCCCACTAGCTCAGGCTGCTACTCCCGAAATCTGAAGAGCTGTGTTCTTTGACAAAGATGCAATTATTTTTCATGCTTGTGCAACTATTTCAAACAAGACAAGAGATTTTTCATGTTTCATCAGCCCAAAACATGTAAATTCAAGATGAAATTACAAACAAGGAAGTTACAGAACTCTAGGAAGATTTGGAAACATGCTGCCAAGAAACAATTACAATACTTATAATTTTCTTCCATAGTTTCATTCATTTTTTGAGAAAGAAAAATTAAGTCCTTCCTCATAAGAAAATTTTGCAAATAATTACCACACACATCTTTTGCATTTAAATATCAGTGCTTTGGGTTTTTTTGTCTTCGGGTTTGTTCATTTGTTGTTTTTTTTTCTATATTACACACCCAGTCACTAATGTAATTTTCTCCACCTCCAAGGGTCAGATTCAGTACATAACTGTAACAGTGGGACATAGCATTAAACAGGCACATAGATCTCAATTTTAACCTATCAGCACAGAAAATCTCTAGCGCTGATTGAATTCCATGACACGTGGGCACTATAACTATGTAGATACACATGAAGTTATAAGCATTATCTGAAAACAGATTAAACATTATATAAACATTATAGTTCTCTCTCCTGAACAGCCACATTAGGAACAAAAGAGCTGAAAATCCATTGTTCAAAACCACTATGATGTGGCGTAAGAGGCAGCAGATAACACTTAGAAACTGAAGTACAGTAGTTTTGCACTGTAGAACATATTCTAAAAGAACATTGTAAAAAAGAAAGAATTAATCATGAGCTTGGGTGTGTCAGAAGTGATGCTGTAATGGCTGTCAGCTGTTAGAAGATTTCTGCCATTTAAACACTGTGAGTTAGTTCCCCATCACCACTCTCCTCTAGGCAGAATTATCAAACCTTTATTTCTATGGAAAATCCTTCAATTCTTTGCTTAAAAATTAGGAGTTCTTTTATCTCTGTGATTTAACTGCACACAAACACATATGCACACAAAACTAAGATGGACACTGAAGCCAACAGAACTTTGTTATTGATTTTAGCAGAAACAAGATCCCACCCTAGAAATTCCTGAAAGGATTTTCTTGCTGTTCCAAGCAAGAAATGCCTGAGCCAGGCATTGCACACAAACACAATCAGAGGATGGAAATCTGTAGGTGAGCACATGAATAAAACAGTGAAGCCAAGCAGCTCAGGCATGATTAGAAAGAGGAAGGGCGTCTCCTCCTACACTGTTGAATTGGCCATTAGTGTCAGAATGACTTTTGAATTTAGAGTAATTCTTCCCATCTTTGCACTACTTGAGGTGCTCACCCAATGTTTGCCTGTATTATTAAAGGATTGAACTCTGTCAGAGGGCAAAAACAAATTACCTGCAGGGAGTCAGGGGCCAGATGAGATGTACCTTCACTGTGCTCTTTCCTTTAGTAGTCAGTGGTAAAAGACTACAAGGCTGCTTTTATGCAGATGTCACATCATTCACTGACTGGAACACCCAGCTGTGATAATAGCATAGGAATGGGCGGTGGGCAACCATTACTAATTCCTCCCTTATCCAACCTTGTTATTTGAATTATTAGTTAAATTGCCATCTTCAGATCTTAAATTTTTTTGGCCTGCAGGTTCAAGAAGTTTATTTTACAGCTCTTTGTAAGTACCTAATGTTATCATTGAGAGCCTATTTTGCCTCAGAAACATCTTTTTTTTCCTACATTTTGATAAGTATTTTGCAATTCTTGATATCCACTATTACATATCCACAAGCAACAATGAAAATAATATTTATGGTTTTATTCTCTTTTGGAAAAAGAGATAATTCACTTTTTTTCCTACAAAAACAATGTAAAAAACTCCAAACCTCTCATGTTAATGAATGATTATAGTATCTGGAGAAAAATTAATTCAAATACACACGAGAAAATATGAAGAAATTACTGGATATGGAGAAGATGTAAATTTTTGTTGATTCAAGACATTTCTGTTAATTTCTCACAATTAGTTTTATCATGAAAGTGCTGAAAGAAAATTTTGCAATGTTTTTAAAGAATTTTTTTTGTGTGTGAAACAATACATTGATTAATGCACATTAACTTTAGTATTGAAAATACAACTATATTTAAAAGGAAACAAGTTACAACCTTAAGAAATAACAAAAAAAAAATATTATTTTTTCATACCTTTTTCAACTGCAAATGCACTCTAAAAATCTCCATTACTCCTAGTTTTACATGCTGTTAAGTATGGAGTTACTGCGTGCAGGAGAATGCGATAGTTGGGCTGTGATTCTTGGTGGGCACTGCCCGCACTTTCCAGCATATCTCAACTACATGCAGATTTCACTCAGGTTAGAGCTGTATTGCCTTTAACAATATGCATGCATAGCATAATATCACTGAACCATTTCAATTGGCTACAACTGATTTTCATGTTTTTAACTCATTAAAACTGTCAGCTATTAAAAGCAAAACAAAAAACTATTATTCCTTTTTCTTTTCCTAAAAACCATTCTCCCTCTATATCCCCATATATCTGAGTTCTCCTAATTCCTTTCCTCTCCTCCATGATGCCTTTGGCCTCCGAATTTCCCAGGCTTTCCATCAGCCTTTATGCCTTACAATTTCATTTCTAATTTACCTTTCAACCACCTCTGATCCTGCGCTGGTTAGCAGAGAATTAAAGCTATCCAGACTAATTTTCAAATATGAAGCTAGGTTTGGCATGGGTTATGTATCTATCCAGGTGTTTATTTTCCAACCTGTCTTTGAACCAGGTTGCATCAGGAATATTACAGTGGAATCTTATGTTAATCTTCACATGCTCTCAGTAGCAGTAATTTTACATTCATATTTGTATGATATTACCTGAGGAAAAGGTTTTTCTTAGTAACAAGACAATTCCTGAAGGACTCAGTTTTCTTCACTGGAGATCTCCTAAATTGAGTTGTCCCAGTATGAACCTATTCTAATTTCAGGAACCATCTCTGAAACTTGCATGGGATGATGGTAACACTTCTAAATTAATCCATGCTAATTTTTTGTATTTCAACCAGTGAACTTACTTTTCACTTTTCTTTTATACTTCTGACACTGATAATGTGGAGTTCATGACTATCCACTCATGAATCAGGAGCTGCTGGATGACAAATTTGAGTGTCAATATCATGCTTCCTGATTTTATTTCCACAGAATATTTTTTTTTCTGACCAATTAACACTTGGGAGGTGGAAATAATGCATTTCCTTCATCCCATGCTGGCATAATGTAGTATTCACAAGTGGGAAGAGAACACCTGCCCTAGACGAGTTTTAGTGTATATAGATTACATTTGTGGTTGATTTAGCCAGAATGCCATTAAGTAACATCACCCTGGTTGGGGAACAGACTCCCCTTGGGACTCTGAGGGATAGTTAATTCTCAGCTGACATTTCAAAGAACTAAACTGTTTCTAGCAGTCCTGGTATATGTCATTACAGTAAAACCACTAGACACTGGCACCAGTAAAATGTCACCAGAGCTTCATTCTTACCCAATATGTTCCCTTTTCCTCCACCTTGTTAGAGAATGGTGACTCTTGGAAGACTTCAAATTTCTTTTAGAGGTGAGTTTGGAGAAATTCAGCCTGTGCTGCTGTTGCAGTCCCAGGGAAGTCTACAAAATTCTTTGAAGTTAAACTGAATAACAAGTGTAAGGGTGTAATTTTTACAGAAATAATTGGTGAACAAGGTGTTCAGTCTGATTGTGCTGATTAATCACGATGAACAATCATTCTGGCATAAGAAAATCTTGGCTGAGATCTACATCTTTCATTAGGTTGAAATTATATTATACTGAATGTTATGCTGGACTCCTGCTTTTGCCCTAGTTAAACTTGAAAATAGATTAATACCTCTTATAACTTGACAATTTTTACCTCAGTTTTATGCACAGGTGGAGAGTAAAAATCAAGCAGAAAAAAGGGTATCCATTTCATTAGGCATTTGCAGGCCATCTCCCACTGTCCTAGACTAAAGCCGAGCTCAAGTTTACTCCACAGAGGTGTTCCTGTAGTCCAAACATTTATGATTAAGCTAACTTTAAAGTAGAGAATATCATAATGAAAAAAATACTGAATTGTTCTTATGGAAATATGGAGGTATAAGAGACTAATATCTCTAAAAATATTAGTCAGGTATTTTATAAAATCAATCAGACAGAGCCCACAGCTGAGGTCATGTTTCATATCAGATTTGATGTTTCATTATAATCTATTTGAGAAGTGTTTTTAATTTTTGTCATATAAAGTTGAATTACTTTACTTAAGAAAGATCTTCAGTGATGGGGATTCAGAAATATAAGGACATCTATAGTAAAGCATAACAAAAGGAAACATTCAAATATATAATATCTCTAGGTCAGACTGAACAAATGTTACAATAAAATATTGAAAATGAGTGGATATTTGATGAAATCTTTGAAAACAGAAGCTCACCTTACGGTATGATTGAATTTTAAATTACAAGTTATTTCTTTCAACTTTGATCCATCTCAACCATATGCATAAAAGGGCACTTAATTAAATTACATCAGTAATACCTCAGACAGAAAGTCTGAGTTATCAGCACAATTGTCACTGTAAAAATAGTACCATAGAGTCACCTAGATCAGTGACCAACACAGAAACATTTTTAAATAAAATTAAGGTAAACTAATTTGTCACCATTATTCTTGGTTAGTCTAGAAATCAAGTGTGACTACAAAGGCCATTTGAACCACTAATATGAATCAACCAAACCTTACACTCTTACCTAGTCTTTCTGCTCATATACATATCACATCACACATTCATTTTCAGTTTATAGATATTGCTGAAACCTGACATTGTAGATTTTCTGAAGTAGGACTGGTCTTTTTATACAGTACCTATAATCTATTTGCTAAAGTGCAATTGTCCTCTATTCTTGGGGTTCACAGACTGGCTATGCTGGTTATGGAGACCATTTTATATGGCAGTTTAGTGTAGCAGTCTTCTGTAGCTATTCAGACTACTATTACAGTGGTGTGGTCACTTCATCCTTTTAGAACACATCTTCTCATGTTTTAGTTCCTGACCCAATGTTAACTACAGTTCTCTAAATTGTTCTCCTAAAACTTCTTGATAATGTCATATTTTTGACTGGTCAGGATTTTCCTCTCATCTTTCATAACTAAATTGTTCCCAATGTTTTTTAAAAATAAATTTATAAATATACATGTGCTTGTGTGTGAGTTTGCAAAAATCATTTCTATTTTGAACTCTGCAGACTTTGCAATTTTCTTCAGTAAAAATATCGCTTATGAAAACCATCTGAGCAATGCTGGCTTGTAAAGAAAGCAAGCATGCAAGGCTAGAATACTCATTTCCCCTGCCGGTTTATACTTTTAACATACACTGATAATCAGAGGACAGACATGGCATATATGGAAATGTCTGAATTTAGTGATATTTTCATTCACTTACCACCTCACAAGTGCTATGGGAGACCTATAAGCTGCCTATCTCAACTAGTCAGGGAGAGCTATAGCTTTAAGCTAGGGTTTGGGAGAAAAAGTAAGAGGGCAAAGGAGGAAGATGGATGGCCTGCTGATCATTGCGTTTAGTTGTTTTTTAATAATCTCTGCAAAGCAAAAGTAAATGTAATTGCTAGTCTGTAAATCACATGCTGGGAGGTATTCTTTGAGTTAAATTAATTCTTTTGAGGCAATCCCAAAGAACTCTGACGTCCTTTCCCCATATACTATCATTTACATTTCCTTTTGTTCAATATGCCAACTAAACTCTGGGCATTGAACAATCTCAGATTTAAGTTCACATAATTTTAAACCAAAGATCTATAAGATTTTTATCTCACATAATCTAAGACAGCTTTTCATAAGTTACTAGCCATTATACTTTACAAAGTTACCTACATTCAGCTGTTATTTGTTTATAACTGAAAGGTCTTTAAGGCAAAAAAAGAAAAAGAAAACCAAAATCTTATTGTTCTTTTCTGTGACTAGGATTCCTAGACACCACTAAAATACAAATAATAAATAACTCCTTCAAAGTACAGAAACAAAGTCTATGTCCCCTGTCTATTATTAGTGGTTTTCTTCAGTTTCCTAGCAATTGGTTCTTGTGCTTTTCTGCATTAATTTAGAGTGCTCCTGTATCCAATATCCACACCCACCATAAAGGCACTTACACACTCTAATTCAACTCTCTTCAGAGAGGCCAAATACATTGAGCTCTCTATAAAGGATTTTTTCTATCACTTGAGCCATTTCTGCAGTTCCTTCTTTCCTTGCTCCACTTTCCAAGTTTAGACAACAGAACTACATTCAGCACTTCAGTATCAGTGTCATCAGTGTGTGGAAAGGTGAACTCAACTTCTCACTCCTAGTCTTCGATTTACACCTTTGAGGATTGCACAAACCTTTTTTTGACACTCCATTTGAACAGCAGCTAATGTTGAATTGGTTGTCCAAAAGTTGGCTTCTGTAGGCAGATCTGTGTAAGCCGCTGTTGTAATCTTACATTTAGCTATATGAATATGTTTTGAATGTAGGTCCATCTTGCAAAGAAAACCCAGTTTTATTTTCTATGACTGCTTAGATTTCATTTTCTGCCCTGATGATTTTTGAACTGCAAGTATTTTATGTTCCTAGACAGTTGTGTACCAGTGTCTCACAACTCCAGTGATTGTGTGATGCCCCTGTTGCATGGGGCAATCCCACTGTCATTTTATTTTTTTGGTGACAAAGATCAGGCTGTGGTCCTAATCAAGTTAATACATACTTTTTTTGATACTGTCTTCAAACTTTTTTAACTCTGAATTTTGCATTTTAGTAACTATGTTTCACAATAGATTAAAAACTGTACATTGTCACCTGCTTACATCAGCCAATCATTTCACTTCATGACAGAGAGAAATGGCAGTTTTAAAATTATTATACACCCACTTTTTGCCACAGAATATTTTAAAGGAATGTGCCACAAGGGTGCAGGATTAGTACCACAGCATACCATGCTATGCAGCCTTGAAGGTATGTATTGACAGTTTTGAGCTCTCTCAAGTAGATTGATCTTGGGTATAGATTATCCAAACTGCCAAAAGGAAGGTTCTGGATGAAAGTATATAGTCCTAAAGGCCTTGTAATCCAAAGCCTAGATAAGATGGAAGAAGAGAAATTTAGTCCTAATGGTGATGTGAAGCACACTTCTGTTCTATAGTGTTCAGTCACTGGAGCAAGGCCTGCTTTTTGGGTCCCAACTGATAATGTTAGTCTTGGAAATTGATTTATAAAGCTAAGAATCTATCCCCATGAATGGAGGTATAATTCTGAAAACCTGATTTCCTATTTCATTCTTCCTGTAAGAAGATAAAGAAATTAATGCAGTTGTTTACATGTGTTAAAAATAATATGCTAATAGACCAGTCATAAAAAAACCTCCTGAAATAAAATATTTAAGTAGAACTATAAAAATAATTTTCACATAAAGGAATAGAAAAGTAGAATAATTTCTCTTTTTCTGCATACAGTACACAAACCAGAAAGTATAGATTTTTCTGAGTGGGAATACAAAAAAGCAATTTGTGCCGACTTTAATATACAGACTGAATTAAGAGTCCCCTCCACTGCTAGTGAAGTCAGTCATTTAGCAGTGTGTGGTCACTGAAATAAGAACAATGTTTTCAAGAGGAGTTGAAAAAGACTTAGTGATACTGCTCTGTTATTAGTCAGAAATATATTTTTAAGTGAACATGACATTTACAAAGTCATTGTATATAAATGTAAGCAATCACTTCATTTTCAGGTTCTAGTTACACAAACCATTGGTGAAAATCTCTTTCCTAGCACTGAAAGTTGTTATATACCTGGTTGACATTGTCTTCAAGCAACTACAAGCTTCATGTCTCTTACTGAGAAGTTTACCTGTTTTCTTTTTTGTGTACTCTGGCCTGTACTCACCATCACATACTCACCATGCTTTCTTAAAAGCAAATGTTTATGGAAAAGAAGGAATGACATTGCATTTCTTAAAAAGTTACCAAATAGTTTGGAAGTATACAGATACCACTGACCAGTAAATAACATGTAATGAACAATTCATCTTATAAATGCTACTTACTTACAAATAATTCTCTGATTAAATTTATATATTTATATTTATTTTGTCTTAATGTATGTATTTTGATTAACTATACTTCACATTTCAGAAGGTGACTGTTCTGTGTAATCTGTTCTGTTATACTGGGGGAAGGGATCAATTTTCATTTCTTTATAAGCCATGGAAAACTACATTTCATTGCTTTTATTCACCAGATAAGCTACAGTTTTTACACAAAGATAGGCTTATGTGTGATTGGTTTTAGGAAGAAGACAGAAAACATGTTTGGAAAAGAAAAGCTATAGATCTATATTTAAATGGAGAAATAGATTAATATATAGATACTCATCTTAGAAATTTTGAGAAAGAAAATGATAGATGGAATTCAATTTCATATTTTTATCTGCTAGATTTGGGTCTCTATCTTTTTTATTTAATAAAAAGTTACATTCTTACATACTGAGTTGGCATATTTGAGAAGGACAGGTCCACCTGCAGATGAGCTAGGAGCATTATAATCACTAAAAAACAAAGAGGAGGGTAATACTGGGTGCTTCTAAATAGTTCAAGACATATGTTACTTAAAGTACTTTGATCCCAAAACATGTCCTTAAAGTTATTCTGTATGTGCATTGTGGATTCTGTGTTTCCCTTGCTGATTTCCTCTCATAAGATGTCTGGCAAGGATGAAAAGAAGATTGTGAAGAATGACACCTTCACCCTTATATGAGGAATTTTACTTTATGCATCTGACTATATCATGATTGATAATTATAGCTTTTGACTTACATTATGAACAGCCTCTGAATTTAAAGATATACTATTACACTGTGATCTTTGTTTTTATTTTTATGCCATTAAGTTACTTGTGCGTATGAGTTTGAATAAGATGCTTGGAGAAGTGCAGTATATTTCTCACTGTATAAATAATAATTGTAAATTTCTCCCAGAATAATGCAGATAATGTTAGTTTATGTTAAAAAAAAATAATCATTTGTTGAAGAATCAAAAACACTGCCCTTGCTTTTGAAAAACACATTATTTTGAATAACAGTAGACACTCCTAAATGGAAAGATCTTTAGTAAATTAATGAGACTTTCTGATATGAAACCTTCATCGTAACCACATTTATTCTGTATGTGCCTTAATTTTTCTAGTATTCTTATTTTTTGTGGATAGCAAAGTGCCTTAAACATTTTTTCTTTTAAACTTCTACTTGTGCCTACTTGTTCATGTAACTGAAGTTTAAGTTAAATACCCCTATAACATCTATCGTCCCTAATTTCTTCAGATGCTTCTACCCAGAAGACATCATCATTTAATATTTTCTTTTTGTCCAAAGAGAGACCTGGTTCAAGTTAATTTTTCATGTTTCTCTGGCCTCATGTATTCTGCCTGCCCTCCCTCCTGCCCTTTACCCTTTTGTCATATCTTTCTTATAATGAAATGAGTAGGACTGACCTACGCCACATTCCAGATGTAGACTTATTAGAAAAGAACCAGAAACAATGTTTCCTGAATAGAAGAGGGCCCTAAGACCTTAGGAAATCTACCAAGTTTTATGTCAGTCAGCAGTTATATTAGCAGTGATATCCTGAGTTTTGTGTTAGATTGTAATTCATGTACTTTATGTTTGCAAAATTGTCTTCTTTTACTTACTCTAATAATATTTATTTCAAATTCAATAGAACTATTAGTCCTTTATTCTGTTTGCTATCTAGCCTGTAGATAGAATGAAGAAAAAAAATGTGTTGCTAATGTGTGTAATTTATATGTGTAAATTTATATATAAACATCAAATTAGATCTACATCTTTATCAACAAGCTTTGCAATAAGACTAATTGAAAAAAAAAAAGCAAAACTAAGACAAGAGAACTGAGGGAGAGAATCATCCCCAGGAAGAGAGGAATACGGGAACTTTCATCGAACAGAAGTAAAAGGCTTGGGTTCATGGAGGAAGGCAAGGAACATAGAGAACATCAAGTAAATTGAGAACTGCAGTGAAATTTGTGGTGGGACAATGGTGCATAGACTTTTAGAAAGCGAAAGCAGTGGCAGAAGACGAAGGGATATTCAGCAACAATTTAGAAGGGAAGGCAGCCAGAGAGGATGATTCTGCAGCTCATCAGAGCCAGAATGAAAGGGAAATGAGGCAGTTAGGAACTAAAGCTTCAAGGTACAATAAAAGGAGAAAGGATGATTGGGAAATGTTTGGAAAAAAGTTAAAGACTTATCTTACAGGGGGACTGATGTTAGGTGAGTGCAGTGTAATGGGACATCCCTAAGAAGATGAGGTTTTATGAATAAGATGTTTACAGTCAGTCTTCCCAACAAAAGTACTGTCTTGTTGAAGTCAGGAGAGCTCACTTATACCTCCACTATCTCTTGCCACGTTCACTGAATGTATTTTAAGGATTTCAGCATTAAAGAATAATCAGGGATAAAAATGGAATTTTAATACTTCATATTCCATTTTTTCTTGGATGGTATATCATCGCATTTCTTGACTAAAGATCTATGGGCACTGATGCAGATTTTAATTTTGTTAAATAGTTATGTAGAATTTTTTTAATGGGAATAGAGTAACAACAAAAGAAGAAAACAAGTTGCATTGTCTTCTCATGTTACTTGTTTTGAATGACTAAGGGAAAATAGTCCTAAATACTCATTTGACAGAAGGTATTAAGGCCTTTTGAACTCAGTGGCACAGGTTTATACTGAGTGATCCTAATGAATTTTCTGTAATTTTATTTCACCAGACTTTCTTGATATAAAAAATCCCCCCCAAAAAAACCCAAAAAACTAAAAACCCAACCAATCTTTAAACTTTAAACCAATCTACAACCAGTCTACATCTTTATTTAGTAATAAAACAGTTTCTTCACCTTTTCTGCCTTATGATTTGAAGAATGTCATAAAAATAATTTCTGAGAATCAAAATGACTGAGGTTATCTGATGGGTTAAAAATATCTAAGTGCAGTCAACACATACCTTTATCCCTCTCATGCAGAATGTATATAAATGAGAAACATAATCACATATTATACCAAGACATATATTTTCTTTCCTTTTCACTTTAGCTTTGCCTGACAGTGATACTGCATGTTGAAAAAGCATTTTTACCTTGAAGTGAGACAATAGTTTCAGTTGGAATTTGGAAATTCTATTGGTTTTCCAGCACCCTATAAATTTCTATATGCATTACAAATACATGTGCATATGTCTTGTGACCTTTTATATGCATATATTCATCCTATAGTGGCTAGTCAAAAAATGCAGTTTAGGAGGAAAAAGAAACCTCAAGTCTCGGCTGCAGTACTCATGCTCAATGACAATTTCAACAAAAATCAGGGTGCATTCTCATGAAAAAAGTATTACATAAAATAGGTAGGACTATTGATGTGTGAGATTTGTTTTGTTTTGGTTTTCTTATCTGGAAATAGTCTTTAACTGAAAGAGGTGGATATAGGCTATTATGAAACTTTGAAACTTGAGCTAGAAGCCGATGAAAAATAACCCTAACTGAAGCCACCCACCATGGATATCAATCACACTGCTTCAGGTGAACAAGTGAGGATGCTGATGAGCCTTTTAGCAAACAACTACACAAACACTTAACGTCATTCTACTTGAGGAAGGCTGGTGCTATTGACCACAAGGACACTGGAAAGATGAACACAGCATGTAAGTAAGTAGGTATTGGGGCAGGGAGAGGGAATAGGTAATGAATAGTTAATATATAAAAAATTTACTTTTGTGAATAACTTTTTGGTATGAATAACTTAATTTAAACTATAAATACTAATATTGTAATTGGACTAATATTAACTTTTTTTGCATTTTAGTTATATTGCTAAGGCATTAATTAAACAAATAACAAAATCTTAGTTCTAAAAATGATGGATGTTCCCTATTGCCACTAAAAGATTTTGAATGTAGCACAAGTAGAATGAATGGGGTGGAGGATGGGCTACCTCCTATGAACATAAAGACACTGCCTGTATACATAGGGATGAAGTTAGAAAAGCCAGAGTTCAGGTGGAGCTGAAACTAGTGTTTATTCGCAAGTCCAGAACCAGATAGAACACATCTAGCAGCACACAGGGTGCTGACTGGTATCAGTGTGACGCCACTATCTATCATCTTCAAGAGGTCATGGCAAGAGGCAGAGGTTCCTGATGTCTGGAAGAGGGAAGTTCTCACACAATTCTTCAAGAAAGGAGAGAAAGAATTGCTTGGGGAACATCAGGTTGTTCAGTCTAATCTTAATCCTGAGGAAGATTACAGAGCAAATCTTCATTGAATCCATATGCAGGTTCAAGAACAACAATAAGGTGACCAGGAATAGCTGGCATGGATTTGGCAAAAGCAAATTATGCCTGATCATCTTGATTGCTTTCTAGGATGAGATAACTGGCTCATCAAACATGGGGAAAGCAGTGAATATTTTTTGATTTTGACTTCAACAAGACCTTCAACACAGGTCTCTCATAATATTCTTAGAGTCATATTGATGAGATAGGCCTTCAACAGGTCAACTACAAGTTGAGTGGCCCCTCTTTGATCAAGGGGCTGAGCCACTTCAGGTCCTGAGAATTCTTTCAGCCTAAATTAATTAATGATTCTGTGATTTTTTTAAAAAATAGAGGATAATTAGGCCTTAGGTCAACTTCTTATCTCAGGTATTAGGAAACGTGAAAACTTGTTTATACTAGTTATCTAAACTACTCATCTGAAGCTAATGAATGCAACAACTTCCACTGATTATGGAGTAGTTTAGATGACTAATCTGGACAAAATGCCTAATTTACAGTTAAAGCGAGAGCAGTTGCATCCTGCTTCCCCTTACAACATTCTTGCCACAGTTTTTTCACCAGTTTGGGTGTGTTACTGAACTTTTACTTTTAACAGTGTCTTAATACCAGAGCTTTCCCAGACTGAGTCAGCACAAAAATAGTCTTTTTTGTTTGATTCATGTTTATACCATTTTTATTAAAAAAGGTCTATCTGGTTTTATATCTCAAATTCAAAAATATAATTACTAGTTATGCTATCAGCTAATCCTCCTGCTTATGTTGAGGCATATTTGACCTTTTCTTCCAGCTAAAGGGTTGATTATATCACTGACAGCCAAAAAAGCAAGAAACTACAAATGATCAATTTTCAAGCATTTGGTCTATCCATATTATATTTCTGCCCCTGATATGACTGAATACTAATGTCTGAAGATCAAAGCAACAAGTCTAAATTTTATCTTCCTTTTGTCAGTTCTTTTATTTTTCTATGATGAAAAATATTTATACTTTTCTCTTAACCCAAACTTTGCAAGTGTGGCAGCTTTTTTTCACTGCTTAAATACATTCTTAAAATTCCTGATACATATTTTGTTTTAGCAATAAGGATCTAAACTCTTATTTTAGAGGTTTTTATTTTAAAAATATTAAAAATAAAATGTGTTGACAAAAAAAAATCATGGACACCTTCATGAAGGAAATTAAAACCTTGATCAGTTTCAGTAAGATCAAACACTGGGAATAAGAGGGCTGAGGAAATTTCTGCACTCTGATCATCTTCAAAAGTGGGGTGTTTCCTTTTTTATTTATTTTTTTTAATGTGTAGGAATATAGAACTGACAGAAATCAAGGCATAGTATTACAGTACTATCCATTCAGCTACACTTTGTGCATTATCTGAAGAATTCAATTATTCTAGATTTCTTTGTCCATTAGCAGCTTATTCATCTGACCGCTGTGATGGGCTTTCTGCATTCTTGTTGATAAGCATGAAGTGGTTCCTGGAATAAATCTAAGGGGTTTTTGGCTACTACTATTTAACATTCTCTGGGATGAATTCCAGCATTCACTGTGTTTTTCTGCTTTCCCTGGTATTCAAGTATTTCAGCATGTGCCTTGTTTGACATGAACACCATGACTGTGATGCTATTATTCATAAGCATTGTTTGATCCCTGCACAATAAAGCAATATGCTTTGCTATCTTTAAGCATGATCGAAAGGGTTGGATAAAGTGGTGATATTCATTTCCTGGTTTCCAGACGACTGAGTTTTCCAGTGTCACTAGTACTCATGTATTTAAAATTTCATTCAAACAATTCCCAATCTTTGTTTTAAAGGACTTCTCCTTTTGGCACAATGTGCACTCCTGGCAGCAGTGAATTGATGATAAAGTTAACAGCTAGTCTTTTGCCTCATTCCCAGGGGAAATGGAACATTTACCAGGACCCATAGTTGTCTTTCTGACTTGTAAATTTATGGAAGATATAAATCCATATAGTTAAGAGGATTACTCAGTTTCTTTGATTTACCTCCCAGTTTTCTTCCAAAATACCTGTTGAGGTTTTCTTACTCTTCAAAACCACTTTGTCTATTTAAGCCATTACAGATAGGCAGCCTAGTGTTTCCTTGGGACACGAGGTTAACTTTAACCTACTTTCTTGACATAAGTCTATATTTTTATAACATGATACATAAGTCAAACATATTGTTAAATGAAAATATTTTCCTTTTATCATCACCATTCTTCCATAATGTCAGAGCCTCACCAGATATTTATGGCATATTTATTTATATATATATATAGGTGTGTGTATTTATATCCATATGGATACTTTGTAAGACAGGGATGAATATGCAGATTGTGGTGCCTTGGAGACACTGTAGTTAAAGGTCAATGGTTTTCCAGCATTCTATTTCAATTTTGTTCTTGCAGATTGTAAAACAGAAATTAGAAGTTGAAACAGAAACACAAATTACAAATATATACTTCAAATTCTTGGTGCATTTTTTGAGCTAAGCAATACCTAGATCTCAACTATAAAATGCTAGTACAAAAAGCCAGTTTTGCCATGAATTTATTCCAAAGAAGTTGAGAAGTTTAGTTATTGCAAGACTAGCTCAACTAGTTATACAAAACCTACCAGTCACCCTAGAGTGGTAGATAACACAACTTTCTCCTATGCTTTCTGGATGCATCAGACACTTATTGTTGTTGTAATAATGAGGCAGAATTGGGCCTTCCTTACATTCTCCAAACCATCAAGAATAAGGGCAACAAATACAAAAATACAATACTTGGAATTTCCTGTATATCTGATTTAAGATATGGTTAAAAACTTTACAAAAAATATCTCCAATTATTTTTGCCTTTTATTCTAGATGATTATTGCAGGTTTGGGAGAAATTTTTTAATTATAACTGCTTAGCACAGAAGTTCCCAACAATTCACAGCCTAATAATGCACCCGTTCTTTGGTTAATACAGTAATTTTCTGGCAAAAAGAAATGCTACTCAGAAAAAAATATCTGAATAGTTTACTAAATTGAGCCCATTACATCAGTCAATGGCCAAAGCACTTAATATGCCAATATTCTGAGTATACAAGTTAAGGTAACAGAAGATTTTCAGCCTAACACTTACCATGACAGAATGTTTACATGATTCTTCCTAACAGGTCATTAAGGATGCTATGAAAAGCTCTGATGACAAAGACAGTCAATGTAGCCAGAGATGTTATAAACACCAGTACTTTTCCAGGGTGACAAGGACCTGGAAAAGAGAAAGATTATGAGATGGAAAAATACAAAGTACGGAGACTGAAAAGATGACAGTTATAAACATTGTGAATTGTACTCTGAGAAAGGCCACAATGCATGCCAGCAAACAGAATTGCTGGCTACCAAACACTTGGTAGGGGAGGAGAGAAGGAAGGGAAGAAAAAAGAAGTGTATAGTTATAAACTTATGGAAACTTTTCTCATACTTTGCTGGCCTGACAGAAATGTTTGGGCTGCCTAATGGCAGCTCTTTTCACAGTTCAACAAGCACCAGGTTTCCCATCATATATGAGTTTTTCTAGCCTTCACTGTGATGTTTGGAATTGACAAGAAAAGGAAACTGGTTTTGACACATCTGTTCCTCCAAAAGCCAGTCAATGAACATTTGTTGATAGTCAGGAGCTATGGAAAAACAAATTTTTTCTGTATTTGCCACTGGTAAAGGGTGGATATCATAAGGAAGCTATGAATAACTCCCATCATCTATCTTCTTTTGCTATGATACTGTGGTAAGAAGGAAAATGGGCTGGAAGAGGAAAGACTAGAGAACTTTAGGGGACAATGACAGAGCAGCAGAAAGCCATAATTGCTTCATTACTACTCCCGTAGTGCTTTTGAAGAAACTATAGGCTCACACAAAATAAAGCAAATAACAATATGATAAAATTTATTCTCAATTAATCCAATTGTTGGTGCTAGGTCTTCCCTCAAATCTGTACATCTGCTGTATTTTCTTCAAGTGACATTTGTTAGACATCAACAAGTTTCATAACATTTCCACATGAAAATGGATGCTTTTTTCTCTATGAGTTGGTAGAAATCTCAGTATCTCTTACACAAGATACAACTATTACAGTTTAAAAATTATAACAATTTATCAAACTTAATAAGTAAAAAATTCAGTGTACCTTGTGGAATAACTCATTATTTTCCTTCCATAGATCTCTAGAACATACAGACAACAATGGATAAAATCTTAGTAGCTTCTGATTCATGAGATTTACATGAATGTAGATCATTAATGACAAGTTTTTTAACTGAACCCAAGAACAGCTGATTGACAAAATTTTGAACAAAATGTTTACTATGAAGTAGTCAAAAACACAATTGCATTGTTGAACTATGTTAAAGAAGATGTAGCAAGTTTTTTGCTTGTTTGTTTTAATCCAATCTTCATCCCCAGAAAAAAAAATAAAAAAATATTAAGTATTATACAAGACAATACCTATTATATAAGTCTTTATGGAAATGAGTTATTTTAAGTATATGGCTTGAATCAATTTGTTTCTTATAGGGGATAAAGAGAAAGGAAAACTTAGCAGAGGTGGAGAAACTATCAGTGTTAAACTGTTAAAACTATCAGTGAAGGTTAAAATCTTATTTATTTGCTCTCACAGCTGATGAAACTATAAAAAATAAATAATATAATATGCCAAACACAGAAGAACAGCCTAACAAAAAATGGCACAGACTCAAAATATTTGATTGATTAAACCTTAGTCTGAAATCTGATAATTAACTGTCTAAACTGTGTTAAAGTTTAAAGACAGCAAAAAGCAGACTAGAACAAATACAGTGACAGCCAATCAGTAAAAAAAAAAAATAAATCAAAAAACAAATTACCAAAGCAAAAACCTACTATGGTTATGAAAGAGCTATACACAGAGAAACATGGGACATCTGGTCTTCAGGGAACATAAATTCAGTCAACGTTAATAGAGCATGCAAATTCACACCAGCTGAGGATTTGACCCCTGCTTTGGTCAATGAATTTCATTTTTTTTCCCTCCTCATTGTTGTGATTATATTTATGTCTGTATTTTGAAGAGAAAATAACGGACATTTCTTCTGTTGAAGAATGTACTGTGGTTTGGTTGATTTCTCTGACAGTGGCACGTTGAGGACATTAATCTAGGATTGGTTTTTGTATTTTTTTTTCTTCTAGAGGTCCCTTTGATAAGCAACAGCAGGTTTTCTGCTAAGTGTTCTAATGGTGAGCAATACAAGTCCACTTATAAAAACTCAAAATAAATAAATGAACCATATATCATTCAATATAATGAGGAAATACAGTACTATCTTAAAAGTAGCATAGCTGACATATCTCTGTGCATTATAATGAATTACTGAAACTACATAAAAATAATTAAATTATATACATTATTATAAAAAGAATTTCATAAAAAGATCAAAGCATCCACAGGCACAGTTGAAATAATTTATTGGGCCACAGATCCTTCAAAGTGAACAGCAATTCAAGAATGAAATACTTAACCATTAAAGTATGAGTCACAGTGTGTTAAAGAAGATACATGCCTTTTTAATTTTACAATGTAGTGTGAAACCTTTTTTTAACTGTTAAAGTTAATGATAAAATACCCATTGACATCAATAATGTCAGTATTTAACACACTGTATTTATAAAGTATAGATCACATCTATCAATCATGTGTAATCTGGAAAACAAATGAAGTGAAAACTTTAAATGAAATATCTATAACATTTTTAAGTTATTAGCATGTACCCTGGCTGGCCAATAATTTGAATACTGCATCACAAAATGTAGTCATCAAGTTCTCTTTGCCTCTGTTAAGGTCTAATAAATTGTTGGGCTAATACAAAAGCTCTTTAAAATCAATGATAAGCTTTCCAGAAACTTCAGTTAACAAAGTCTGAAATAATAACAAAAGTCTGAAACAAAAGTCTGTAATAATATCACGTGTAGCAAGAGAAAAGAAAATTACCCTGCAAAAATCAGTAAGATAATATTTGTCAGAAAAATGCATTTTATAATTGAAATTGGTTTTGCTGAGTTCCTAGAGTTAGTGACATTGTACAACTCTATATGTAAACTATTTCAAATCCATGGATAAATTTTGCATAACTTTTTGGGGTTTATTGCTTGTGTGATGACACTTCACCTAACCAAGGTCTTAAAGGACAGTCTACTTGAACTTACTATTGTTGGGATCCCTTGATAAGAGAATTGACTAGTTCAGATTTCTCTTCCCTGTGGGAAATGGGGTGGGATCAGAACAAAGAAAGATTCATGCAATCTCCCATGTGTTTTGTCTGGGTGAAATAAAAATAATAATAATAATCATATTGCCTTCACAAAATGCTGGGAAATATATGACGGCTAGCTATTATTATCATTCACACAAGGCTATAAGAGATGCATACCAGAGAATGTTGTGCCTCATGCTCTATAATGCCCAAAACATCTGCAGTAGGTGGGGACTACAACTTTTTTGTTCCATTCATTGATTCTGGACATCTGGTCATATCATATGCAGTATCATTGATATGATCTACAAATCTATTGATCATGGCAGATCATAAAATATATGACTTATTTTATTATGAAGGTACTTACCATGGTATAAATAAGGAGGTGGTCATGAACTTTACTATACATTTTTTAGTTATTATTGTTATTAATACATTTTTATATTGTAAATACTGTCAGATTACTTAATTTCAGAAATCAGGTTTTGTAATTATTTTTTTCAAATATTTTCCTTTAAAATAACTTTTAAAAAAGTTTCTCTGGGATACGTGTGAGAGAGTTTCTTTAGTCTCCACACTCACATTAATGGTGGTCCAAAACTCCATGGAAAATCATCTGAAACTGATCCCTGAAATAATAACATCTTTCCAGTTCTAAAAATCATGAGATAAACACATGATGATCTATGAAAGATGTTAACACTGGTCCTTCGGTTAAAAAAGGTTCAAAGATTAACACAAAGTGGTCCATGGAATATTAAAATAACATGTTCTTAATATGCCATTTTGTATGACAATTTGCATGGTTTTTTCTATATGTCAAGATTCACATACAGAGAGAAATAAGGAGCAAAAAAGACGACTAGATAAGATGATCTAGTCTAATTTTCTGAATGTATAATCTTTGAGTTTTATTTGGTTACCCTCATTGTGAGTTTAATTATATAATCTACTTGGAATGGGCCAATCTAGAGATGTCTGTGTACAACTAATTGAAGTACAGATGTTTCAGCATGTAGACAATTCTTTATTCCCACATTAGTTATTTTATATCACTGTGATTTTGAAAGACCAGCCAGGAGGAAAACATGATACACAGGATGGGATACAAGTGTCATAGGATGTGAACATTATTTGGTAAAGTGTAGCAGCAAGTTGAGTAACTAATTCAAAAAGGTACTGTAAGTTTTCTGTTATTTCTAGAGTTGTGTGTACCTGGTAATTTAGAGTGATGAAGAGTTCAATACGCCCTTGTCCCAGCTGATATTTATCTATCACACGGTGTGCAACTAGATCCCAGTGGAGTATATATAATAATTAGACCTACACTTTCCTAACTGTCTACTTGATTCCTTTGTAGGTTAAAGAGCACAATTTGAAACTCTGTTCTATTAGAAACATATTAAATATGATATTAGTGGTCTAAAGCTATATACTTCCTTGGAGACTCCCACTTTTAATAACCTCAAGGATAATAGATAAAGCAGAGGGCAGTCATCATTACTGAAATGGATTTTCTGGCAGAATTAGACATCACCTCTAGGAATCAATAATAATTTTAAGCTAACGGAATGATTAAATGACCTTCTTTTTATTTTTCTTCATGTTGAGTTCCTTTTTATCTTGATTTAGAGCCACACAGTCAGAACAAAGATAAACAGAGGACTGGCAGCATTACAAAATCACAGTGAGGCCTATCCCTTATACAAGTAAACCCATTTTAGTATAATCAATGTATTTGCTGCTCAATCTGTGACTTCTGAAGAATTAAACTAAAAATTCTAGATGCAGAATATATTAATGGATTATACTCCAGGATAGTGGTTTTTAAAAGATTTGCACCATTAGCTTTGCTGCAGCAGGTGCTATATTTTTACACTTAATAATTTATTGCTCTGAAGCTTGCTTGAGGATATCTGTTGAATGATAACACTTTCATTATTCCTTTCAGACCATATGGTCTTCTGCCACATCCTCGTGCTCTCTGTGAAGGAGTACTGGATGGCTACTTTTCTTTTTTTCCTCTGAAAGGATATAGATTGAGAAGTAGCTAACTTAAGTACGCTATAGGGTTGATGAGCTACAGCTAACCAGATAAGAATTTTGAAATGTTGACTTTAAATTCTCATGAGATTTAGCTTTACTTCTTGAAATCCAAAGATCTGTGGGTTTTTTTAATATCTTCTGAAACATGTGCTGGTTTTCTGTGGGGTTTTTTTGTTTGTTTTTGTCATGGTTTAATGCTGGGCCGGCATTTAAACAAATGACAGATGCTCTCTATCTCCCCCCTCCCTTCCCAGAAAAGAAAAGTAAAGAGAATAAGGGAGAGACACAGATTGGAAACTAAACTACACAGCTTTAATGATATATACAAATATATACAAATATGCACAAAACCAGTATTGCACTTTGCCCCCAATAACACTTCTGTGACCCCCAATGTTAATGCAAGATACAAAGTTATACTCAGCCTAGATAGCAGTCACGAGCTGAGCGCTTCCAGCAGTGAAGGTCGAGTGTCAACATTGTGAGCACAACAGCTCCAGCAAGAAACAGCATCTCAGCCTGTAGGAGGAGAAGGCCTCAGGCACAGGATGACCAAAGAGGCAGATGGATCTCCCAAGAGGCAGCCATAGATGAAGAAAAAAACCCTTCACCTATCCTTCAGTTTTATACTGAGTATGAGGCTTGTGGGATAGAATACTGTGTTTGGTCAATTTTGGGACACCTGTCTGGTCCACTCTTCCCCTCAGGAGGGGTGCAGGTGTGACACCCCCCTTGATATCCCTTTGTGGCCTTTGTCTGCGTATCATTCTCTACAAGTAGTTATAAACATTAAGTGCTATCAATCCTAAAGGCAGACACTGACTGAAAAACATGCAGTTAATTTCAGCAAGTACAACTACTTAGAAGAGACTTAACTGCAAAGTAAAATTGCTAAAAGAAAAATTAGTTCTATCCTGGCTCAAACTAGGACAGTTTTGAATATAGGATGCAAAGTAGTTTTAAGTCTAACCAAAAGACTAGAAGGCTGCATGGTCAATGTCTACAAAATAATGTACAGAACAGAAAAGTCTAGAAGGACACTCACAGAGTCTCAAAAAAAATCACTGTATCAGTTTGAATTATCAGAAAGAACAGTATGCTAATAGCATATAATATAGTGCATACCCTACAGGGATGGTGGTGCTTGCAGAGTAGTACATTGCACTCTCCATTAAAAGAACTGTTTGAGGCTGATTTTTGAGCAGCTGTTAAATCTTCATTGTTGTTTTTTTTTTTTGCAACAGCTTATCTGTAGAGCTAGAAAAGCACCTGATTTTGTCCTGTGAAAATGTGCTCAGGTTCCACTGAAAAAACAGATGTAACAATTAGAATCATAGAATCATAGAATCATTATGGTTGAAAGGGACCTCCAGGGTCATCAAGTCCAACCTTTATCCCATC
The DNA here is from genome assembly GCA_013398125.1 of Aegotheles bennettii. NCBI lineage: Eukaryota > Metazoa > Chordata > Aves > Caprimulgiformes > Aegothelidae > Aegotheles > Aegotheles bennettii. Next base: position 36,071 of record VZRW01004306.1, on the reverse strand, counting down.
ATATTCCTAGACATTAGACCATTAGACCATGGCCTCGAGTGCCTCATCAACCCGTTTTTTGAACATCCCCAGGGACGGTGACTCCACCACCTCCCTGAGCAGCCTATGCCAGTGTCTAACCACCCTCTCAGTAAAGAACTTCTTCCTAATATCCAACCTAAACTTCCCCTGATGGAACTTGAGGCCATTTA
>VZRW01004306.1:0-35400 GCA_013398125.1 Aegotheles bennettii | reverse complement strand
CTGCAGAGCCTCCCTACCCTCAGGCAGATCGACACTCCCACTCAATTTCGTGTCATCCGCAAATTTACTGAGGGTGCATTCAATCCCTTCATCCAGGTCATCGATAAAGACATTAAACAAGACTGGCCCCAAGACCGAGCCCTGAGGGACACCACTTGTGACCGGTCTCCATCTGGATTTAACTCTATTCACCATCACTCTCTGGGCTCGGCCATCCAGCCAGTTTTTAACCCAGCCAAGAGTCCACCCGTCTAGACCATGAGCCGCCAGCTTCTGCAGCAGAATGCTGTGGGGGACAGTGTCAAATGCCTTCCTGAAATCCAGGAAAACAACATCCACCGCTTTTCGCTCATCCGCTACGTGGGTCACCTGATCATAGAAGGAGATCAGGTTGGTTAAACAGGACTTGCCCTTTGTGAACCCATGCTGGGTAGACCTGATCCCCCTGTTGTCCTGCACTTGCAGCGTGATCTCCCCCAAGATGAACTTTTCCATAATCTTTCCTGACACCGAGGTCAGGCTGACAGGCCTGTAGTTCCCCGGAACTTTAAATACTATTTTCAGCTCTGGTTTTGTTTTTTTTTAGAACAAAATATGGGTGTATTTCAGACATTTATTCTGGGACCCTATGGCTCTGATCCAACACCAAACACCAAAGCGTCATGCTCTTTTCAGGGAGGGATCAATACCAATGTGGCAACTGCAGCAGCAGGAGAATGTGGCTCAGCAACATTGTTCTTCCTCATTCACTCTGCAGACTCCCATTTACTCTTACAAACTCTTACAATGCCATTCAGTCCCTGACTTCACTGCTTTTCTCCTCTGTGTCAGATGTCATGAGAGCTCCTTAAACTTCAGATAATGCTTGGAGGTAGAAGATTAAGACAAGATAGACTTTTCTTGTCACCCAAAGGTAGGAATTGGCAGCTTATCTTTGCCAGTAGAAGCTTCCCCTGGGACAGTTTGATTAAATTAATCCCCCTGCCAGATGAGAAACTGTTACAGTGTTGGAGGGCTTTGGACTCTGATGTACAGGAGTTGACTGTGATGTCAGCAGAGTACTGCCTGATTCCTTCCCTTTTTTCTTTCACAGAAAAACAGTCTGAAAAACTAAGTGTAACTAGCTCTATTACATGTCAAGATTCATAAACCAGAAATCCCAGGATTACATTTGCTGCAGATAATTGCAAATCTGCTTCCTTCTTCACATACTTTTATATATTCTTTAAAATTTAGTCCATATCAATACTGTATTCTGGCAAAATACTGATGAATGTAAATAATAATTACGTAACTTCACATTGCCTATTTTCAGACCTCATAGCTAACCATAGAAGCTACTCTCATAATCAATAAAGAAAAACAGGCATCTCATTAGGATGGGAAGAATTCATCCACTGAACACTGAGTCAGTCCAGAGTTTAAGTGTAAACTAGATATCAAAGTTTTAGAGAGTCAAAGTCATGAGAGAAGAATCTTTATATGTGTATGTCTGTACAGTCCATTCAAGACCTTTTGTTTACATGTCAAGAACATGAATCCTGAGTTTCCTTTCAAATCCCATACTTAATTTCTACATAGCCCTAAATTTTATTATAGAGCAGCAAACCTTTATAAGGTCAGGAAGTTTAAAGTTATGAGAGCCATACATCTAAAATATGTATTATAAATATATCATTATTGTCTAAAATATTTCAATAGGCAAAGATTCTCGTGGTTCCAAAGAAACAAATCTGCCCAATAAATAATATAGATAGCTTAAATTGTTAACTCTGTTAGCAGTAGTTAGTGTTTAGGTGGAAGTTTTCATGGTAATGAGTTAAAGAAAGGAATAATTAAAGCATTTTATTTCACTCCCCTCACATGCATATTTTGTAAAAAATTATACAAAGAAATCAGTAGATATTACTCCATTAAATGCATGGGCCACCACAACATCAGATGGATGTCTTTTTCCATGTCTTACATCTTAAAGCTTCAAGACCCTTCTGTCACTTCCTCCTCCATGCAATACATGCATATATTCTTACAATATATTAGGCAAAGGAAATTAGTTTTGTTTAACAATATCTACTATTTCCTCAACAAAATTCAGACAGGTCACTTCTGATCTCTACTACCACTCCTAAATTAGTTATGCTTACCAGGTAACAACTTTCTCCATATATTAAGTGAATAACTAGACAGCTAAAGCAAGTCTTCTGCCTGTGAATTAGGAGTATCAATCCAGTGCCAGAAAAAGCTTTGAAGACCTTCCTGCAGCTCAATAGGAAGGTAAGATCTGTGAAATGAAGAAGAATCATGGCTTGTTATAAAATCTACCCGATTTGTAAATTTACACAAATGCTGGAAATAGGCAAGCTGACTAATTAATGTTCAGACACCTCTAAAATCATGTACTTTCAGAAGGACTAAGAACTAAACATTATCTCACAGGCTCTGTATTGTAGATTATATAATAGACAGTTTGGCCTATAGAAGTGAAAGCAACAACAGCAGTAAATAGAAAAAAGCCTGAATTTCTTGAGTAAGAACTCACTTCTTCACAACAACACCCAGTGATTTTTAAGGAAGAGAAAGCCTTACACAAGGAAAAACTAAGTTGTGAATTTCCTCTACCAGCTATTTACTGAAATATATATTATATTTATTATTATTTACTTTGTTTTGGGGGCCTTTTAGAGTATTTATCTTATTGTGAAAACTCGAGGCTGAGCTCCAATTAACATCCAGGAACTCCAGGATAAAAAAAGATAACAAATATTCAGTGTTAATATATTTCAAACATATAAAAGCTAGCACACATGAAAATCACCCAAATAAAGCAATAAAACCCATTACAGTGAACCACACAACCCAAACATTAATGCTGAAGGATAGTTCTATATTCCAAGCTGGAAATAGGCTCAATCATAGTCATTTAAGTCCATCTTTCATAGTTAGAGAACACAGGCCTGGCTCCTCAGCCAGTGCCAGTCAGCTCCATTCTCCCAGCTGGGAGAGATGTTCCCAGCTGTGTCTGCTGCTTCACAGCCCAGCCTAGAATAGGCAGGGTTTGTCTAGCTGATGTGCACTACCTGGCTATGCAATCCCTTTTGAAGAAAGAAGGAAAGTGATTAATCTCAGAAAGCAAATACTCCGCTTTACATGTAACAGAAGTTCATGCCTGACAGAAACACGGGTTGATTAGTAAAATAATTACAAGTGTTTTGATACAAATAAGTCACAAATGATGCAAGTTATTATCAAGTTTTATTTCTCTTATAATTATTTCTTATTTTTCTTATTATTTCTCCTTTCCTGTAATAACTTTTAAATGTTTTCCATAGTAACATTATAGTACAAACACTGAATGAAATTGACGAGAAATGTGAAAATTATACTCATGTTGCATATTTTCAGTAACTAATCTATTGGTTCATTGCTGTTAATACTACAAGATGGAATCTGGCTGACTTCAACAAATAGATTTAAATGGCTTTGGAACGTAAAGGAGATTATATTTATGCAGATGAGGTCCGATTTCTAACTTTTTTTCCTTCAGTAAATTGGGGAATAAAGCTACCTTTATGACAAGTGCCTTTATAACAAATGTATGAGTGAAGTGCATGTTCTATGCTGTTTGTAATATTAACAATAATCAGCATGGCAGTTGTACACGCAGTTGTAACACACTACGTGGAAGAATTAAGTAGTCTAAAGAGCCAATAAAGTTTACAATCATGATCAAAAAAACTGTGATATAGCCTCAATATAAAAAGTGCTTAGGAAGACATAGGAGAAATAACATTTCATAGCTAGCTCAGGTTATTGTATCTTTAAGAAAAAACAGGAAATGTGTCCATTGTCAACAGCAAAATCAAGCATATTTAGACCATTAATATTTTACATCTCGATATTATTAAAAAAAAAAAGAATTAAAAAAAGACAGAAGGTTAATTTTAATTTGGTGGATGACAAATTTTATAGAAGCAAGTTTCCATGCAGCTGTCTTCATAGTATTTTGTTACAAATAGTAAGAATTGACACTGAATTAAACAAAAATAGAGATTTAATATAACCTTATAGTCTTTCTCAAATAAAACTGATGTATGAAATTCATAGATCTACATCCCTTATTAATAAAGAATAAAACAATTATTCTCTTACTGGAGAAAAGCCATGAATTTTCTCTCAGTGTGAGTGGAATATGTATTATAAGTGTAATTTAAGTCAGATGTGTGTCTTACGGTTTTCAGGATGCTTTTATTTTTTACTATAAAAGTAACTATAGTGAGTTTTTTTGTCTCCTATTCCTTTTTTAAGAAAATTGTTTGTTTTCTATTTTCATTCATTGCTCAGAGCACAAATTCTCAATATTAAATAGACATTACACAACAGCTATTTAGAGGACTAATATAGTCAATTAGTACTTTAAAGCAGTTTAATGTGTAGATTTTATGGGAATATATGCAAACACAGTGGTATAAGTTGACAGAGAGAGAAGCTTTGTATAATTGTGTTATGTATTATTTGGATAAATGTGATTTCAGTTGAACTACAGTGGAGATCCTATCTTCAAGTGTAAGCCATAAACACAGCTCCAACAAGTAGGAATAAATGTGTCTGGCAACTAGACAGCAGTTCTATCAGGCATTTATCCAAAGCTTCTCAGCCTCCAAGAGAGAAACTTCAGTAACTGAAACATAATTCATGGTCATTGCACTGTTCTAGATGTCTGCATTTAAGCAAACACCTGGGGGCTTAAATTCAGAAGCACAATTCAGCAAGAACCATAAGGCTTAGCTGTGAGTTTTATTCCTTATTTTGCTGCCATATGACGACTACAGACTACAAAAACACCATTTTACTCACATTTTCTGAATAAGTCTGGTTGCAGTTCCAGGAGCAAGGACTGTTCTGAAATGAAATTCAGTGGTGGCAAATCATGGACTAAGTCTTCCACGAAGTTTGAAGGCACTTATTAAAAATAAAGTTATTTTAGAGTATATATCTGCTTCCTTGTAAAATTGAATAAAACAAAAACACAGTCCAAACTCGATGATCAGTTTTTTGCTTCTATAATGTGTAGACACAAACACTCTTCTCTAAAAATCTCAGATTTGTGGAAAATTTGAGACAGTTTTTCTACTTCCATTGTTCAAAATTTTATTTTATGTTATGTGATGTGATGTTATGTTATATTATGTTATGTTATGTATGTTATGTTATGTTAGTTATGTTATGTTAGGATTTTTTATTTATTTTGGTTTGTTTTAATGTAGTTTAATCATAATATCCAAAGAGAAAATATTGGCAACATAGTAAAAATTGATCCTAAAATCAGAAGCAATGATATCAACATTATCAATTTATGTCAGATTAAGTTCCAGTGTGTATGTCAACAGTATTTTCCATCCTTGACTGTAATAGAAATTAAATAAAAATATATCAGGATACAATAACATTATTATGGTAATTGCACAGAAATATGAACAAAGACATGTAAGAGGGGACCTTCTGAAATTTTCAGATACACTATGGCAGAAACTCTCTGTGACTTTATGATCACCCATTCTGATTTATCAACAGAATCCTTTACAGACTCTTCTGATCTCACCTTTGTAGTTAATACCTCCACTTCTGTCAGGCTTGTATCCAAATCCTAACATAATTTAATTTCTTACAACCAAATTCATAACAGCACTAAGAACTGTTGACATACACAAATTGCCAGATCTGTAACTTCAACTCTGCTACTTTCTTTCCAGAATGCTTTAGAAACTCCTTCTCCACCGCATACCTCTACAGGACCTGGTGCAAAAGCAGCATAAACAGCCTCCTAGTAGCCTGCAAAGAATGGCAATATCCCTGACTGTCATCCATCCCATTCACATGACACTCCCCCACCACCAACCTGCCCTCATCAGCTGTTTGCAGTAATACGTTAGATAGAAATGTGAAGCAGAAGGTGGGCAGGGCAAACATTTGCAGAAAAATAATCCCATCAGCTGCCTCTGCAAGATTCAATAGAACTTTTATTCTGAGAGCAATAGAGGCTTGAAAATACATTCTGTTCTCTGCTGTCAGTTGAAAATAGTGATGTCAAGGCTTTTGTTATGACGGTGACAATTTCTGAGTTGTCTGTGTTGACACAACTCTCACACTGTCCTTGGCTAGGTGAGTCTGGCTCTCAGATCAGATGAAAGGAAATAAAGTTCCAAACCATTTATTTCTCATTCGATGAATGACAAGAAGCTGCAGCCTGCTTAAAACCACTGACGGACTTTGTAAAGTCAGAAATTATTTTACTGTCAAAATATGAGTGACATAAAATGTATCTGTGCTCAAAACTAAAACAGATAAGCTAGAGCTATGATAACCCCTAAGAAATCTTATCTAAATGTTGTCTCTTTCTCAGCAGCATTGTTTATTGTGTTTTTTTTCTTATTATTATGGATGAATGTTTATTATAACTAGATTTTTTTACCATGAACATACCAGTTCTGCTGAAATTTTTGCAGAGAAGGTTTTTCCTAAGCCAGCTGGTTAGTGGGTGTAAGTCATGGACAGCATGCAGAGAGAAATACTAGGTTGTGATGATGATATTCTGTTGAAATGTAAGTGAAAAAAGTAGGAGTTTCTGCTTTGTTTTTCCTTTCATTGCCAGGTGACTGTTTAACCCCCTAGCCACTGTGATGTAGGTATCTCTCATGTTGGACCTATTCCTTTTTTGTATATAAATAAACATTCCATAACACAGAGACGTGGGCAACTATCTTGAGATGAATGCTTTTACCATTAGATTGTAGCCAGTACCAAAGCCTTAACTATAGTTAATAAAAATTCTATAGCTAATAAAAATAATCTGTGTTTTATCTTAGGATATAATTGGGGGGGGGAGGGGGCAGAAATCCCAAAAGCTTGCAAGCTATCCCCATCAGCCTCATTTAAGAACACAAGTTTCTGCAGTGTACCAATACTCAAAGTTTCCAACTGCTTCAGTGTGAATACTGCATATGAACTTCTTTGTAGCATTTGGTTGATTAAAAGTATAATGAATTCTAAATATCTACTGTAGAAAAAAAAATAAAAAAGAAGTAAAAATGTGTCAGCAGCCTTAATGAACACTTATTGCACAAGATCTGTCAACCTGCTGTGCATAGGCAGTTAATAAAAAAGGCAGGGAAAGCTCATTTATCCATCTAAGCTGAGCCAAACTAAGAGTAGCTGGCAATCGGCTTTAGCAGAATAGCATCGTAATTGCTCATCAGGATGAGAAAGATGAGTGGCTAACCATTGCCAGTGAGAATTCAGTCTGTTCCCTCAGGAATCTGACTGTTTTCGTTGACTGAATGTTTTATTTTTAACTTCATTGATATATTTTTATAAGGTTAGTAGGTTGCAGTTAGCAAACTGTTGAATTCAATTTATTTTTGTTTTTATGATAAAACTTTATCCTCTGAGAATTCTTTTCACAGGGTTTGTCCTCTTCTTTTCCAGTGACTGGCAGCAGAGACGCTTTGTTGAATGACCTTTTCTATTTAGCTGGGTTGAGAGTATACTCAGATACGAGACAGGGGTTTTGTTTCATTTTTCTTGCTATAGTTCTACTGAATAGTTAAAATTCAATAACTGAATTAATCTTGTTTTTGAGATTTTAATTATGTTTACTGTAGCGATCTACCTCCCCACCTTGTTAAGGCTAGATATTTACAGAGTGTATATCTTCTAACTCGGCCAAAATACTTTCTGAAATCAATCAGTTTTGCTTGAACGAGTAACACTAGAAAAAGACATTTAAGATTTAAATGTAGTCAGCACATTCTAAACATTGGAGTTATGACCCTTTGTTATAAACTGATATATATCTTGTGCTTTTAAATGTTTCAAGTGTTATCAGGGCAGTTTTATTACACTGTGATCACTGTTATTTCAAATAACACCTTCATGTGCTGGTGTTATTGTGTGCAAGTTGGTAATCTTTCATTTAGAAGTAGTTGGATCTTTAGGAGGTCAGTGAGATCTACCAGTATGGAACATCTCTTCAAAATATCACCACTCTGCAAGCTCTGCATTCTGATGGAAGTAACCTAAGGCATGGATACTCTTACGCTGAACTGCTAAGCCACTGATTCCCGCCGATTCCTGCTCTTGTTTTCTTTAAATTCTGATTTTTTTTCCCCTTCTTAAGGATCAATGTTTGGAAGTGGGATTTTTTTTATATTTTATTTTATTTTATTTTTCTTATCTGACAGGTGTTCATTCCAGGGACAAGTGTGTGTGTCAGGATTTGGGGGAGCTAAAGATGTCTAAACATCTAGTGAGGCTTGGGAGTTTCAACTGTGAGGTAAAATAACTCAGGTCTAAAATTGCACAGGACAGCTATGCTTGGGCAGATAAATCTCTCACACAGTGTCTCAGACATGGATTCTTTAAGTTTCTTAGTCAGTAGAGTGCATAGTTTAATAATCTAGGTGGTCACTAGGTGAAAATTTCTAGTAATGTGTACTGCTTTCATGCCTGTGCCCCCATCACCTTGCACAGGTAAGGGAGGTAGAATTAGCCATAGAGGTCCCAGTGAAGGCTTGTGTTTATCTCTCCAATATTTTATACTGAATTTTCCAGCACAATTCAGAAACATAACCTCACTATACATTTTGCATGTTCTGTATTTGTGTGTTGTTTCAAAACATGATGTGCTAATGAATGTGTGTGAAGAGCTTAGCTTTGTGAATCTATAACAAATGAACAGTTTTAAATAGTCTGTTCTGGATCATTTAGCAGAATACTCATCAGGTTCCTAACACTTTCTCCCATATAAGAGGGTTTTGCCTATCATTTCTAAAGCTGATCTTCAGCTGGTATAATTCTGCCAGATAAGGTTGTATCCACCTGGATGTCCTGAGCTGGCTGATGCAGCCTTTTATTGATTTCTGATATGGTTTCATATTAGAGTTACCGATAGAGAAATACACTAAAATTTTGTGTCTCGTCTTTTATACTATTCCCATGAATTCCTGAAATTTTGGAAAAGGTGGTTTGAAAAAGTATTTTCATGGATCAAGCTGTTTGATTAATATTATGTCATGACTCTATAAAAAGTTGAAGACAAACATAGATGTTTTATATTTTATAAGACATATTCAGGAAATACTTTTTATTACATATGTCTTATTGCGTCATGAAAATGTTGCTCGTAGAAAAGCATGTAAATTAGAAGTTATATACAAGTTAAAAAATAAATGTATGGCAATGCTTTGAAACATGGAAAATGTACTGCACTGCAATTCAGTGCAGCTACAGTTTGATCCATGTAAAAGCAAAAATGAGAGAGAGAGAAAAATCTTGAACGGAGAAAATGTAGTTCAGAAAAACATCAGTTATGGAGAGAAAAAGCATAGGTGTGCTGGTTGCTGAAGTAATTTTAGGTACTATTCTGAGTGCTGGCATCCAGAAGATGGATGAATGCTCAGCTAAATTGTGCCTTTGTTTTTTATGGCCCAAATATATCTCAAGAAGCTTGAATGACAGGTTGCTTTGATGCCAGCAACGTAATAAGGAACAAGTTTTACTGTTTTAATTTCCGGATTTAGTAACGTTATTTCTAGCTTTATAATCAAGAATTTCAACTCTTGCATCTCTAGATTAAACTTGCATGCTTTTGACTTTAAATTTCTGCTTTTTATTTTAAGACTGAAGCTGGGGAAGCTGAGAAATAGAAGACAGTTGTTTTCTGCAGAAACAAAGGATGTACATGCAATGAGACAGACGTAGTCTCAGAGGCCCACAAGCTGAAAAGAATCTAGGAATATCAAGATTTTATAAATATGCTTCCTGTTTTGCTGCAGGGGTCAGCTTTAGGACAAAGTGACAGCTTACAATGTAACATTTCCCCAGAAAGACATTGCCTAATCTGGTGAAAAAAGACATCTTGCAGCTCTTGTTGCTGCCTGTTAAATTATACACAGGTGCAGGCTGGCACAGTTGCAACAGTCCTGGTGACTGCAGAATCAAATCTTTTGTTGGGGTCTATGAAAAGTCCCTCCTAGCTATAATTTCTTGATTTAGACTGAACAATCTTTGAAACCAGAAAACAATCAGAAGTAGAGCTTTCATGTCTTTTGCTTTTCATTTGTCTATATTTTGATCCTATGTTAAATGTCAATCAGAGTTCAAAATCTGACATTATAAAACCAACCTGAGCAGTTTCTGAGGAAGGAAAAGGAAGAGAGACATATGACTGATTCGTTGTTAGAAATCACTTGATTGTTTTTGTTTTTCATTACCGGTGCTCTTCTACTCTGTATCATCCTTTCAATGATTTTTCTTGTTATGAAACGCACAGAAATAGTGGCAGAGCAAAGCAGTTAATCCAAAACCATGGATGACATCTGGTCCTTGTGCTTTTCAGTTCTTTGTTTTTAAAGGTTGTCTTAGTCATTTTTGTTATTTGTGTTTACATTTTCCTGTTATTGACTCTGTAGTTGAATTCATTTGAAGTTGCGCAGTTCAGCTGGATTCTTCTACATGTTTCTCCAGATCTTGATAATGGATTCTGGGTCTGTGAGCTTGGGTTTTCCATGACTGATCTAGAGATTTCTTGAAATAATCTCTTTTGGCCAGCACTGCAGAGAGTGTTATTCTTTTAGCTTGCATTTTCTTTTTACTGAGACAATGACATACTGTTTTAGTTCTCCTATGAACATTTTGCTGCCTGACTCCCATATTTAGTTTGAGCATTTCCTCCTTGTTTCTGATGCTATCACCTTTGCAAATAGTTTGATGTTGATTTAACCTCCTCTCCACAAGAGTTTTGTTTCAAGATTTTTTTTCCTTCTCTGCAGAGGATGTGGGTGTTTCTCAAGGGAAAAGTGAAGCAGATGAATTCACCACTGTTTCAGAGACTTCTTGAGCAGTTTCAGCAATGTCATAGGCTCCTAGCATCAGACATTGACTGTGACTGAATTTGGGAATTCCTGAGGTTTGTCATCTATGCAGGGCTGGTTTCAGGCTTTTCGGTAAGATAGGCCAGACAGTGATTGTCCCAGGCACTATCCTCAGCAAATAGCTATACTGCCCATCTCCCTGGTTCTATATGGGGGCTGTGTCTACTCTCCACTCCCATCTGAACAGCCTACCTGACTCCTCTTACAAGGCAATGGAGTAGCCAGTTTGGGTAAGACAAAACTGAAACAGAGTATGGAAGCTGCAAGTTTATTCCTCTGCTTAAATAAACCAGTGTCTATGCTGCGTGTGTCCCCTCATCACTAGCAGCAGCTAGTGGAGTCAAAGTGGTCTCAAGAGCAGAGCCAGACGTAAACTCACAAGTGCACTCTTCTGCTGGAGTTAGGGAGACTGCAGCACCTCAAGGTACTCAGGAAGGATGAAGTCTGGAGGAACAGCTCTGTCCCTTGAACTCTGCATAACCCAGCCTGAGAGGGCTACTTCCTACTATTTCTCTCTCAAAGCCATGATTTTGTTGTTCTCCCATCATCCTGCTGCCTCAGGCAGCAGCTCATCCACATGTAGTACACATATCTCTGCTTATTATTATTTCTTTTTTTGGTTGGGTTTTGTTTTTGGTGATATGTTAGCAACCAGGAGCACAGTGAGGACCAAGGAACCATTTTACTATAGATGCTGTACAAACCACAATTAAGCAGCAAAAATTCACCAGAGAATTTATAATGATATAGGAAGCCTGTGATGAGAGGCAGATACAGACATGGAACAGAGCAACAGTAGTCACCTTCATAGGCAGCTCTCTGCCTACTAGCAAGATAAGTATGGATATGTTTATAATTTTAATTCATGCTTTTTCCCCTTGTTGATCCCGTGTCAAGTGTGCTTGAGCTTTCAATCAGGACTTGGCTCTCTCCATCCTAATTGTGTCTCCTGCACTGGTGTGAGGTGGCATTGTGTGACACTGATCTGCAGTTGTCTCTGACACCTGTGAGTTAGTTTTCTCTTGGGAAAAGGAGCTTGTCTTCACTATAACTCTCCATATGAGCAGCTTTATATAAGCAGAAAAATGATCTAGAGCTAGTATATTCCCAAGAAAAAAAAATATTCAACAATCCAATTTCCTTTATTATTCTATTTTTATTATGCTGAGATTCTCACATAACAAAATTCAATATCCAGTGCAAAACCACCAGACAAACATGATCCTACTCACATTTGTAGTGCTCTGTTCAAGAAGCAAGGCACTTTACCTATTAACTTGAAATTATTATGATTAAAGCCACTTGCTTTCAGAAAAATGTAGAAGAATATATATTTTTGAGGTAGATCAAAGTTAAAATAACAGTAAAAAGCACAGTGGCTTAGTTCAGTTCTACCGTAGTCTTTTGTAACTATGTTAAATGGGGAAAAAAAGTGAATTACATATGGAATTAAGTACTCAGGTAGAATTTATGTGTCATTAACCTCAGATTAAATTCTATTACCAAGAAAATAAAGCTTCCAGGGAACTCAGTACATTTTTAAAGGGGAAATGGAGGGCAAATAATATTTCCATAATTAAAGTCTTAAATCAAGTTAGAGAGACTGATTCAAATAAAATTACCTACACCTTGCAATAAGAATCAGAAGTTGTAGAAAACACCATACAATTCAGTTACTAGTTGTAAGTGATTATTGCTTGAGTGATGGTGTTAAATTCTGAAGTTAGATTATAGGTAGAATATTTTAAGTTTAATGTTATGGCGGGCTGACAGGTTTTCTCTTCCTGCATGTGGCAGAACCGCTACTGTAGTGCGAGGGTTTGAACTTTCATCTGCTAGTTTTAAAAGAAGTTAGTAGCAGAAACAAGGCATTTTATGTGAGTGATCCTTCACACAGAAAGCCATTCTCTACTCCCTCTCTTATGATTCACTAAAAGCAGACTCCTTAACCTTTCTTAGAGTTTATTAAGGAGCTGCCCTTATTTCTCTGGCTTATGATGAAAGAGGTAGGAAGGAATGTCTGCTGGTTACATACAAGACATTCTTATTTATCATCACTAATATTCCATTTATCTAGATTGGATGGATTTTTTTCTTCACTTCAGTGGAATAGGGAAGAGACAGGAACAACACCACCGAAGACATTTGGATAAAATAAAAACCACTTATTAAAAAAAAGTGTTTTTATAAACAGTAACCTAAAGATTGATTAGTAACTATTCCATTTGCAAATTAGGATATGAAAGTAAAAATACATTTGCAAACAGAAACCAAAGTACCTCCTCAGCAGTATGAATACATGAACTTCTTATGAACAGTTACACCACTTTCAAGGCTTTTGTGTCAGGATGGAAAAAATACATACATACATACATATGTATACATACCTGTGCGTGTGCACTTGCACACAGAGTCTTAAATATACAAATAACTACAGAATTTTCCTTATAGTTTCAAATCCTGAAAATGTATTCTAAGTGTCTTGTGATATTTGTCTCCAAAACTTTAGACCTGGGATAAGCAGAAAACTGGTTTCTAGGTTTGAAATAAAAAAAAAAAAAAAGTAAAATTATTAAACAGATGCAAAGGAGAAAAGTATCTCCTGACTCTTGAACAGGACTGGAATGCAGTCTTGTAATTAGAAATGATGTAAACATTGTTTCTTTCTTTTAATATACATAAAAGCTGCTTATTAGTAACATTAAATGTATACTGTATAATACTATGCATACACATATATTGTGACATACTGACAGTAGAAGCCTCATAAGCACTCTTCTGTGTTTCCAATAAAGGTTTTTACTTCTTTTTTTCCTTCATGAACTAATTCAAACAGTTACAGCTTTTAAATTAAAGCTGGGTCAGAATTTTTGATGTTCAGGAAATTTGTAACTCTTCCTCCAAAAATAGAAAATAAAATATCTTGTGGAGCAAAGCACATTCTTAAACTTTGGTCAAAAGAAGGTCTAACATAACATAAAAACTGAAAATATAAATATTGGAACTGTCTAGATTTTTTATTAAGCAAAATATTTTTATTTTTCATTTTGAAATGACATTTTTATTAGTAAATTATTTTATTCTGCCTAGCCCAAATTTTTCTGATATCACATTATGCTATTAGGCATATTTTTTGCCAACCATTGAGCAAAATACAGCAAAAAAAATGCAATTGTTACAAGGTTTGATAGTCCTGTTCCCAAAGATAAGCTATTTGGCAGCTCCAAAAGGGAAAGATTAACAGAAAATGCTATGTTTCAGAGGAGTTTGATGTCAGTCTATTACTCATAAATTTGAACTTATTTACTATTCTGCAGATGAATAAAATTAAGTAGCTGGCTTTAATCTTCCAAGTATTTTTTCTGAATGCACATTCATAGACCTTTTTAATTTTTGTATTGGGGTAGGCACAAAAATTAACAGCTTTAAATTTAATCTAATTTAAATATTTTCTCTCAAAATTAACCATATAATTATGCTCTGTTTTCTGCATTTAAAGCCCTATCAAGATTAAGATTTCCCTTCACAACTTCTTACAAGTGATGATTATTGAACTTTTACTCAATACCTCCTCTTAAGGAGGAAAAGGTTAACTATCATACCAGAGCAGAATTCTAAGTAGGAAGCTTTAGTATTACTCCTGAAATATTGACTTAAAAATTACATAATAATTTTGTTTCAGCATTAAACATTCAAATTACTGTGTTGATTGACTTGACCAAATTATCTAATTAGAATTTATACCCAAGTAGATAGCAAGCTTCCTAAAATGTATAAACATTAATTATTTTTATAATTAATCTGATTATTTAAATTGAATTCTATATTGAATCCACCTTGATTAATACGATTTTGTTATGATTTTGATCTGACAGTCCTAGTGAAGCTTAGCTTTGGGAAGGTATTTTTGAAAGAAAGAAAAGGAGGCAGAAAAAAGAGAAAAAACTCCCCACATTTCTTACAATGAGCAGCATGGGTCCATAGCTGTGCAGGAACTGGGTGGATACCAGGTGGCCAACTTAAAGGACTAATCTATTTTCCCTAATTAGTCTTTGGTTCTCACACATCTACCTCCTGCAATGCAACAGGGTGCAGCAGAATCTGCACAAGCACATGTCAGAGCAAAATTAGTTTCTGTCACTTGGTCCTCTTAGACATGGTAACAATTCACTTCTTCTTTGCAAGTCTGTGTTTGTCTACTGTGGCATCCTGATGGCAGCTGCTGATCCTCTCTAATCTGTATTTTAAGTCATTCTCTTTCTTAAGTTCCCTGTTTGAAAGCAACCCTCCTATTGTTTGGGGGTTTTTTGGTGGAGGTGTTTTTTGTACATGGCTTGTAGGGTCTGATGAGAGAGAGTTAGCAAAAGTGCCCACTAAAAAGCATAATGGATGTCCTCAACACTATTGACAGGGCAGTCATCACATCCCCATAGTATAAATTCTCTATGCAACCAAATTCCAGACTTCTTTGTAATCCAAGTGGATTGATATGCTTAGCATACTGTTGTTCAGACCTGAATTTAGCACTAGATTTCCTTTATAAATCATCACTCTTAAATCTTGAAGGTATCTGTCCTGAACAGTTTTGATCTTTGAGACATTTTAAGGCTTTAGATTTAATACAGGTTACAAGCCATCTGAGGAAGTTGAGACTGCAGGAAGCTTAATCAGCCCCTTGATAGTCCTGCAACAGGAATAACTTCTTGAGCACCTCTCTCTGACACTTCCCCAACCTTAGCATTTAGACCTTTCATAAGCTCTTGATCCACTTTTAACTTCTTGAGTGTTGAACTATGAAGTGGGTTTTTTTTATAAGGTACATTGATTTAACCTTTTGGCAGTCCACTCTTTAACTGCATGTGGAGGATTTCACCACCTCCAAGTTTTTATTCAAACTGACATCTTCCTTGATATCTGACATGACTGGCAGGACTTCATACACTTAACTGCCCAAATGCTCAGCAGGAATGAACAGGAATAACCCCTCAGACTTCAGTGGAATGGTATGAATTTAGACCAGCTAACAAAGCTGGAATTATATGGGCATTTTGAGACATTTCACTTTATCTGACTCATACGTTGCTTTTTTGGACGAGCCCATTCTATGTTCATACTTACCAAACTCATACATAATTTTTAGTTCAGTACAGTTCTAATAAATAATAAAATGGAAACATTTTTTCCTTCAGACAGCACCAGCCTTTACCGCTCTAGTTGACCTCGAAAAGTCATTCTGTCCTTTTCTTTACACATAACACATTCATACCCCCATGGCCTCTTCATCTAATGTAGGGCAGACAAAGGATTCCACTGAGATAATACTCTGGGATGTCCTCCAATTTTGACTGATTCCCAGTGGAATTTTTTCAAGGGCAAAGTCAGCTCTCATGTCCTCAGCTCCCAAAGGAAATCAAAGAGACTTTGCTATATAACTTCCTCTTTAGTCTTTGAAACTCTTCTTTTAAAATAAGGTTTTGAAAAAGAAATTTTGCTTCTTAACTTTTACCTTGACCGATAATATCTGCATAGTCTTCAGGTGAAAGTTACATGAAGGAAAAAACTGAGCACTTTTTCTGACTTTATCAAATAGTGAAGATGAGAAATCAAGACACCGCTTTGACTCTTTTGAAAACCTTGGCCTCAGCAAGTGAGTCTTGAACAAGTCTCTAATCATTGTAGTATTGCGAGAATTACTTAGTATGTGAGATGTCATAGAGTAGTTTTCTACTCGCCTGTATGATATACTCAAAAATTTCAAATCCTCTGTTGAATGTTGTGTTAATTTTCATTCAACATTCTTGTTTTATGAATCCTCTTACACAGATTACACAGTCTGTCAAATGCTTAGTTGCCTGAGACTGAACTGAAACTTTCTTTCCTCTTCTTTTCCCTTAACTGTGCTGCTAATTAGTTTTGCTAATTAAGGTGTGATATGGGTGTAGTGATGGAATTTTATGTTTTTTGATGAATTTTTGGAACCTGCAATAATCAAGCTCTACCAGGAATTTGGGATTCATGGTAAAGTGACAAGAATGATGTTGGAGGTCTACTTATGGTAATTCCCTAAATTGGGAAATATAATTAGAATGTACCAGTCATCATCTCATATCACTCATTAGCAGTAACAAAAAAAATTAAATAAAGCTTTTCATATAAGCTGAAAAATTGAACATCATAATTATGAAAACCTTCTATTTCACAGTTTCATAAAATGTAGATGGATCAATCAAAATGATCAAGAGAAATTGTTAGAGTCCTCCTCTGGCAATTTTTCAAAGTGCAAGTAGTGATTCTTGGTGAACCTTAAGAAAATTGAATATAGTAAACTGATTTTTACTCCTTTGGTAGCTTGAAATGCCACGTGCACAACAGGCTTTAGTAAGGCTGAGTGGTCTTTCACACAACACCTGTGACGATGAGAATAAATATGGTCCAAGGATTTTTAAATAGAATCTCTCTCCTAATCCAGCATAAATGTTGTATATTATGCAAGAGTCACCTGTTGGCAATACAACCTTCTCTCATTTAACCTAGACGTGGCAAATCTCCATTCCATTTTGCCAATGTCTTACTGAGAGTAAGGACTGGTGAGATGAAAGTGTTTACAACAGACTAAAATCATCCCAGTTTTACCCTATCTATCTCTTTTATAGTTTTCTCTGTTGTTTCTGTTTTCCTTCTTGGACCATGGAATTTCTAATTTGATGTTAAGTATGTGTGATAAAGTTGACCAGGACAGGTTTGTCCCTACTGGCCTACCATTACATTTTAAAACCAATCATTATTATTGAATCTCTCTTAAAAGCTCTACACATAAAAAGTTATATCCTTAAGGTCACTTACGTTTGTTTATCAGGTGTCTTCCTGCCCTTTGGAGTTCATTTTCTAGACTCTCTGAGAGAACAAGATGCCACTGAGGAGACCTGTAACATGAATAGGTTGATATGAACTATGAATGGAAATACATACATGTAAATGTCAGAAGAAACAGCAAAACAAGGGTTAAGAGAGTCGTATTGTTAACAAAAAAACACCATTCACAGCAATAAAATTGAAATATGGGTTGTTTCTAACAAGACTGGAAGGCCTGCAGTCTGTAAGATCACAGCACAGACAACTTGTTGGCAGAAGGCACTGCACTATGACAACAGGAGGATAAAAACATACGCCATGATTTCTCTTGTTTGTCCGAAAAGAAGACAGGCTGTAACCATAAAGATTTGTGTATTCCAAACAAAGCAAAAGAGGCAATGAGTGGCAACCTTGCCTAATATTTATGGAGGCTTAGATAAACTAAATTCTGATGCAAAAGGATCACATAAATAACTGTTGGCATCTAAAGGGTATAAAAAGTCCATCAGAAAAACTGGTTTGTCATCGATATTCAAAAATACTGCAAGAGATGTGATGAGGACTCAGTTGCTGGCATACAAGTGGTCCTGGCCAGATCCCCTGATTCCTTATCTTGTGAAGACAAGAGTGTGAGACTATGACCAAGTGAAATCACTTAGAAACTCTGTGAAAATATAAATTCTTATGGTGAGTTTTGTTATACTAATTTTCTGTGCCACAGACTCCCAGAAACTGGAAAGCTGGGGAGAACAAAGAAAGTAGTTCCATGTAAACTGGCCAGGCATGCTGATTAGAAGAGCCTGTCAGACTGTAATTAAAAGTTCCTCTGTGTCTCTGACACCACTATTAAAAGAATCCCTAAGTCTGTCCAATATCCTAAATCTTCTTCTACTCACGTAAGTAACAGGCACAGAGCACTGGGGTCACCCCTATACTTTGTTTGGGTTTGTCACCTCTGGTTGCTTTTTGCCCAAGGTCAACCCCAGTAAATAAGCTGGAAGAATTTCTACTAGAGAAGTCTTTTCATTTTGAAATAGCCAAGCATTCACCACTGATATGGTAAAAAAAATGTTTAATCATATGGCACAATAAGGACATGAAATATATCCACAAACTACTAAGACCAAACTAAAGTTCTCAAGGTATCTGCAACTTTAGGCAGAAAACAAGCAGTATTTCTCAGGATCTCAAGTAGCACATAAATTTCCATAAATTCCATTCTCTTTTTCCAATAAGTTCTGAATTTCTTAATAAGCTTGTATTATTATTTTTTTTCAGTATTTGCAGAAGTTTTAAACCCATTGTCCAATTTCATTAAAGATAGCAAGGGGGAAGTGGTCTTAAATATAATTATATTTCTGCAAGTTTGGTGAAGTAAATAGCTAATTAGAAAAGTTAGTTAATCTTTGGCTGTCTAACAGCACAGGCTTTCATCTTAAAATTTCTTCAACATAAAATTTTCACTGTCCATCCTAAGTTTTGAGGAATAATAATTGACATGGTTTAAAGAACCTTGGTTTTGTGCTTAAAATGTGAAATTTTACAAAACTTTCCAGACATAATTATTTGGTTTTTTGCTTCAGTGACATATCTTTCTCTTTTGCACTGTCAATCTGAAATGATTCCAGACTTCTGTTATTCTGATTTAAGTCAATAAAACAAAATTCAGAATCTGATCTATGGTCCCGACAGTGACATTTGAAAAGTATATTTTACACAAGATTCTGTGATATGTAGAAAAAATTACTGGTATTGTACTTGACTTTTTGTATTCAATTTTGAGACTTATGTATGTTTAAACACTGAGTTACTTTCAGTTATAATGGTAATTTTTTATTTTTCACAAAATATAGAATATTAAATGTAAATTATAGAAATAAAATCTTAGCAGGAAATTAGAAGCCCTATCTATTCCACTTTTAAAACAAAGCAAAACAAAACAACAAAAATCTGCAATTTCACATAATTACATGTAATCCTTAGTAATCCTCCGCAGACAGTATGAACCAGCAGTCAGTAGTATGCTTAGAGATTTTTATTTTACATACACACCAGGATATACAGAATGTTAGGGCCCTTGCTGACTTTCTGACTAAAACACAGAAAATAAAGTTACATAAGATCAAATCAAATAACTGTTCAAATTCAGTAGAGAACTGCGAGAAAATTACTGAGCAACATCAAGCATGACTTTTTTCCTCTCAAAGACTTAAGTAAAACTAAATGCAGAAGTTTGCTTTGGGGGATTTTCTTTTCTATTTTGAATCCAAAGGATAGTTGAATGCTTGCTGTTCCGACAGTTCTAAAAGAAATAAAATCAGTCCAATATACTTGATTCAGTTTGGAGTTAATTTATTTACATTTCTTGAAAATCACAGAAATTATCAAAATTGAGAGAAGGCTATTGTCTCAAGTCCAAAAATTTGAAAAGGAAATTTTTAAAGGAATTAGTATAACTTTCAGCATTTGTTTTTTTCATGCCACCTATCACAAACATTTTGATTCAAGGACTCAGCTGGGAGGAGGGGTAGGTGGCTAGCAGGTTCTGCATTCATAACCATTCAATTTTTACAAATTAAATCAGTTTCACACTCCAGGCTGCTCTATAACTTGTAGACTTAAGTATTTTGCTGAGAAAGGGAAAACTTCTGGTGAGACTTCTGTTCTGAAACAGAAGTCAACAATAGCCTGTCCCCTACTACGAGTTTCCCTTCAACTTTCTTAGTAGCTCTGGCTTGAATTTGCGGAATTACACCTGGATCTCAACATGCCTCCAGCAGACCAAAGTCAGAATATGTCACCTGGGAACTGCCGAAATTATCTTCTCTGATGTTTTTGAATGTTTGATTTATTTTTGTTCAATTCAGAACATTTCCTATATTCAATCAGAATTTGTGAGTGGTTTAAGCTACTAGGAAAAGTTTGGTGAACAAATTCTTTCCTAAAAAAATATGTAAATATTGACTTTATTACACAGTGTTATATAGTCAAGGAACTCAGAATTTCCTAATACAAAACTAAAACCTATTTCAATTTCTAAAAAGCTTGCAGAAACTTAATACTGCAAAAGTCTGTTCAGGTAAATCTTTTCACCCAATCTACATCACCCCTACAGGCAGTGTGAATATTCTGTTCTAATAAACTAAACCTTGCCAAATCCTTCCTTATACCATTAGTTAGTCAAATTAGTCCTTGGCATGATTTGGTCTGATCAAACCAGTATCCTCCCAGATACTTCCTAGGCATGTCTTAAAGTGAGTATGGAGGCTGAGAGAATCTCCGGCTACTCTTTGGAATGTGTATGCCACATTCTGAAGGGTAAGAAAATCTAGTAATGGCTAATCAGATATGGCTTATTTGTGCCAGTTGGCCTCAAGGCCAGAGAACAGCTCTTGACATTGTTCGATTTACTGCTACTGATACAGCTATGTGTCCTGGTTTCTCTGAACATGCCTTTTTTTTTTTTTTTTCTGCCTAAGGGAAAAAGAAAAGGAATTTATCTAGGTAGGCAAGTGCCGCGGCCGGAGGTGGGGAAGAATCACGCATCAATACAATGGGTAAAAAGCTTCCGTTTATTCAGCATGCATTGGCTTTCTTTATACAGTTACAGGACAATAGCGCTGTTATTGGTTATCTAGTTTTGCGTAAATGCTAAGGTATTTGCTAACTTTACGGTTAATGTATCTTGTTTTTTGTTAACTTGCTTCTTTCTTATGTGTACACATTGTTTCAGCTCGTATCTCTGTGACGGTAGCGTTGCCCTTCAAAGTTTCTTATGAACAGAGAGCAGTCTCAGACCCTACACATTGTATCTCTGTGAAGGTTGTGTTGTGCTTCAAAGTTTCTTATAAACAGAGAGCACATTCAGACCCTCAACAGGCAAGGAGGAATTTGGCCATTTGTATTGGATTCCCAGAAGCACAGCTGCTCCGTCAGAGCAAGAGCAATTAAAAGATATTTTTTAAAAAAGCAATTAAAACTCTCTGCAGTTGCGTGGAGCCAAAATCATCAGAAATGCATTGGATTGTTCACAGAGTGTATCAGTAAGTGTTTAACACACGTGACACATTTACAGCAAGTTGAACTGGCTGCACATGTATTCAATTACCACATGGTGTGTGCAGAACATGGTAGGTTTAACTGATAAAACACTGTATAGTTCACAGCATGTTCACTCATATTTCTGCTTGGGATTTTGGAGATAGCAGAAGAAAAGAGGTTTGGTATTTGCAAACTGACCTGAATATTTAGATTATCATTTAGAAGCTTGATAGTGAAATCAGTTCATGGCGCAAAAGGTGACATTGACTTCAGAGGGACCCAGAATTCTTTCTGGTATTGCGACAACTGTGACTGTGTTTTGTGACTGTAGCTGAAGTGTACCAAGTGCCTTGACTGTGGAAAAAAGAAAGGAGATTGTGGAAGAAGGATTAGATTAAAAGAGTGTTCAGACTATGTCACTGAGTAAATGGTGGAGAGAGGTGTAGTGTAGAAAAAAGTGCACACAGAGAAAGAGGTGAGACGCCTCATCACTCAGAGCAGCTTCAGAGTAGCTTGCTGCGTCACAAAGGTGAAAAACAATTACTGCCACTGCCATATATCTTTACTTAAGGGGTTCTAAAATACTTCAGTACACTTTTATATATCATTTGCATCACTGAAAATATCTAATTAAGGCATACTGGAAGCTTATAATATTAATTTGTTCATTGAAAATGTACTTGTGATGTGTTGTAGTCCAGTATTATTACATAGAATATTAGAGAAATCAGACAGGTATATATTCTGAAGTCTTGTTTCTTATTTCAAAGCATATCCACTGCCTTTGTAAAACCTTTCTTGTATCATTGAATGCTCTAGTGAAAGAAACAGATTACCACTGATAGCACGTAAAGATGCTGAAAGTGTTTTTGCTATAACTGCTATATAGAAGGTAGTTCCAAATTTGAGTTTGATATTTTGTTTCACAGATAGGAAAAAATGCTTCTGTACATAATGTTCAATTATGGAAAAATATTAACACATAGAAACAAGTTTAACATTTACACAACGATCATTTTTCTACTTGCACATTTATTCCAGGTTCGACAAAATGATATAACTGGAATGTGGTAGTGAAATAAAAAACCTCTATTAGCTCAAATGAGAGAAAAAAAAAATATAAAAAAACCCCAAACAAACAGGAAAAAAAAAACCACTCCAGAAATAGCCAGTAGCAGCTTAACAGCTTAAAGGAAAGGTGACAGAGACTGAAACAAAAGATGGAACATATCTGTACTTTGTGGAAGGGAAATGACAAAATTCATTAGAAAAGACTGTCTGAACTAAAATTGGGACAGTCATTACAGCACACAAATAATTTGAGCTATTAGAATTTTACAACATGTTTTCATTTTTAATTTGATTTTTTTTTTAATGATAGTTTGAAAGTGCTGGAAATTGAACTTTAATTGTCTGTTCTCAAATAACATATTGGTTTTGTCTAATTAAGCAAAATAGAATGTGCTCATAAAATCATGACCTTCTTGTCTCAAATCATACTATGTGTTACAATAACTAAGATATATGTGCAACAGTAAAAATGCTATTTTAAAGGAAGAGAACAGCAGATTATTTTAGTAAACTTTGATTACAGGTAGTACACTTCTTAAATGCTAGCTGAGGTCACAAAAAGCCATTAAGATGACAGTATCATCCCCTTCCCCACTAACCTGTTTTATGATAGGCCTCTAGAATTTGCAACAGTTGGCATTTCCTCCCAACTAGGCTTTAAGAATATTTGAAGTATATTATTTTAATATATTTTTACTTGCTGACCTCCAGGAAAAGCAGTCTATTAGCTATGATATATGTTTCTGGTCTTATTTCTGTGATTCAGCTATGTTGCAGATTAGAAATTGAAGCCACTCTGACTTCACTTTGACTTTCCTTCAGTTCCTCTGAAATAGAGGTTTACATGGAATTTGTCAGGTGCACACACAGTATTAGTGTCTTGTGAACTTGCAAATTAAATCATACTTAAATTGACTTGTGGTGCCTCACTGTGTTCTGACAAGATAGATCGTTGTGCCTTTGTTCCTATGGCTAACTTCAAAATTTAAAAAATTCCTGTATCTACCTATTGCAGACTACCTATTGTAATCAACTGAGTCTGATGCTTAATAAGCAGTTGAAATAATCGATCCTTATCAGTCTGCACAAACATTACACTCGTGATATTTCAGTAATTCATCTACTTATTCTATTTTCCAGTAAAATACTTGTTTTACATTACTATAGGAATGACCTAACTTGTAATACTGGAAGTGCAACACTCTAGGTCTCCATCAACTCAATTTAAACTTAATTGCCTGTGGCCTAAGTTCATTATCACCTTTAATGTCCAATAGTAATTCTCATTTTACCACAGTAAAAAAAACAAAAACAAAACAAAAAACAAAAACCAAACAAACAAACAAAAACACACAAAAAACCCCCACACCCTAGACCCAAAATCCAAACCAAACTAGAACGTCTCAAAGAATCTAAAAGTAATGTGGTTTTTATACCATTTTCGACTAAACTCCTCTTCCAGGAATACCGTTGTTTGAATAAGGTTGTCTACCCCCATCTAGTGGGCAACTTATTTAATGAACCGGTGAAAGAGCACTGTGAGACAGAAGTTGTTCCTATTATGATTAAATAATGCATACAGTTACAAAATCTGTGTGGATTAAATAATTGAGACTCATGGGCTATGCTGATATCTGTGATTTTAAGTGGACTTCAAATGGCCCTAGCCAGCACACTGTTGGTGTTGTTTCACCTTTCTTGGACTCATTGCTTAAAAAAAACCTACAGGCTTTCTCCAAAGAGTTATCACACCTATACAATCAGCAAATACCTATAAATATTTTTCAGAAGCAGTGTCATTAAAGGAGAATAAAAAAAAAATACCAATAATACCTTTCAAGAATTCTTTGCATCTTTCTATTATCAAAATTCTGACCAGAATATCAGAATCCACCTTAGTTTAGTGATTACCTCTCATCTGGTCTGGTGCATGGAACACAAAGTCTGAAGTACAGGTTTAGAAAGAGCCTTGCCTATTGAAGTGGATGAAATCTGCATTGTAGGGTTACATGAACAGGGACCTGTGGAGATGATACAAGTATTTCTGAATTCTTATCTTTCTGTCTCCTCAAGCTGAAGGTGATTTTTTCCACTTTGATTCCACAGGATAAAACATACTATCAAGGAACTGAACAGTTCTTTTCTTTGAAATAATAAGGAGGGAAATGGAGGTAATGTTTGCTTGTTCTACATAGCATTTAGAACACTTGTAGAGCAAGTAAGACTTCCACGTTTGGTATTCTCTTGGTTTACAGAGTGTTTTAAACTCCACTGACAAGATTACATGTCTTTCACTTGCTCTTTCTAGGCTTCTAAATGCAGTATTCCTGTTCCAACATCAGCATGCTTTCAGCATGGTTTTGGCCCATACCATACTAGCACTGCCTCAGGCATGATTCAAGACATAGCCAGACCAGAGTTTGTTCCAGTTAAGCAGTAGGAATGGGGCAACAAAGAGAGTTTCACCATACGGACATGAAATA
Organism: Aegotheles bennettii; assembly: GCA_013398125.1. Lineage (NCBI taxonomy): Eukaryota > Metazoa > Chordata > Aves > Caprimulgiformes > Aegothelidae > Aegotheles > Aegotheles bennettii. The sequence goes on along the minus strand of VZRW01004306.1, from coordinate 10,025 downwards.
TGCCACACCAATTACCCTTGGGGTCCTAATGCCTTCTATTTACTGGTACAGAATAGATGGAGGAGATGAAAGTTCAGACATTGCCAGGCTAAGGAGACCTGAACTTAGTACTATGCTGCCTGCAGTGTGCTCCTATCACTAAACTATTTTCCAGAAAGGTAGAGTTTTGCCTGTTTGTATTTTAAATGAAAAGAGTGACCTGTGCATATGAACCAAAGTAGAAGTTGAAAACCCTAAATCCCAGTTGTACAGAAGCAGCTAAGCAAAACCCTGCAGAAAGGCACTTTCAGATGTACCTCTGTCCTTGATGTTTTTTATTCATCCTGCTGAGAAAAGCATCCCAGAATTCAGCATTCTGGTCAGTCTTCTCTGCATCAGCCTCACTTTAATTGCATCCCATCCTGGAGATGTAGGTACAGGGATACCTGAAACACCTCAGTGAAAAAAATAACTATAGTCTCAGAGTTAGACGCATAACTTATAGACTCTATAACTGAAAATGTCACAAGACCTAAATCTACTTATTCAACTGAATATGGATATCTTAGGAATAGTTCCAAGATATAATCTTGAAGATTAAATGGTGACAATATGAAGGTTTTCAAAGTACTTTTTTTTATATTTAGATGTTTAATGTCTACTTGTCATATTAAGTGCCTAAAGTCCTCACATAGTGAGTGCATATTCCCAGCAATACTGAGGCAACCTTTATTTCTAATATAAGAAATGTATTTAAATGATCAGTAAAATGTTCAAAGCTTTATTTTTTTTTCATTTTTATTTATAATTTTTTTCATATATTTCTTTAAAACATACTAGAAAACTGAAAGAATGTGTTTAGCCAGATAGATGGGGATAAGCCGTCTGGAGTAATGGGTGTTCAGGATGATGAACAACAGTATTTGAAATAAAGAGAACAATTAGGTAAGAGAAGGGACACAAATCTTATGCTCAGAGTGAAAATCAATTGTGTTTAATCTATTTTTCATGATGCATTTATGCGTAATAGATTCATAGAGTAAAACAAACTCTAATATACAGATTTTGTTGTAGCAACAGCATCTGACATCAGTCACATGAAAAGATACAGATTTTCTTCTATATTTATCTTGTTTTTTAATTTTTTATGGTTTTAAAAAGTTTTTCCTTGCCAAGTGTGGCAGGATTTTGCTCTGGAACTCTGCCCAACCATTAAGAAGGACAAATAAATTTTTAGGGTTGGTTTGTACCTCAAATGTGCCTTTAATATAAATATGAATAGTTTTTGTGATTTTTCTGTCACTATATATAAAAAAAACCCAATACAAAACCAAAACCAAAAACCCATGAAGATAGTTCCTACAGATGTTTCAGCTGTAAAAATGCTTTATCCCCGTTCAGCTTACAGGATGTATATTCTCAGGAGATAACAGGAAATGTACATCAGTGGAAGGATAGCATAAAATCTCTGGGTGAAATATTCACTAAATACCTTTTCTCATGTTTGCTTCAAGGAACAGCATTCCCAAATGCCTAATTATACTCTAGATGCAATCTATGACCTTTTATAATTACAAATCATTTAACACTTGTGGTCTAACCTACTGATCATTAGTAGATGCCATACATAGTTCTAATACATATAATGTGTGTTATGTGAAATTTATTGAGACTTGGATGTAAACTCAATATAAATAAGCTGAATGTATTAAAAGAATCCTCTTCAAAACTACTTATGAATTTATTTTAAAATAACAAAATCTCATATAAATTCTCAAATTAATCTGACAGAGTGACAAAACAATTCTTTTTAACATGGTGTCTGTAAACATTAAATGTCAGGCTACAAAACAGTGAGGCTTTTTAATGTTACTGCTCTTGTCAAACTGCAAACCACTTTTTAGAAGCCATAAAATCACTTCAAGAAATGTATCATCAAGAGGAAATGGAACTTTGTCAAGCAAAAGAAATCTACTTTTGGCAACAATAAAGAATATCTTCCTGCCCAGGTTGATTCAAAGATCCTGCAATAGCAAAAGAATTAAAATTTCTCCATTTCATTTTGTTCTTTTATCATACATCAGCGTGTATTTGAATCAATTTGATTCTTTTCCAATGCAGTCTTTAAGGAAAAGGAGCTTTGGTTCACGAAAACAACTGTACATAATGTGAAAACCTTTGACCATTCTAATTACTTATTGACCTAACAACCATTCTTAGGGGCCATTGCAAATACTTGTGAAGTAGTATCCAATATAACATATAGTACCATGAGATCAAAGTTGAGAAGGCTTTACTAATTTAGCTAATGCTAAATGACATTAAATAAGGACTTGGGGATTTGGTGCATGGGCATGTAATTTAGACATTATTAAACTATTTCTTTCTTAACAAGCCTATAACAAGAAAAAAATGCAGTAAGTGAAATTTAATAATGTCTAAATAGGCTTTGACCTAGGTGGCTGCCACCAGCAGAACATGAAGTGATGGGCCATAGGGCACTCTTTAGGGAACAAAATATCGTGGAAGAAGCTGCTGTGACTCAAAGGATCCTAAAAGTAGTGAACTGGGGGGAAGCAGATGAGACAGATGTGTTGTTTCAGTTCTGATAATCTGTATCTTCCTAGCTAATAACTAAAGCAAAAAGAAATTTGGACATCACCAAATTAAATTAAAATAAATGTGAATCATCTTGTGTAAAAAGCATATTTTCAGTCCTGAAACGTACTTCCTTGTCAATAAATACTGTTCTCCTCTGTGGTAAATCTTTGATTTCTGCAAGTGAAGACACAAGGAGAATCTGTTGCACCAGTGGTGCTGGGGGTAAATGTAGAAGGTGAAGATCAAGAAGAGTAATACTTACCAGATTTATCTTTGATGTAAACACAAAGTTGCATCAGAGTAACCTGAAGCCTGGATTTTCTGTTTGGAAGATACGAGACCACTTCAAAAGACAATAGTTATCAGCCAGTACTCTAGCACCCATCAGCCAGATAGAAACTGGACATTTTTCTTGACTGTGCGTTGTCTGGAGCAGATACTCATGGGCTGAAAATGGCACTATGAGAACTGTCCATCAGGAGTCTTGCCCTGAACTGTTGCACTTCCCCAATATTTTATTTGCACTATCCACAGATGTATTCTGGGAACTCTAAGGTTTTCAGGAGCTCTCTCTCTTGTTCGTTGCACACTCACTTTAAACTGCACTCTGCTTCTAATATTTCTAAGAAGTTTTCATAGTTACATTCATGTTTTACATTCATAATTTTTCATACGCACTATGGAGTATAAGTGCAGGAGATATGTTAATTTTGGTCTACATTAAGGCTAAGATAAAGACCCATCAGTATAAGAGTATCTTGCTTCCACATTGCTGATTGAAAATTGGAACCTATATCTCTGTGCACCATAAAAGACATTTATCCATACACTTTTGTAAAGTCATATGTCAGGAAGGAAATAACCCTGCATATTAAAAAAAATAATAATAATATGAAAGCCTGTTGTACAACTGAGGAGTTATGTCCTCATTCATTAAGGAGGGAAAGCATATTCAGTACTGGGTGCTCTGCACTTCAGAGGTAGAGCAAAATCAGCCCAGTATATATTTCCATAGTTTTTTAAAAAGTATGATGAATCTGCTCACTCACACACATCTTTTCAGCTGTTTTTCATGTTGCACTCCTATCTTTATGTGACTCTCATCCATTTATACTCACTTACCATGAGGTGATATAACCCGTTATTTAAGTCACCTGTGAATCTTCTCATGAAGGCTTATATTTGTAGAATCACAGTTAATAAGTATTAGTGGAATCATGGATGAACCCAGAGTCTCTTAAGATGTCTCAAGCAGATTGAGTAATTTTCAAACCATGCTGCTGCAGCTAAAGATAGACCACCCACACCCTGCAGTTTCCCTCAGCCATGCCTTCCTTTCCTCCCACCCCTTGTGTGCTGGAAAAAAAAAAAAAAAAAAAAAAAAAAAAAAGAGAAAGTTTTCAGCATAAGGAAAGCAACAGAAGCACACATTCAAGGTACAAGATACCAAGATACAGACTGGGGAACAGGCAGGTGAACACTTCCAGCTCCATTCCAGAGCAGGATTATGGTAGCTCAGAGAGGTCGTTATAGCTCTTTATACAAGGCTATATGAAGTTAAAGATAAGAAAGAAATTTTTAGGAGAACTATTTCATCATTAGAAATTTACTACTTTGTCTGTCTTGCAAAATGGCCAGTGTTTCCCTTTTCATGATGTTTCCTCCAGTTTTCTGCTCACTGTCAGGGCCAGGGTCTCCCAGGGGGGCACCAGGCAGTCCCACCACCCCAGCCAGGGGCAGAGCAGTTGGGGGGCACTAGGGACCCTACCGGGAACAGGGACAAGCCAAGCTCAGGCTCGGACATTGGCTCACAGATGGGCCTGGCTCAGGGGACCCATAGCAAGGCAGGGCAGATCTGCAGGCAGCTGGAGATCAGCTCTGCTGTGATATAAGTGGGGCACTGGTCCTTGGGGGCTGAAATGGGGTCCTGGGCCATGGGCAGGATGGGGGGAGCCCTGGGTTGTGGGCAGGAACAGCAAGCCCTGGCAGTGCACTCAGAGACCCTCACAATTAGCAAATTTATCTGCAGTAATTGTTCAGTGTGTGAAATTGCAGGCTATTGCAGGCTATGCATTTCAGAAAAGGAGAAGCAAAGGAGTATGAACAGGTAGGAAATGAAACATGCTGTCAGTCTCCTCACATGTGAGTTGCATTCAGGTTCCCTCCAGTGTGGGTTATCTGAGGAAATGCATTCACAATATCCTTCTTGCCAGAAGGAACTGTGAAGTTGTTAAAATACTGTGCAGCGCTCAACAATACCCTTGTCACAGTTTAATGCTGGGCCAGGAATTAAACAAATCAAATGGCTCAAACCAGGACAACCTTTTTTTTTTTTTTCCTCTTTTGGCATTAGGTATAAGGGAGTTCAAATTTACACAGATCTTGGTGCTTGTGGAAAGCTTCTGAAAGGCTACTCATGTTTGGGCTAAATCCAGCCATTTATAGACAGATACAATAGCAAAAGATTCACACCAGTGCTTGTGAACTGCCCTCATTAAGACTGCCTGCATGAGCAAGACTACAAACCAGTGTTCCTTGAAGCCTTTGGGCTTTGACTGCTGAACCAAGGTAAGTAATCTGGTGTAAGACAACATGGGTGACCATGCACCTCCTTATCCATCCAGACCCAGAAGCCCCTCTTCGGGACTCAGACTGTCTGCCTCCCTCTTCCTTCTCTTCCACATCAGAGGGTAATTTTTCTGTCCTGGTAGCACATTACCACTGTACTTGGGGATGCTGCCTGCTCAGGGCTGATGTCACCAGCCGTGCAGGGTTTACCAAGTAGATTGATTTTAAAATAAATGTACACATTTGTTTGGGTGGAGGGAATGTTAGACAATTTTATTATAAATGTTAAAAGAGAGGGAAGGAATGTAGAGGCAGAGTTATGCTGTTGTTGGGCAAGTTTATTCTCCTTTTTATCCCTATTTGGAAAGGAATGAAAAAGGACAAACAAGCGAGAAAAGATGGAGACTCCTTACATGCCCACCCAGAGGGAAGATGGAAAAGAGAAAGCAAAGAGCAAGTGAAGTATTAGGCTAGCAGTTTCTTCTCTGCTTTTTCTCACAGAAAGGGAGCCAGATGAGGTAATGTGAAAAGCAGCAGCACCAACTAACCATAAAAGAAAAAGACCTGACTGTAGTTTGACCTGAAAATAATGACAGGTGATGTAGACAGAGTTTAACACACAGAAACAGCAACATCCTGGAGGTCTAATGTGAATTACCACCATGGGGGGAATGACATAGGGGAGAATATACAAATAAAGGGAATCAAGATTATGTGACTATGACAATTTTCTTGGAGCACGTCCAGCAGCCTCCTTGAGGCTTAGTATGTTCAAATAGTAAAACTTGTTGTGCCTGGACAGGCCAAGCAGACTCACAGGGGTTTCTTGAATATATAAGACAGAGTTAAAACAGAAGCAATGGACAGCTCATATAAAAACACAGTCACTGTCAAAACAAAACATCAGAGTCTCTTCTGTAGGTGTGTTACATTTATGAGGTAGCAGTGAGCCAATATCCCAGTGCAGTTAACATACTCAGCTGGAGGGTTGGAGACTCAAGTTTAGATCCCTTTTCTGAATCAAAGAGATGTAACATCAGAGTCAGTCTAGATACCAGCATCAAGACAAAGCACCTGCTTGCTTACTTACTGGGCACTGCAATGGCTATCTTTCCTGTTAGAGTGGATCTACTGTTTAAGGACTGTTTAAATATTCTGTGGTTCAGAGAGTCATGCACTAGAATGATCTTTTGGGTGTTATTTGATATATTCACTAGAAAAGGCGGTGATACCAGGAGGTTTTTTTCCCTGACTGTCCAATTATTTATATGACATGAACCAGTTTCTTTTCTCCACCTCACAATTCTTCAGCCTTAACATAGAATTACAGGTAGCATTACAGGTGTCAATATTGCTTCAGATTTCTTCAAAGTAGGGAGCTGAAAACATGTCTTGTAGTCTGAGGGGAATGCTGTAATTCCAAAACTGTTATATAAAATATATATTTAATGAATGTACTTCTATTTATGTTTAGATTTCTTACAAAAGCCAAACATTAAATATTTTATTTTCAGTTAAAATGGAACAATACATTCAATACCAAATGAAACAAAATCATACATCTCTCTGCATGATAAACAGTGCTTTAAATAACAAATTGTGGGCGTTTAAAACTAGCACACTGAATCTGAACAGTATCTTTGTTTTTTACAGCATCTAAAAGATACAGCAGGGTGTGTTGTTTTGAATGTGTGCAGGTGTGAATAATTAAAAAAAATTTATATGTCTTTGATTACACAATCATTCTCATAGTTACAAGTGATTCTAATTAGCTACACTGAGAGGTGATGGGACCTATATAAATAGCATATACAGTGAGTTTGTGTAACCTCTGTGTAGTTTGGACCTCTTTCTTAGCACACACATTGCTGAACAATGATATGTTTGTAACAATAGACTTCACACCTCTTTTTCCTCTGATTGTATTGCAGCTTTCAAAATAATTATCCTTTCAATGTTAAATAATTGTTCAATAGCTATTTCCTTCCTCCAAACTGAGTCAAAACACACACTGACATTCTAAATGTCTTAATGATAATTTAATTGTAATGAGCCCGCTGATATCTATTATTTTGATAAGCAAAAAAACCCAACACTGAATGAATGCCCCCTTTCTCTTTTCTATTCCTTTAAAAAGGGAGGGGAAAATCAAACTAATCTATGACACAATTTTGTGTTTCTTTACCTTATTCAATTCAAAGAACAATGCCTCATTTACAAACCAAAGCCTCCTCATGAACAATACCTCTGGTGGCATGCTATTGTACTCACATACAATCAACATTGTGACAGCTCTTGAGCATTAGACCTCGCCTTCCCTAAGTCCACCCTTTCTTGGTTTACCTACTACTTCTTTCATGAAGTAGTGACATGCTGATCCATAAACCTTTTGTGCTTCCAATGAATTTATACTTACTAGTTTTGAAGGTGACCTGTATCTGTCCACCCACCACTCAAATGTTCTTATTAATGCAATTTGGCATCAGGAATCTCAAGGAAATAAGGAGACCCCTGTCCCAACAACTTTATAAGTTGCCAATGCCTGTGTTAATTGTCTCAGCATATGACAGACATAGCAGGTAGAAACCTACAAAAGTAGAAGAAAAAATAACCAAAAAGATTCATCGAAATAGAATTTGGATCTCAGGATACCTATTAAGTGTCTGGTCCCATCAGTAGTGTGCTACAGTATAAGCTATCTACGTTCAATTTATTAATCCTAAATCTTAAGGGTCAACAAGGTTTTCTGATATAGACTTATCCTGTAGGAGTTAGCACAGGAGGTGATCAACAGCAAAAATAAGTTACCTCCTCACAAAAATCAGGCTTAAGCTGGTCCTTTTTCACACCTTAATACTTTCAGGAACATTTGCTGTCTCCTGGGTAGGATTTTTCTACTGAAATGGTAAGAGTGGGCTTTGGTAAACTTTAAAAATAGGACAAGACATTTGCATGGGAAAAATCAGGCACCTGTAAGACTTGTAGCTATTTTTCCAAACCACTTTGGTAAAGGTTAGGTCAGATTGCCTAAAACTGTGAGGTTAAACATAAAGGATTTGATTTATTCCTACACAATTTAAAAGATGCAAAGCCTGCTACTCAAGCTTTACACCCATAAAGTAAGTTTCACTCAAGGGAATGCAAGCCTAGCCTGAATGTGGATATTGATTTTGAAAAAAAACACACTAGAAATAAATTTTAAAAAGAGAAGAAATATTGAAGGCTCTAATAATCGGATAAAATTCAGTGTTATTGAATATGGCAGTAAATGAATTTAACTAAACATGAATTTTTATATTACTCATTTGATAATATATTAACAATCTGTGTTATACTGCTGCAACTGTGGTGCAGCTGTTTTCCTCATTTCACAATACTATACAACTGTTACAAATAATATAACAATATGACTATTCATCTGTGGGTTGTGAAAATAACACTTGAGTCCCATTTGCATTAAGTTCAGCCTCACACAAGCAGAAGCACAAAGCAAAGCAACAGGAACTCAACAAGGCATCTATATGTTCAAAGTGCTCATTTATCTGTATGCATAATATTTCTTGTGTGGTTAAGGGAGCAAGATAGAATGATGAGAAAAACTTTTAAAGCCTACAATGACACATTTGAGCCCACAATTACACATTTTCGACATGTAAGAGTTTGGGATATAGCTGTATGTTATAAGTACCTATCCCCTAAGTGTTGGGTGACAGTATCCTGCTTTTGAAATGTGATGCAGCACTTTCCCCGACACACTTCCCCATCCCCTTTCCTAGCATCCTTAGTCCCTTGAGGAAATAACAATTTCGAAGCCATATGTTAAATACTGAATTCTGAAATTCTTGCTCAGGCCTGACAATGTTTAGCTATATATAAATTCCCAGAAATGTTTCATTTCTATTTATTTGCTTGTGTTTGAACTCTCAATAATGATTCTTATTTTTCATTCTTATAATACAAACAAGTACTCTTACACTGCAGATCCTGAAAGAACTTACAGCTTCCCTATAAATCAGAATTATGACAAAATGGACATCGTCATTTCCTTTGAAGAAGTGTTCAGGATTTTGGAATTCTTAACAGTGAATTATAAGCCACCTTTTTTAATGCTCAACAAAATTAAGAATAAAAATAGCACTGGTTTTCATTAGAGAATGTTCTCTTATTGCCCTTTTTTAGGCTAATAAGAAAACAAGATATTCATGATATGTTCATTTAAAATTCTTTTTCAAAGGAATATGAATACCAAGAGTGCTGTTCACCAAAATCCTGATAGAAAATAAAACAGAGGATATTCATATTAGTGGCAAAAATTTCTACCTTATATGAGACTGATCATTTTACAGAAATGTGTGAAATAAGGTTTGTGTAATTTGGTAACATTACTGCTAAAGTTAAGCTTTTGTTAAGTTTGAAGTTTGTTGGGGTTTTTTTTTTTTTGCATAACTTCTAGGAAATTTAGAGCATTAGCTAAGAATTCTATGAAAGTATTATAGAAAAGATGATAGCTATTTTTCAACTGTTCCCCCAGTTTTCAAATAACTAGTATGAAAGTAGTTTATTAAATACATATATATATAAAATATGTGTTAAAGAACACACTAATTGTACAAATGATTACTGTCACACCACAACATTTTATCTAGAGCAGATGAGATTTTCCAGTATCTTGAAGAAAAATTGGTTTTGTCTAAGTTTCTTAAAAGACATTTTTTATTGAAATTTTACTTTATTTTATAATTCCTGCTTTATCAAAAAGCACTAAAACAACTAAAAATATTTTGTCAGATAATCAGGAAGGATTATTCTAGAGAAAGTAAATGGAGAAAAAAAATCAAAATGAGTGGTATAGAATCTTAAAAATCACAGAATCACAG
>VZRW01004303.1:0-80725 GCA_013398125.1 Aegotheles bennettii | reverse complement strand
CACATCCAGTTGGCGACTGGTCATCAGCNTAAATGCACCATCAGTAAATTTGCAGATAACACTAAGTTGGATGGGAGTGTTGATCTGCCTGAGGCTAGGAAGGGACTACGGAGAGACATGGACAGGCTGCCACAATGGTCTGAGGTCAATTACATGAGCTTCAACAAGGCAAAGTGCCGGATCCTGCACCTGGGCCACAACAACCCCATGAAAGGTACAGGCTTGGGAAAGAGTGGCTGGAGAGCTGCCTGGCAGAACAGGATCTGAGGGTGCTGGTAGACAGCCGACTGAACACGAGCCAACAGTGTGCACAAGTAGTCAAGAGGGCCAACAGCATCCTGGAATGCATCAAAAATAGTGTGGCCAGCAGGAATAGAGAAGTAATAATTCCCCTCTACTCGGCACTGGTAATACCACACCTGGAATACTGTGTTCAGTTCTGGGCCCCTCCCTACAAAAAAGACACTGAGGTACTGGAGCGTGTCCAGAGAAAGGCAACTAAGCTGGTGAAAGGCCTGGAGCACAGGTCTTACGAGGAGTGGCTGACGGAGGTGGGGTTGTTTAGTCTGGAGAAGAGGAGGCTCAGGGGAGACCTTATTGCTCTCTACAACTTACAGAAAGGAGGTTGGAGTGAGGGGGTGGCCAGTGTCTTTTCCCAGGTAACGAATGACAGGACAAGAGGGAATGGCCTCAAGTTCCACCAGGGGAAGTTCAGGCTGGATATTAGGAAAAAATTGTCCTAGCTGATGGTTGTACTTAATGATCTTGAAGGTCTTTTCCAGTCAGACCATGATTCCATGATTCTAAGTATGGCTAAGCAACTACTTTGTACTTTCACTGAACAAATAAATTCTGGAATGTAAATAAAATTAAAAATATTCTCTTCCTAACTAACAAAATATTTGATAAAATAGTGCAACTGTTAAAAAGCAAAACTATAAATGGAAACTATTCTGAAACCTTTCAGATGATTATCCATAATGTAAAAGCTGCCAGTTATGGTGTGAAGGAGAACATATTTAGAAATACAAGTCTTAGAAAGGAAGAGAGCAGGTATTGAAGGAAGGAAGTACTGTTTTATTAAAATTCTTTTCCAATGATAGTAACAAAGAAAAAGTTATTTAAAAAGAAAGAATACCTATATTTTAAATTGAAAATAAACTTCATTTCTATCTGGTAATAGTAGAAAAATCTATTTTGTCTTCACTGCAGACACTGAGTCTATATGAGAATATATTTTTTACCCATGTCTGATATTACTGTTATTGAATACATTTTAACTTATATGATGTCAGCTTCCTCATAGTAAAGGACTTTAGCATTTAGTTAAACTAAATTTTCATTAAGAAATGAGCTGCCAACGTGCTCTTATTCAAAGCAACTAATCAGAAATGTAATTTCCAACAAAGCAAATGAAAGGGATATTTTTTCCTCCAATATACATGAGTCCATGATTTAAGTGTTCCAGTAATATGAAGGGAGAATTGGACTTGGCTTCTCTCAGAGGAACAGCAGTCAGCGAAAGCTTCTTAGTCCTCTTAGCCTGAGGAATATGTGTCTCTAACAGATTGCCAGGGAAGATTAACTACTGCAGGTAGCACAGCTGCTGGTTCAAACAATTTTGATCTTTTTATATCTTGTGCTCATTCTGTTTCCACATGGAATTGGTCTGCTTGTTATGGAAAACTGCAGGTAGCACAGCTGCTGGTTCAAAAGACTCCAGTCCCCTTATATCTTCTGTGCATTGTTTCTGCCTAGAACTGGCCCAGTTGTTTTGGAGAGCCCCAAGGAAACCACTTTAAAAAATAGTTTGCTAACCTTTTCAAGGAGTGAAATATGCTCCTACTTTTTTTTGTCTTTGTAGTGGAAAAGCTTGTTCATCAAAACTACTATTTACTGTAGTATCTTTGCATAGATTTTCCTAGGAGGGTAAAGAGAAATACCATTATAAAAGACTGGTTTAGAAAAAAAAGTAAGTATAGGAATTGCCATGCTTGACAATTTCTCAGTATGTACAGAGGATCTGTGCTACACTGCAGGTTTTCAGTAGGATTTATGTGTGGGATGATGCATTTAACTTAACCAGACATTTAGAAGGTAGGTGATAGAGTTAATTGTCATCTAGTGACTAGTGACATGTCAAGAGAAATAGGCAGCTACGTAATCACCCACCTTGAAAAAGATTGACAAATGGGATTAATTTTCCACGTTAGGTGCCTATCTCCCTTCTTCTGCTGGCTTTAAGTATCTCTAAGTGAAAGGCTTAACTTTTAAATAGCTAAAATTATATGAGATAAAGCATCCATGAGTGATTCAGAAACCAAAGCCGTGTTCTCATAGATCTGCTCTGTACTAAAGAGCCTAGATGTCACTGAATGTCCTCTGTTTTTTAAAAGCATGCATGAACTGTGGTTACAGGAACAACTGGTATTTCTCCATATGAGTTGGTAAAGTTTATTATTACACAGAGAACATTGCACAAACTTGGTTATATTGTCAAGCTAATAAGGTCATACACTACTGGGTGACCTTGCCAATTCAGGTGTACGTTTTTTGGGAACCTCTGGACCTTGTTCTTTTGCACTGCAGAGGTATGGCTGAAATACTTACATCATTCTTGAAGATGCAATTTAGGTTTCCTTTTAAAAAGTTACAAAAATACAGACAAAATACTGAAGAGATAGTCATGGTGTAAATACCTGGTCAGTTTCTTAATGTCAACATGATGGACTAAGGACTGTGTTTTCACTACTGGACCTATGTCCCCTCTAAAGATAAGACAGAATATTAAACATTTTAGTAGGCATGCTTCTCTTTCTCCTTTGAAGAAGTACAACAATTCTGAGAGGTTAAGAAAAAGTAGATACTAACCAAGAACATGACCACATGTTTTCTGATCAGCATAGCTATCTGGATGTGTAAAGAATATATAGTACTCTTCTTCACATATTATGAAATGTCTAAGGCATTCTGAAATCTAGTTGTACAATTCTGAATTGAGGATCACATTTGAATTTGTATCATTTTATACAATGTATCTAAACTGATGGACTGGATGCAGCAAATTTCACACTTGTATTTGTCCCTGCCAGAAACTAAGGAGTCTCTTTCTCACTCTCCCAACAATGGGATAGGGGAGAGAACTGGGAGAGTAAAAGTGAGAAAATTAATGGGTTGAGATAAAGACAATGTAGCAGGTAAAACAAAAGCCATGTACACAAGAAAGAGACAAGGATTTCATTCAGTACTGCCCATCAACAGGCAGGTGTTCAGCCATCTCCAGGAAAACAGAGCTCCATCACATGTAACCATTGCTCGGGAAGACAAGACACCATAATTCCAAATGTCCTGCCCTTCTGTCTTCTTCCCCCAACATCACATTGATGAGCATGATGTCGTATGGTATATAATATCCCTTTGGTCAGTTGGGGCCAGCTGTCCTGGCTGTGTCTCCTCCCCAGCTTCTTGTGCACCCCCAGCCTACTCATTGGTGGGGCAGTGTGAGAAGTAGAAAAGGCCCTGACTCTGTGTAAGCCCTGCTCAGCAGTAACTAAAACATCTCTGTATTATCAATACTGTTTTCAGTGCAGATCCAAAACATAGCCCCATACTAGCTACTATGAAGAAAATAATATTATCCCAGCCAAAACCAGCACAGTAACACAAGAAACATTTTGCATGATGACTGAGGTTATTTGATTTAGGAGCAAAAAAATGGTAGAAGTAAAATTAAAAACTGTCAGTCTGCATTCTCACTTAATTGAAAGATTAAGAATATTGTCTTCATACCTTTGATGAAAAGGGCTCTATGGATTCCATTGGACTATAAAAGTAGTTCAACATATGTGCTCAACAACATTATATTCTTTTGAAAATCCCTGTTGAGTTTTGGTTTAAAGTGTGTCAGAAGACCCACATAAGACTGTTGTGTTCATACTTTCTGTTATGGGGATCACCTGAAGGTTATACTGTGCTTCCTCAGTTAAAATCAGACTACAGTAAGATTGTTAGAGCTTTGGATAGTGGGTACCCAGGAAAAAGGGGAGGAAGGGTGTTCTTGTTGCTAGAAGAAGCATCTCAATGGAGGATACTGCTATGCTTAGTTCCTTTTTTGTTACAAGATCCATTGCAGACTCAGATGTCTCAGTAAGAGAATGAACCATCATATTACTTGGTTAAGTTTGTCAATAAAATTATTATAACACAATTAGATTTTTTTAGGAGGGTAGGTGAAGGAAAGCTAGTTTCTAAGGATTGAAGATGACCCAGGAGGGGAGGTTTTGTCTTACCACCATAGTTATAGAATCATAGAATCATAGAATCATAGAATTGTAGAAAATTTCGAGTTTGAAGGAACCCTCCAGGATCATGAAGTACAACTCCAGTCCCTGTGCAGGACACCCCGAGAGTCACACCATGTGCCTAAGAGCATCGTCCAAATGCTTCTTGAACTCAGTCAGGTTTGGTACTGTGACCACTTCCCTGGGGAGCCTGTTCCAGTGCTCTATCATCCTCTGGGTAAAGAACCTTTTCCTGATATCTAACCTAAACCTCCCCTGAATCAGCTTTCTACTGTTACCCCAAGTTCTGTTATTGGCCACAGGAGTGAAGAGATCAGTACCTGTCCCTTCTCTTCCCCTCTTAAGGAAGTCATGGACTGCAATGAGGTCACCCCTCAGCCTCCTCTTCTCCAGGCTGAATAATCCAAGTGACCTCAGCCGCTCCTCATAAGTCATCCCTCTTAGGCTCTTCACCATCCTCGTGGCCCTCCTCTGGACTTGATCCAGTAGTTTGATGTCCTTTTGGTTACTCAAACTTTGTCCGTTCTCATAATCCAAACTGCAGGTGAGTTTTGGTATACTCAGGAGAATTACCTATAAGACATTTTCATTTATCAAGCAGCAGGAATGAAGTTTCACAGGTACCATTCTCATAGCTTCATATTAGCTGTGAGAATACTACTGTTGCTTAGTAGTTGATGAAAATAAATACAAAAGAATCAGGTTTAAAATAAAATACCAAGATTAGCCTATTTTTGAGCAGTAAAGAGAAAATGGCTGGTGAGGTAAGTATGTCAGTGATGACTTCTAAACTGAAGAAAACAGTATTTTCTTTCTCTTCAGGGCAGTTTATGTGTTTTCTCTAGTCTCCATTAACTGTGCAGATGCTAATGGCTACTTTTTCCCAGATCTCTCATCTTAATGTTTTTCAGCCACCATTCTTCAAAAGTTCCAGAAGTATGAAAAGTCAGCAAAATATTCCATGTATAGACAGAATAATAGTGAAGACAACAGAGTAACAATAATAAACATCTGGTGCAGACCCTGAGGACTGAAGAGAGCAAAAGGAAAACAAATCCAAAAAATACCGGGCCAAGTGTTAAAGATCTCAAGACAAGAAGATAATTTGCTCAAGGGGGTATTACAATGAACTGGACATCTGTTGGGTAACAAATACAGGAAAGTGTGAATCATCAAAGAGACTCTGTAAGTAGTTAAAGGATATCTTCATGATCTGGAAAGTCGAGGATCCAACCATAAGAGAAGCCCTTCAGTATTAACTTCTTCCCACCTGGTATGATACAAAAGCTTTAATGTATCTGATAAATTGCTGGTGAAGGACCACTTCCATTCCTCAAAGGATGAAAAAAAAAATCATTAAAAAGGCAATAGAATGATAAACAGCAATTCATGACTGTAAATGCAGGTGTCCAGATCCCTACTGCTTCTAAGAACTAATACAAGGTCACTTTCAACATCTTAGTTAAAAATTTAGGTGCCATCATGAGTGCATACTTGGATTCATAGTTACTTTCCCCTCACTCACACATTCTTAGAATATGTCCTGTGTTGATCTACGTCTGGACTTCGTGATTTTCCCAGTTTGTGCCCTTTCTTCCAGCAGCTTCTGTTTCAGTTTTCTTGTTCAGCTTGTTCAGCCCTTTTTCCTAATCCCATCTTCTGGCTTTAACAGATCTTGTTTCTCATTCTCACATTCTCTCTTAGTTGATTCATGTCCAAAATTTTGTTTTCTACTTGTCTGTTTCTCTGTATCACTATGATATTTCCTCTGCCTCATTAAGAAGAGTGGCTAATTAGGTGTCACAGACTCTGTTCTCGTGTCCTTTTATAACGCGGGGCACTTAAATACCTCTTAAATACAAATTAGATTCCTAGCACTTTCAGCTTAGGGCTGGAGCATACTCGATTGCTTTTTGAAGAAAGTGGATGCACAGTTTAGTAAATGACATTTTAGTAAGTGCCATGATCTGTGAAAAACTTGCTAAAAGATTTTGTAGGCACATTAGTAGATAAAATCAATTAAATAACTCATGACTATATGTGCAGCCTTCACTATTTCAAGTTCTTATAATTTGGCCATATTTTGGTCAAGTATATGAAGACCAAAGAAGGATGACATCTAATATAGAAGCTACCATGCCAAATGTCATCTTTCTATTCCAAAGCTTGGAGGCATTGCAGTTATACAAAAAAAAAGATTGCCAACTTTATTACATTGGCCAAATGATGCATTTTTCCTTGACTCACATGTCAAAGATAGTTGAACAATTTTTAATTGAAACTTTCCCAAAACACACACCATAGGCCAACACCAGTCATGAAAAAATCCAGCACAAGTGTTAAAGGTGGCAATGTTTGAAGCAGCTTAAAAGAGAGTTCTCAATAGATTTAAATACCAGCTTGTTTCCAGTTAGTATTGATGAGGATTCTGCTTTTCAGAAAATTTATTGCAGTTAAAAAATTACATTCACCCTACCTGTGAAGGTATTAAACAAAGTTTTATAAACCAACAAGTTTTATTTGAAAGTCTGAGCATAAGTATATGTCTGTGTATTTTAAAATATTTTTAAAATTCATTAAATACATCTCTAGTGACTGCTGCTACAGTGTAGAAAAATCCAAACTAGATTTAAAGTATACTAGCTGAAGGACCACCAGCAGTCCAAGTGATGCCACCAGATAATTTACCAAATAAATTACTACAGATGATGACAAGAGAATCCTTTAATGAAAATAACATTAGCCTTTATTCAAAACGTCTAAGTGAATGAAAAGGTAACTTGGTAGGAAAGGCCAAAATTTCACTATTTTATTGGGGCAGTAGGGCAGAACATACTCTCTTTTCTATGGATAGATCTTGAGAGGTTGTGATCATTTAGAAATGTAGTTGTTCAGAGTTTTGGAGGTCAGATTCTGCCAGGTTTACTTACAGTGAAGAGGCATCTTGTTTCTTGAGATGCTTATAAGAAATCATTGGAATCACTGCCCATGTAAGAAAATAAGCAGAAAAGACTGACAGAATCTGGCCTTGCCAATTTAAGATGCAAACCAGATTTAGTGAAAGCTATTCATTTAAGTAATACTACTTTAGCCAAGACTATATTGTTGATGTTATTAACCTTTGCTAAGACCTTTGAGAAAAGAAGAAAATCTGAAGTTGCACAGTATTTTGAAAAGTATGTTATGAACCCCATAAAAGAGATCAATTTCAACAGTAACCTGTAATCTACTGGCATAATAGGAATGACATTTGAATAGTTCACTGGGGAGGTTGCTGAGGTTACAGTTAGTCCTGATCTAACTGAAAGGATTTGGCCATGATTGAAGCATAAATTATATAGATATTTTTGGTAAGAACCTTGGCAAACTGCTCTGGGGAATTAGTTCTCCTCTGATGGATAAAAAAGACAAAGCTCTGTGTTATATTCAGAAATCTTATTTCTGAGGTTCTTCTGTCTTACTGAAAAGAAGGGGCAGTCTACAATATATCTGCTGTCCATTGTTGGAAATTCCTTCTTTGTTATCTACTGTATGAAAAATGATGACATTACTTATGTAATCCAGTTCTTTCACAAAAATAAATTTTTATTTTTTAAATATTAGAGAGGTTAAAATACATTTTTAATGGCAATATTTCAGATTTTGGGACCTACCAGTCACCCTTGTGACCCAAGCAGTCATAAAAACTGTTGGGTAAATTCATCTTAGGGATTATAGTGATGCCTCTATACAGTCTTGTGAATAGGTCATGTATGTTAAGATGAAAAAAATGGCTTTGGCCCTGTGCAGCTGCATTTTTGTCAAATGAAAAGTGACCCTATTGTAAGGTCAGAATTGAAATCTGGTTAGATAATTCTGCATGGATGGAGTTACTGGCACTTCCTCTCCCTACTTGTTTGAAAGAAATAAATGGTCAGCTATGTGAGAACTTTATCATTCCCCATTCGAATTTCATTCTGCAAAGCATATATTGACATCCTTCGTCTTCACTTTTTTAATCCCACACTGAAGTTAGCTAGTTTCACTTCTCTACAGACGACTGTAACAAGCTGATGGAAATAGATCTGTTTTAAACCAAACTTCTTTGAAAACCTTCAACAGACAAGAGACAAAGACTTTCTACTGTCATTTAAGATATGTTAAAAGTAAGAAACAATTTTTCATCCTTTCACAAATTAGTCTAATTTAAATCAACTTAATTGGACTGACACTAGATTTATTCTAGCATGAATAAAAGTAAGCCAACATCAGATGATTTATTTAATAGGGTTAAAATATACCAAAAAAGAAAGAAGAATATTTTTTTCCTTAGAGACATTTTCCAAAGCTTCCATTAACTTTGGAAAGTGAGAATGCAAAAAGTCCCTTTTGATGTTTATGTGAAAGATACATTTGAACTGAAAGGGAAGTTTTAACTTTGAGGGTGGAATTAGGAGGAAAATTCCTATTTTAAACTATATGAAGGTATCAGAAAGATACAAAATACTTCTTTCTAGTAATTTTAAAATATCTAAATATATGTTGATACTAAGAATTTTTAAGCATACTAATGAGCTATAATTACATATTTTTGAAAAAGATGATAACTAGAAAGTTATGATGCAGAAGCATAGATCATACACTGCAACCATTTGAATTATTTTTCTGACTGATATGTAAACAGCATAACTATACTATGTATTGTATTTAAAATATTATTTGTAGTCACATACATTTTATAAAGCACTACATACGTGAACCTTTATTTCTTACACCTTTCACTTCTGTGTTTCAAGAAAACAGGAAGACATTTTATACTTTGGTATCTATAATGGATTGACTGCTTTCCCTGTGTAAATGTGGGTGTATCCAGCTGTTTGTTTCCATTAATTAGGTTAGCACTGCACTACAGACACCTAACCAAGTAAGAAACTTCTGCTATTTATGTGCCAGACAAGGAACTGGTATCTATGCACTCTGTAATGCCAGATATCAAACAGCTTTTCAGCAAAAGGATGTTTGCAGTAGTTGCCAAATATGCTGAGCAAAGGTATTATGTGCCAATATCTGTGAGAAGGATGAAGATACTTTCACATAAAACTAAATTATTAAAGGTTATTGGAAAATACTAACAGTAAAAAGCACTATATGAAAACATTAAGGATGAATGCACATTTTATAATTTATAAAATGCTTTCTATATTTATAAATGTTTCATATATTTAACAACAGGTCAGCTTCTAAAGGCCAGATACTCCACAAGTAGTAACACTGAACTGCTTGGGTAACTGTATGCAAAAAACTGTGACTATGAAGTATTTGAGAAAGATTAATAGAATCCAGAAATATTCCAGATAAGATTAATAGACTCCAGACTGTAAATCTATTTGTTCCTACTAATCGGTTGTTAGGAAATATATTGTACAACCTGATACATAAAGTCTGTTTTTCTAGACAGCAACTACCATAGAGAATATGCAAGGGAGGAAATGATAAAATTATCAGTAACTGAACACTTTACACCACAATTTGATGTGTGACAAGCAATGGTTTCTACCTAGCAGTACTTTAGCCCTTACACAATCAAAGCAACAGCATGTTGTGGTAGGAGTCTCTGTTTCATCTACCCTCATCATCAGCTGATACAATGGGTTTAGGTGAGAGCGTGACACATGATGTGGTTTTTGAAGTTATCCATCGAGAACGACTTATGAACCCTTACCTCCCTATTTTCTGTATTCATTAAGCAGCTAAAAAGCTCCAGGTTTAAGAAGGTTGTGGCCATTTCTTCACAATTTAGATTTGGAAATTGATCCAGTGGTGGCTCTTGATGCATGCTATTATTTAGAAAACACATAGAAGGCACTGTCATTTTATGTTTTAGAGTAAATCATACAGTTGATAAATGACTATACTTCACTTTCCATCAGATATCAATAATGGAAACACCTGACTAGCAATACAGAGTAGATTTTGTGTGTACTAATCTATAAATATTAAATAGGGTGGTAAATCATGCCTGAGTCAACAAATTCCAACATAGAATATAAATTCTGGAACACCAGTGGCTAGGAAATATTGTAATTCTATGTACTACATACTCATATATGCAGCAGTCCAAAGAGAATTTCCCAATTGTTACGAACGGAAGTTTAAAAAAAAAAAATTTTGGGGGGGAACCATGAAGCAATAATATAAACCTCACATCTACACATTTTTCTTTCTTTTTTTTCTTGTTTCTTTAGTATTCCATTTTGACACACTGATAAAAGTACAGCTAGATTCACAGTGATGACAAGTCACTTTGTTTGCCTTGTCTTATTTCTCTCTGTAATTTTCAGAATTTGTTTCTGGTACATTTCTTCTAGTTTGAGAACCTGATTTCTACTTTTGCAATACCATTTTCATGAATTTTTAATTTGCATACTTTCATTCTCTGACAAGTAACGGGATGAGCTGTTACTGTAATGTAGTTTGCTAGTATCCGCTTTTGAAGGGACATTTTTTCTTATAGGGAGGAAAAAACCTAATAAAAATAACTGAGTTAGATATCTGATAAAGTCCAACTATAGAGAACCCAGATTTAAAATGAAAAGGGTATTGTCTTTTTTTCCTTTTCAACATCTTCAGTCTTGTGTTTTAACAAATGGTGGGGGAAGACACCAAATTTAGATTAACACTGAATGTAGATGATTAAATATATGGACCTTTTCCCTCATTTGTGTGATTTGAAAATCTATTTTGCTTTTTCTCTAGAGACATTAGAAAATGTATTTTGAAAAAAAAGGAGAAATAATTTTAGTCTAGATTAAATCTCATTAGGCCTAGAACCATTTCTGTTTGAATGTGCAGGGGTATACTTCATTGCAGTAGGGGTATATTTCATTGCTTAAAAGACACGTGGTCACACATTTGATTTTCTTAATTTTCCCAGATCTAGTTAACAATTTTATATTACAATCCCATCCCAGCTGCAGTTTCACTACTGTTTAGTTCACTCTACTGAAACACACTATTTTTAATATGTCGTACTTACAACGGTATCATTATTTTATTAACTTACCTGATTTTCCTTTCTTTGTTTTTTTCAGCTTGATATAAAATATTTTCTTCACATCTTGCTTTCTCAGCATCTGGGTAGAATTCCTCAGAAACCAAAGTTTCCTAATGCATCTAACATGGTTTCCAGACAAAAGTCTCAAATTCATCCATCCTGAAGAATATGCACAACTTTATCAAAGAAATTTTGTGTATATCTGAAGGTGTATTAGGTGCCAGATAATTATTTAATCCAGGATTAAACCTCCCTACAGTCACTTTTCTCTGAAAGCACATAAATTACTGTTTTTTACTATGTTCTAATATTTCAGGCATTATTTCTGTTAACAATGGCTAATTTATTTTTACCTTTTTTCCTAATGAGATCATAGAAAATTGTATCTTCATTTACTTCATTTATTTTGCAGACTCTGAATAGTCCTGTGTGGTTTTCACTTCTTTCATACTGCTTTAAGTCCATTCTGGGGGAGTGTTCCACTTTTCCATTGAGACCCTTAGTTTTACCTGTTTATCTGGTTGTTGATGCTGTTCTTTTTATCTGCAATTGCATTCACTTATGTAAAGTGTGTTTCCTGAAATGAAATACTACCTTGCATTTTATGTCTTGGATGGTACATAAAAACATCTGCTTATTTTATGGAATTAGCTCTTCATACTTAGAAAGGAATTTGCAATTTAGGCTAAGTTTCTGAGGCCTCTTTCCTACTTCCCCCACATCCTTTCAGTTCGTTTCAGAGTTTTGCTATGACAGTGAAACACTGAAAGATGAAAAGATGGTGAAAGTCTCCAAGTGCTGTACTGTTGCTATGCTTTGTTGAGAACCTCTTACACTTTGTTTCTCCTTCAGAAATGCAGCTGTGCAACTTAAAAAATTTAGGTTTCATTTTTCACTGCCTTTCAACTGTTTTCTACAGAACTGGCATAACAGTCTTTTTTAATGTATACTTTTAGTGTCTTTTAGTTCAATTTCAAAAAGGCATTTCTTCTTCCAGGAAATATCAGTTTGCAGCGAAGGACACATCAAAAGAATATGCAGTGGGATAAATATCAGGTGGTGAAAATCCTGCTGGGCCTATGTTAACCACAAATGGACTGTACTCTAAATTTTATAGTGGATGTTTTTGTCACCCAGAAGGTTTCCTTTCAAGTAGAGAGAATCAAAGATCTGAGAATCTGTATTTAGACCCTAAAACCTAGGCAAAAAAAAAATTCGCCTAAAGAAAAAAATCACAGAGTAAAATACCATGTACAATGCAAGGCAGACAGAGAATTGCTCTTGTAGGAAGCTCAAGGGGGTGCCTGCTACTGCTGCAGGAGAAGTAGCAGAGGCTTTTACTTCTCAAAGATTCTAGCAGGTTTGAATTGCCTCTTTCGGCTACTCCTGAAAAAAAGGTGCGTTGACCTTTTGTCTTCAGCTGACATCTGATAAGGGAGTGTCAAGCAACCATTCAACTGGTGGTAGAGAGCAAGTTATAGAAGTGCAGGCCTGGAGCACAGGTGCATGGGAGCGGTCTAAAAACCCTGATGAAGGCAGTATGCAAGTGCTCAACCATGGTGGTTTCTGGCACTGACCAGAGCAGCAATCCCTGGTACAGCAGAAGCCTCCTTTCAAACAGAGCTGAGGAAGGAGAAGGTAACTTTCCAGGTCTGGGGCTTCAGAGAATACCTGGGGCCTCTCACTGGAGCTGGAGTCAGGGGACATGAACTCCTTGCATGTAGGAGGTTTTGTGCCGGTGACAGATTTGTAGGCAGACCGCACAGCACCAGGGAAAATGGCAAAAAAAAGATATTCATAGTATTGATAGGATGTTCACAGAGACCCTGCAGAGGCAAAAGCCAGAAAAGAAGACAAGAACAATCAGAGCCTGTCCTTGATGCAATGGCAAATGGAGAGTTCCATGCTAGGGAAGGCTGGAGTTTTGTGACTTCTTACAACATGAGGAAGGTTCCTTCTTCCCTGCAGATCTGCCACTGCAGAACAGGACTGGTGCCCTGGGAGCAGAGGATGGAGAGAAAATTCTGTCTGGGGAGACACCACAGCTGGACCTGGGCTGTATCAGCACCAAGAAGAGGTGGCAAGTGATGGCAGAGAGAGGTTCCCTTCTCAGGGAGACGGATGGCTGATCAGCCAACTTGTTGTCTAGGGAAGTTTGCCACTTGCCAGACACTCAGATCCAAGAATTTGCAGGGACACTGCGAAGGTTTGTCTACTCTTCGGACTATTACCATCTGCTGTCCACCCACATGGCACTGTCAAGGAAAACACTGACAATATCAAGACTGACGACTTCACTTTGGGGATAAAGGTGAAGGGCATACAACCTATCTGGTGTATCCTCCATCCTTCTGCTGAAGGAGAAAGGCTGGACTAGGAGTGGATATATCCTGGAGGTCAATACTTGGTTGCACAACTGGTGTAATTGGCAGGGATTTTCATTTTGTGACCACAAAATCTCCTAGGATTGAAGGCTGCAGAGGAGTGATGGATCACTGTTGACAAAGTGAGACAAAAGCATGTTGGCCAGCAGCAGTGTGGCTCTAAACAAGTAACATCAAGGGAGAAATACTGCAACCCACAGTTAATTGAAAAAGTGGTAGGTAGGGGTGGACATCCCAAGAAGCATATCAGTGGGAATAGGAGCACAAGAATGAAAAAACAAAGTGAAAGGACACCCACCCCAAGTGTATGCACAAAAATGCATGCAGCCGGGGAAACAAACAGGAAGAAGTAGAGCTCTGCACATGCTCACAGCACTGAAACATCGCTGGAATAATGTCAGAGGCTGGAACCTGACTGGCAGGGGAGCATTTGTACTAAGAAGGACCTAAGGATGCTGGTGGATGGCAAGCTGGGCATAAGCAAGCATTGTGTCCTGGCAGCAAAGCAGGCCAAGAACCTGCTGATGTGTAATAAGAGAAACACATGCAGGAGGTCCAGGAGAATGATTGTACCCCTGTCCTCAGCACTTATGAATTTCCATCTAGAGTCCTGCATCCATTTTTGGGTCTCCTGAACAAGGAATGTTGCTTACAAGCTGCAGCAAGTTCAGGGAAGAGTTCCCAGGCTAATGATGGCTGGGAGCATGTGCCTTGTGAAGAGAGGATGATGGAGCTGGGCTTATTCAGCCTGGAGAAGTGATGGCTTCAGGGGAACCTAGCAACAGTCCCCCAGAACCCCACAGGTGGTTATCAAGAAGACGGAGCAAGGTTCTTCATAGTGCTATATTGTGACAGGGTAAGAAACAACAGGTATAAACTGAAACAATAAGTAGGCAAGAGAAGCAGTATTGATCCAAGGAAAAAGTGCTTGCACAGAATGAACTGATGCTCAGCATGGGGTATTTGGAGTACAAAACTTACTTGGGATCTGAGATGCCTTGCTTTCTGTCAGACAAAACACTGACAATTGCACTGCCACTGAATGTTAGACATTTGAAAAATGTGGTGTATTTCTGATTTTAGCACTTTTATCATCTGTTGTTATTAAAAATTCAGTACTTCAAATTTGCAGTAGTTTTTGGTTCAAGTTTCCAACTGAGTTGAGAAGTAAGAATTAAAAATATATTACAACAAGATGTTTCAAAAAAAAAAGGACAAACTTAAAGATTAACTGTATGTCATATTTCTCAGGTCCGTTTGTATTATATTACAGAAAATATATTTATAAATTTTATATATATATTATGGTATATTATCGGAAATACAGAATATTTGTGAGAGTCTTTTAATTAGAGAGGTTCTAAAGGATCCAATCAATTACATTGTTTGTTTCAAAGGTAATCCAAAGTTTTAAACAGCCGGATGGTGTTATTATCTTTAGGGTCTTTTATCTTAGTTATCTTTCTCTTTGCGCATATTATTTGTATTCAAATAGGTTGGAGGAAGAAGTTGTCTAAGTTAACAACAAAGACAGATCCACTTAATTTGTTTTTTTGAAAGAGTTACAATAGTGTGGGTAAACTAGGCTGGTCCTTTGAGACTAGCTGTACCATAATTCAGTTTTCTTTTTAAGCAGTAGTAATTAGAAGTATTTTTTTGCTCCTTTTAAATTTAACAGAGCCTAGCTATTTCCAATAACGCTTTTTCTTCATTTTATATTTTAACATTAATTTCTCAGAAAAGAACCTTTTAGAATATTTAAAGATTAATATGAAGCATTTAATCAGTCTTATTCAATTTTTAAAGTGATGCAAAATATTTCTTGAATGTTCAAAATGAGTTTGCAAGAGTTAAATGATGGTCCACAAAACAATGTAACAAAAATTATTTTTAAAAAAATCATTTAAACTGGTAACAACAAAACATCACTTAATTAAACATGGCATAACTACATGTATGTCTTATTGAATTATGATTTGTTTAGAAGGTTTTGTATGTCTTCTTTGAACAAGAGAAGCCAAAGTGACTGACAAACGAAGAGTAGTAATGGGAAACAAACAGCAGTAAGAATTACTGTGTCACATTCACTGTGTAATTTTTGTATCTTTGGAGAATGAGCCAAAGCATGTTAAAATGAATGTGAATCTTTCCAGTATTGTCAGATTAGCATTGAAAGTAGGAATGTGATGATGAATTCAGTTGATGATGCAAAATTGTGTGACATTTTAGCAACACAGAGGACTGTAAGAATATTATATAGGAAGAAGTGAAAAAAAATACTAGTAGTATAAAATATAAAGTATTACATTTAGAAAAAAAAATCATATAAATACCTGCTCTAAAGCAGGTGCTCATTTGAAAAGAACAGAAAAAAATATTTTGAACACCAGGTGACTGAGACACTTCTATTTTTCAAGGTGACACTTGGTAAAACTACTAAGAAACTACATATCATTTATTCAAAGACTCATAAGATGATTAAACTTCAGAGTTTATGAGCATTTTCATAAAATGCTTTGGAAAGATACTTGAGATTCAGCTACAGTATTGTATTACTGTGGAGTATCTGAGACACTATGTTAGATACCCATGTTTAGTAGAGTGCCTAAATATTTTGTGAAGAAAAGATAAATTTAGTGTTTATTCCTTCCTAGGGCTGCTGGAAATCACACAACTTGCTCTGTAAATGCTTCTATAATTTAGAAGGGGTTTTGCAGAGAATAGTGCTGAAAGCTGACCTTTGAAATGCACTGAACTTCTCACTGCTGTCTTTTATACGTAATTTATCTTTACCTTGTGATTGTGCTGCATAACACTTTATTTTTGGGTTAGTCATGTGGTCTTCAATGGGACTGTTCAGTGTTTGAGACATTATCCAATGTAAATTTAGTATCTCATGTCATTCCTCAGTTTGCATTGGCATTCTCTGCTTTTAAGCTGCTTGTGAATTCTGATGTGCATCGTATTTCTCCCAACAATTCCTTTATATAATTTCTCTTCCCTTTCTTTTGTCTTCAGTTTTTCTGAAGAATTTCTCAGTTTTTTCCTCTTTTTCTTTCTTTTTTTTTTCATACTAAAATGATAGGTATTATATATTCTTGTGAGGTATGACCATAAAAATCTTTTGTATTCACATACATAAATATAGGCGTAAATATAAAAATATTTTTCATCTTATTTATTTCTCGCATTTCATAATTTCCTTGATGTGTTTTGATTAAACTAGCCTGATTAATGTTACATTTAGAAACTGTAAAAGTTTATAATTACCAAAATGAATAAAAGTGAAAATAATTTTAACATTTCTTTTCTAAATTGGAAGGGATGTTACAGTTTTTTGCTCACATAATGGATAAAGATATTTATCCAGATTGATTTAAAAAGTTAACACAAAACTTTTAAAAATGCAGTGTTGAAGGGGAACTTTTCAGAGTACTCGTCCCTCGTGAATCTTTTTTCACCTACTTTTATAAAGGATTTAGAAGCAGAAAAGTGGTAAAAAAGCCCAGTTTTTCATCCACTGATCTGATTAAGTCCTGTGACGCCATTGGAAGTGACAGCTCTATCTTATATAACATGGTCTCCAAACATAACTGAAAAGGAGGAGCTACATATTTAGTTTAGATATTATGAGTATTTCTTAGTATAACCCCTTCTGCATTCTTATGTTTCCCAGTTGACAATATTTTTTTCAGCATTGCATAGTTTACTACTAAGTTTTACATTAAAAATAAAAATCCCACCCACACCATCCTATTTCTAAGCAAAATTCATCAAGAAAAATAGTGGTTTTCCTGTAAAAATATTTCATTAGTGAATTTTCACAAAATCTTGCTTTCAGAGTAAGTAGCTAAAAAAATAGCCACAGAAGTTGGTTATCAATGTGTTTATGAGAAATTATTATATAGAAATGCACTCAATAATTGTTTTTTGCATGCAGACTTTTACAGAAAAACAAGATATAAACTACCACTGTAGGTACTGGGTCTGGCTGGAATTAACTTTCTTCATAACAGCCTGTATGGTGCTGTGCTTTGGATCTGTGGCTAAAACAGTGGTGATGACACACCAGTGTCTATCTTTTTCCCACTCTGCACTCCCCTTCCACCAGTGTGAGTAGACTGGTGGTGGGCAAGAAGTTGGGAGTGCACACAGCTGGGATATTCCACACCATATACTGTCAAGCTCAGCAATAAAAATGGATAGAGGAAGAAGAGGTGAGGGGTTTTGACTTCCAAGGTGGCCCTTTTTCAGAGACTGGCTGGGTCTGCTGGTGGGAGGCGGTGAGTGATTGTCTTTGCATCACTTGGTTTTCTTCCCTTCACTTATGAAACTGTCTTTATCTCAGTTCCAAACTTTTCTCATGTTTGCTCTTCTTGCTCTATCCCCCATCCCACTGGGGTGGCAGTGGGTGAATGAGCAGAGATGTAGGTGCTTAGCTAAGGGTTAATCTACAATGTTTTATCTAGCTTTTTGTAACATGAAGGTTCAGTTTTATGAAGCGGTATAACTTAGCCTTCATTGTGCAAGAATCCAGAAATGCACCCAACTCCAAATCTGATTTTGAGGATGTTAGTCCAGGTGTGTGGTGGGAAGTAAATGTGTTTGTTTATATGTTTAAAGTTAGGGATATTTAAGTATCTTCCTGAATTTTGCTCTTACTGAATATATTTTCAGGACAATATTCAAAGTGGGATGCTTGTTACAAAATCTTTTGTGAGCTGCTTTAACGAGTTCCAAAATACACATACATACATAAATATGCATGAGGAAAAATAATTTAAATCTTTACAAATGTGCTGAATATTTGCATGGTCATTAACAATGAGCTCCAGGCCATCCATTGAAACAATCATAAAAACAACAGCAGCAATCTGATCCTTCTTTCCTCTCTCGTCTAGTAAAGGCACATACTTCAAGATCATTAAGCTTCCCGTGTGAATATGGGACATGCTGATTACACTGATTTCCATATAGTTTAGTAGGAGTATGAGGCATCTTTCTCCCATGCACTTGTATATAAATATGCACACAAACACCTGCTTTTCTATGCATAACAAAAGGTGCTTCTGGATGTATAGATGCTATTTAAAATGTCAGTATTTGTATGAAATAGAAAAGAATCAACATCTCCCCGTGACAGAAAAAACGTACTTTATCTCACAGCATAAAAATAAATTGAATTATTAATCTTCTCTGTTGTTCCTCAACACCTTACTGCAATCACTTCTTGAGCATCTTTCTTTAAATGATACATCTATCTGCTTTCTGTGATGATTTAAGAGTTTTTGGACCAAAGGCTTAGACAAGCACATTAGAATGGAATCACTATATATATATATAAAATAAAACTACTTCTTTTTATAGCTTATATTTATATTAGGAAGAAAATAAACTAAAAATGACAATGCTGATATCACAAATCAGATAGTCTCTCTTTTAACATAGAAATGTTGCTACGGAACATTTGAGAAGATACTCAATATATTTAAAATTCACCCACTGGTTAATAACTCAAAGTAAAATAAAAGCAGTAACTTACATTTTGCAGATCTTGACCTGCCAACATGACTTGAAAAACCTGGCAAAAATATTGTCCTCTCATTGAATTATTTGGCTCATGTTTTATGCACAAGTATGCTTTGCTTCAGCATTTGGAATGAATACCTTTCTGTTTCACCTCAGAAACAAATGCATCCAGGGCAACAGATTAAAAGAACAGAGTCCCACTTTTTGTTACAGTTTGAGATAACCTTCATGATATAAACACCTACTGCAGGTCAGAATCTTATTGCTGTACCTGTCTGCACTTTTTTTTAGAGAACCTTATTGAAAGTTCTTTTGCAATAGTCTAGATCAGTCAGTTGATTTCAGAAGTGTTTAATTATCATCTTTGAGAACTAAAAATAGAGTCTTCTTCCTGGCCTGCTGCTGTCTAGATGATGTTTGGTTATGGACTCTAGCACATGACTTTTGGACTCATGTCATAAGCCTGAAACTTTTCTGATGTTGACAGAAATTCTGAACAACTTCAGAGTAGCTAAGTTTCCAACCTTTTCTACAATGTGCTGGGCTGGGAGCTTACTTGCTCTTGACAGCCTGTAACTTACATGTTGAGGCAACATTAACCTAAAGTATATTCTAGAGATCATTTGATGGTGTAGATACAAATGAAAGTATGTAAGAGAGGATGTTTTCTTATATGCATTTTCAACCTTATCCTAATAAATAGATTTTAAAAATACATAAATTACAATTTTAATGCTGGACAATTCTGGCAGAAGGAAACAGCTGGAAAGGTTACCATGTTTGAGATGTCTTTTTGATGAAATGTTCTTCCACATTTGGGGTTCTTTATATTTTTCTGCAATCAGAGAAGTTGAATGTTATTTCCTTCAAGAAATTTCCCCTGTATCTTTTTGCCTTCATGTAAAATTTGGATCATTTGTTTTGCCAAAAATACTAAATATTGGATCTGTCCAGGAGACAAGATTAAATATAAGCCATGTTTATGCAAACAATG
The DNA here is from genome assembly GCA_013398125.1 of Aegotheles bennettii. NCBI lineage: Eukaryota > Metazoa > Chordata > Aves > Caprimulgiformes > Aegothelidae > Aegotheles > Aegotheles bennettii. The sequence goes on along the minus strand of VZRW01004303.1, from coordinate 60,484 downwards.
TCTCCTTTAAAAACTGTAGAATAAGAAATCTCATGGTGCTGGTCCAGTCTTGCATTCTTCAGTGTAGAACTCTGCATGTGTGCAACATATGACTGATGTTAATGAATCACTATTATTTTGCAGGATACAGAAGTTTATCTTAGAAAACTGTATTGCAGACTTACTGCTTTAGAATGCATATGATGTGTCATCTTGAAGAATTTCCCCAACAAAAGCTCTATTAGGATATCAGACAAATATATGATGGTGTTGATCTTGAACTTTGCAAGCAAAGTGGTGTTTTAGTGACTTGCTCTGCTGTACAAAGTATGTTATTCAATTTGCTTTTCCTTTGCATGTGAAGCTTATTGGCATTAACATTATCTGCCTTCCCATTTGTCTTGTACACAGGAGGTCTGTTGACAAAAACAGATTAACACTTCTTATTTTTTGTTTTATATTCATCCAATACATATATATAATTACACACTTGTATATATACATATATATACAATTAATATATTTTGGATCATTTGGAAGGTAATTATATTCAAGTAATTCTGAGGTAGACCTAAATTATTCCATGTCCACAATCATCTCACTGTATACAGAAAAACTTGTTTCAATTCCACATTGTTATACAATTACAAATATATTTTTAACTCACAACTATATTTAAAGATGGTGTGGATACAGAATCACAGAATGGCTGAGTTTGGGAGAGACACCTGGAGATCACCCAGTCCAAATTTCCTGCTTGAAGATAGATAGGTAGGGCAGGTTGCTCAGTTACTTTTACACACAGAAGATTCTCCTGAACCTTCAATTCTCCAGAAAAAAAAGAACAGTTCCAGCTCTCTCAGCTTCTTCTTGTATAGAAGATGCTCCAGTCCATTAATCATTTCAACATCCGTTCACTGGACTCAGTCCAGTATGTCCATGTCTCTTGTACTGGGGAGCCCAGACCTGAACGCAGCCTTCCAGACATGTCTCACCAGTACTGAGTAAAGGGAAGGAACACCTTCCTCAACCTGTTGGAAATGTTTTTCCTACTGCAGCCTAGGAGGCTGTTGGCCTGCTTTGCCACAAGGGCACATTGTTAACAAAACATCGCTATATTTAACAAAAAAATAAAATTGTGAATGACGACTCTATTTCTTTTTTTTAACTGTTGCTTGAAACAAGACAGAACAAGATACAGTTAATTCTTAACTAATTTAATTAAATTCTTTGCCTCTAAACATAAAATTAGTATTTCTCAATTTGGATTTACTGTGAATGATTAATGTACAGAGAATGAGTGTACAAAGTCGATTAATTTCTTCATATAATTTGGTGACATGGATCATGGTTCCCATCCATCTGTCCTGTTCTCACTTGGCCTGCAAGCCAAAAACTCAGAATGATGTGTCCCTCACCTTCTGTCCTTTCTTTTAGGATCAGCTGCTGACAAAAATATTAATAATTTACTAGGTTTATCCTGTTAGTACCACTGACTTTTGTCCAGCTCAACTATTCAAATCAAATATACATTGAGAATAGCTATTAAAAGCTTAAACTGTCAACCATCATTCAGCATCTATTCCTTCCTTGAAAAATCAAACATTCATGTAGAAATATTCTGTCTGTACAGAACAGAACTAACATGGCTATGTATATTTCAGTATTGTTATAATAATAAAACAGAAAAAACACCAACTAATAATACAATGGCTAAATGTCCAGTGTAATTACTTGTGCTGAAAACATTCTGAATATGACCTTCTTTAAGCTGGGATTGTGATAGCTGTCATGTTTGATGAAACTGTATCATCAAAGATATATTGACCCCAATGAGCTGTAAAATCTAAAAAAATAGGTGTATAAATATATTTGTAAATGCAGAATTGTTATGCTAGCTGTTCCAATATTTGGATAAGACACAGCTCTAATGATGTGTCATTTTATAAGCAAATTGTCATCTCATTGTTTTCTCAAGTGATAATAAAAATTGCATAAGGATTTTCTGGTGGAAGACTGACCAAATCGGAAAAAAAGTACTATTTTCCAAGCCAGCATATTGAAAAGGTGGTCTAGAAACTGAAGTTAATATTGCTATTCTTGCTCCCCCCAGATTTTCAAATCTGGTAATTGTGGGAGTGACATGTATTTTGTGCTTGATGGATGAAAAGAGACAGTGAAAGGCAAGATGAGCTAATAACACTAAAGTCTGTATTGAATCAGAAATGTATTGAGGTACTGAGAGGAATCAAGATATGTGCTTCAATCATTAGGGTTTGTCACAAGTGAGATTTGTTGGTTGATGTGCTGTCAAAGTAGTGAAAGAGAAAGGTTTTATAACATGCAGCTAGACATGCAGAAAAAGCAGTTTAGGACTCAAAAGACTCAGTATAAAGAGAAGTTACAAAGTGAAAAAGAGTAATAAAGTTGGCATCAAGAGAAGGGCAGTATTGATCTAAACTTTAAAAAAACCCCAAACTTTCTTTTTCAGATACCTTGAAAAAATGGTCTTAGCTTACTTTTTAAAAATCATTATTTTTTATAATTAAACATGTCTTCACCTCTCACTTAGAAGAGGTAGACTTGAAAATACTCAAGCTGCATATATATTTGAACAGTATCCTTAACCTACCTCTCTGTTTTTAAAGAATAACATGCTATCTTACAATTCTGGATGTAATCCAGTTCTTGGTTAGTCTGCACATAATTTTTATTTAAACACCTGGTTATATTAAAGAGCTTACCTAATTTATAGCTATCAGTAAAATTTTTTCACTTGGCAATTAAAATTTTGGATATTCTACCTCAAACTGCCTCTTCCAAATATTGCTCGAATTTTTGATTTGTTTCTTCACAAAATCTATCTTCTTCCATACTAGTAACTAGTACTCTGTCAAGTATAACATGTACAAGTTAAAAGTTTGAGTAGCAACACTTTGGTGCGTCAAGCCCCACCAAAGTCTGTCTAATGATAGTAAAACTTGTAGATTCTGTTCTTGTGTTCCTGCCTCTCTCAATATGCCTGGCTCATCACTTATGATAATGATATTTTTTTTACTTTAGTCTTTTCTTGTCTGTTATACAAGTTGCTTCTGTGGCTACTGGCTGACTAGAAGAGCTGTGTGTGAATATTTTTCAAACTCTAGGGCTTGTTGACAGTCTGTTTATTTCTTTTTGCAAATTGGACCTTTAAAACCCTTCCTCTTGCTTTCCTTCCTCACTGCAAGAAAAAAGGAAGATTCTGTCTTGAAAAGGACAAATAGGGTACTCATGTACAATATGAAAAAAACAGATAACACTTCCTCTCCAAAACCACTTGGGTCTCCCAAATTCAGAAAAGTGCTCCAAACTCACAGAAAAGTACTCCAAATCTTGCATATTCTGCCAAATGCTAATTGTTTATTTCCTCAATTTGTCAGAACTTAGGCAGAAGCTGAAAATAAACAAAGGCAGCTGTGGAGACATTCCATCTAAAAGCTGCAGTATGGATATCTGCCCTACAGGGTGATCTCTTTCATGGGTTTCAGGGGAATCTCTGCTCCAGTGCCTGGAGTACCTCCTCTCCTCCTTCTTCTCCAGCCTTTGTGTTCACAGGGTTGTTTTTCACACTTTTTTTTTCCTTCACTGCTTTCTGTTGTGCAGTGTTTTGCCCTTAAATGTATTTCCTTGAGGCACCACCATTTTTGCTGCTGGGCTCAGCTATGCCCTGCAATTGGTCCACTGACATCAGCTGGAACCAGCTGGAACTGGCTGTTCCCAGCATGGGGCAGCCCCTGCCTCTCCTCACAAAGGCCACCCCCTCGGCCCCCTCACTGCAAACATCTTGCCACCTGACCCAATACAGACACCAAAAAACAAACCAGTAATAACAGACAACTCCGAGACGTGGTGGCAGAAGGACAGTCAATCAGGTACAGTGGTACCAGAACACCAACTTTTTAATAATCAAGTAAGACATACTTGTGCAAGAATGGCACTGTCAGCCAAGGATTAGAAAAGCTGTGGTGTGATGTTGTAGGAAACGAGAAGCACTTGGGTGACCTTTTGGGTGGACTCCCAAGTTTCTAATAATAAAAGCTATCCAAGGGTTCCAATATCTGCTTCCTATCAGGAAGAAAATAATGCTCAGAAAATGTGAAACGAGATTCGACAAGCTACAAGTATCAGAGAAAGAGTAATAGTGGGAGATTTCAGCTATTCCAGTAGACTCAATCAATGTCTCATGAGGGTGTAATGCAGAGATAAAAAATTCAGACTAAGTAAATGACTGTTTACTGCAATAACTTGTCTTAGAGCTCATAGAAGAAGAGACTATTTGGAATTTTTGGTCTGAGAGATGCAAAGGACCTGAGCTGAGAACGATCAGTGGAAGAGCTGCTCTGTAATAGAAACCGCAGTGCAATTATTTTTGAGTGCAGTGGGAGAGAGCATGCTAAATAAATCAAGCAAATTGATGCTTGATTTCAAGAAAGTGAACTATAAAGAAAGAGGAATTTTTGAAGACAAAATGGAGTTGTTCAAAATGCCTGAATGCAGCATGAAGGCTGCTGTAAACGCCATATTAGAAGCCCAGTTAGAATGTTTGCCATAACTCAAAAATAAACCAGGGTGGTTCAAGAGTCCCTTGCACATCTTCCTGGGAAAATTAAGGAGACTGTTGCAGCTAATAGTTTGACGTCTATAAAATGGAAATCTTGCTCAAATAAGAATAAAAGGAACACAGATAAAAAGGACAAGTCATTTGAGGAACTTCAGAGACCTAAACCAGACAGGTCAGACCTAAAATCTTGGAGAACATGCTCAAAGTGACAGCAAAATAGTATTTTAAACACAGCAAAAGCAGGAAACCAGCTAGGGAATTGGTGGGAATGCATGGTGTTAAGAGCTTATGTCTGGTGGTCGGGCCATATCTAAAAATATCAGTATATTGTTTCAGACTTGATCCTGGCTGAAGGTGTGGGGCAGGGATCAACAACTGACCTATTCTATTGGAGAAAGACCCATCAATGTATTTAAGCTGGTTAAAGGATAGGACGCAAAGAGTTAGGATATAATGATCTCTCTCCAGGATGGTTCCTTAAGTATGACTGTGAGTATGAGCTTTGTTCAGTGACTTCACCTGTAACCTGGAGAACAGTCACAGATGCCAGAAGGCTCTTTTAGCTTGTCAAATGTTGTGTCAATGTCAAAGAACTGCAGAAGTACCCCACAAAACTGATACAGCAGGTATAAAAGTGGCAGATGAGGTTTTTAAAGGCAAACACAAGGGAATATCTAGGGAAAAAACCCTCAGCCTCAGCTATGTTGAAGTTTGAACTGGCAGGCACAATCAGGAAGGAGATCTTGAAACCTTCATTCACAGCTTTCTGAAATCACTGGCTTGATGTATTAAAGTAGCTCAGAATACCAACAAAATCCTGGACACCACCAGAAAAGATACTGAGAGCAAGAGAGGGCATCATTTTGTGACTGTATGTAACCGTGCATCCTGGTTTCAGCTGGGATAGAGTTAATTTTCTTCCTAGTAGCTGGTACAGTGCTGGGTTTTGGATTTAGTATGAGAATAATGTTGATAACACACTGATGTTTTAGTTGTTGCTAAGTTTTATTTATCCTACTTTGAGGACTTTTCTGCTTTCCATGTGCTGTCTGTGAGGATGTGCATGAAAAGCTGGGAGGAAGCATAGCCAGGACAGCTAGCCAAAGGGATATTCCATACAATATGATGTCATGCTCAGTATATAAACTGGGCAGAAAGTGGTTTTTTTCAGAATTTATCCAAATAGCATCTCTTCCTGCTGTTATGAGAGTCAGGTCAGACAGGCCATTGGTCTACCCAAGAGAAGCATAATTTTAGAAAATGAGTGATTAATTTATCCAGTCAGATATAAGCCCAGCAAAAGCAAAAAGAATATGCATTGACTGGTGGCACAAATATAATTCTAACTAGATTTAGTAACACTACCTTTGTGCATAAAAATATGAGATTTATTAATTACTTTGCCAGATTTTATCTGTAATCCCTTAATAGAATAATGGACTAAAAGAATCCTGGGGTCATCAAGTCTATTTTCTCTGCCTAATACAAGAAAACATACCTTCACCACTACTGGTAGTTATTTCTTTGATGTTACTTGTACTATATCCTCTTCCATCTTTACAGTTGCAATTCTTCTTTTTTCACATAGTGAAAGTGTTTCTTCTTCCTTTTTAGTCATTTCCTTTTGGTCTAACCTGTTTGGACATAGAAAATAATTCCTTTTTCAGCAGTTTTTCAGTAAGTTTTTAACTGCTGAACATATTAATGAGAATCTTCCAAATCTCATTCTATGCATTCTTTCTGACTGGCAATGTATTAAGTGATAAATATTCTTTGCACATAAATTGTGAATTAGTCTTATTATTGTCTTATAATACAATGACCATGTTTTTGTACATCACATGACAACTTAATAAGAAGCTCATTTTTATTCCCTCTTAGTCAAAATCTACTTTTTGACTGCTTCTTCCAGTCCTAAGTCTGTTGTTCTGCACTAGTGCATTTGGCATTTCATGTAATAATAGAAGAATAAATATTCCCTATATATTTTGGTGCACTGAAAAGTCATTTATACATTTATTTATACACAGTTAAGTTTAGTTTCTGTCCTGTAAGTTCAAAAAAAATCTTAATAAAATAAAAGTCTGTTAGACAGAAAGGGTATTTGTCTGATGTGTTGGAATAAACATGAAGTAAAAGTGATCTGGAAGTACAAATTTTGCTAATAAAACTCCATGGTTTTCCTTCACTGCAGAGCTGTTCAATGACTGTGCTTGATTCTAAGTCATAGGTTGAACAGGACATTTATCTGAATAAAAGTCTAATTTAATCATCTTCAACAGAATTTGAAAACTAAAATATCAATGATTCAATAAATTTGTTTATACCTTGAAGCTGATGTCAATTCAATTGATGTGTTCTGACTTACTTTGTGCCACTCCACTTGGTTACATTCTGAAGGAAGAAAAAAAAAGAAATAACTGTCACTTCAGCAACATCTATTGCTTACTGCAGCATGTTTGTTGACATCACAACTTAAGAAGCAAAAATTACAAACAGTTTTTAATTGTTGAAGTGCATTTTATTTGTCCAGCCACTATTGTATATGGTCTGTATTCCATATATTCTCTTAGGGAGGGAGAAATGTGTGATTTCTACACAGCTGGTTGCAGATATCCATCTAAAGGTACTTTTTTGAATTTTCATTGTGCATGTTTTTGGGGAATAAGTTTTAGAAATTGACCCAATATTAAGAAACAAAGTATTTTTAAAAATATTTGCAGTAAACTGGAATTCTTTTTAGTGGAACTAAAAAATCTTTCATAAGGGGGTTTTAACATATTTTTTTTTATGTTTTAAAAGAATTGTAAGAAAAAGTTAAAAATTAGTGTATAGTTTCAAATATGCAGTTTTGAACAGCAAAAGCTTTGTCACTTTAACATTTCTGCAAGAAGGTTCTCAAAATGCACTCCTATGTTACAGTAGGAGGAGAGTCAGCTAGAGATCAGGTAGAAAAAATAGAATTACATGTATGAAGAGTTTATTTTGAACTCCTGAAAATTCTACCTTCTTCTCTGGTGCAGACTCATAGAATCACAGAATAGTTTGGGTTGGAAGAGACTTTAAAGATCACCTCGTTCCAACCCTCCTGCCATGGGCAGGGACATCTTCCAATAGACTAGGTTGCTGAAAGCCCCATCCAATCTGGCCTTGAACACTTCCAGGTGGGGGCATACACAACTTCTCTGGGCAACCTGTGACAGCATCTCACCACCCTCACAGGAAAGAATTTCTTCCTAATATCCAATCTAAATCTATCCTCTTTCAGTTTGAAATAATTTCCCCTTGTCCTATCACTACATGCCCTTGTAAAAAGTCCCTCTCCAGCTTTCCTGTAGGTCCCCTTCAGGGACTGGAAGGCTGCTATGAGGTCTCCCCAGAGACTTCTCTTCTCCGGGCTGAACAACCACAACTCTCTCAGCCTGTCTTGATAGGAGAGGTGCTCCAGCCCTCTGATCATCTTCATGGCCCTCCTCTGGATCACTCAAACATCTTTATGTCCTTCTTCTGCTGGGGGCCCCAGAGCTGGATGCAGTACTCCTGGTGGGGTCTGATGAGAGCAGAGTAGAGAGGGAGAATCATCTCCTTCGACCAGCAACCCAGGATATGGTCAGCTTCCTGGGCTGCAAGTACACATTGTTGGCTCATGTTACTTTTACCTGAACAAGATTTCAACATAAAATAGCCTGAATTTTCTCACAATCTGTGGTAAGGTTTCAAATACAACTTTTCACTAAGTTGATAGGGAAAAAATACAAATTTGGAAGGAGGAAAAAAACAGTTAAGGACACTGAAAGATAAGAAAGACAAGTCTTGTCAAAGATGGGGAAACTTGTTGAGTTAAATTGTATACCTGCATTGCTACTATGAAGGCTAATAAAAAACCTATACTGTTTATTTTTATTTGATGTATCAGGAGGATTATTTTCAAGTGGTATTATTGGATGAATTCACCTTCTTTGATTGTTTTCTGTCCTCACCATGTTTCATCATACTAAAATTGTCACATAGACCTTATAGATTTCAAGACTGGGAGCTATTTGTGTTGGTGGTTCACCATTGGATCAGTCTTCTAAAGTCATTGTTTTATTAATGTTTTCCATCTCATTTTCTTTTTTCATGTTGACATCACAAATCCAAATAATTCCTCAGCAAGCTTTATCTGTGAAATAACAGTAAGACTCAGAAACAGGAACCTTACTTATACATTTATGACATATCCAATCTTAGGTATATTTGTAGATAGTCCATTTTGGCTTATGAACCACTGACAATAAATTACCTTAAAAGTTTCTTCAAAGAAAGAAAGTTTTCATAATCTACCATTTTGTGAAGGAAAAAAGAAAAAAAGGTGTGTAGAGGGAATCAAATCTGCAGCTACTGGGGTTTGCTTGCTTTGCAGATTCTAGACATAGTCACCATGGACCAAATACCATGAAATTATGAGAATCATTGAAAAAAGTCAGGACTGATTCTGGGAGACCCCAGATTAAAGATGTTTGTCACTGGTTTTTCAAATTCTTAAATTCTGAAGAATGACAACCAGTCTAATTCATCTACTTCTTTTTCCCCTCTCAACTCTGCTCATGAACTTATTCCCACCTTATTCCTCTCTCAAAAGGGAATGTTCCACTATAGTATAGTTAGGACTTTCCTAGGAGGGTTATCCTCTCTCTGCGTAGGAAAAATGCATCATCTCATCTCCACTAATGTACCTATGAAGAATTAGTTTGTGCATATAGTACTCAGTTGGATTCTCTGTCTAATCAATGTTTGCAAGAGCCCCCTTCAGAGAAACACCCATATATTTAATGGCTGCCATGAATGTAAAGTGACTTAAATGTGTGCAAAGCTAATTCCTTTTTACATCGTGTAATTGTCTGAGACACTGCCCATATCTTGTTCTATTAGACTCATTTCTGGTATGGGTGAATACGTTGTATTCACCATCATTTTTCAAAAAATTTCCTTTCCCTGCTTCCTTGCTAACTGAATCTATAATTCCAGCTCAGCTAAGTTCATCTGGGTTCCTTTTTCTGCCATTTCTGACTGATATTTTCTTCCCTACTCTTTATCCATTGGGTCTTTCTTCTCTTGTCCTAGCTCATTGCTTCCACTGTTTTTGCCTCACTGCTACATTCTCCATTGTTTTCCTGATCTCGTCTTCTTATTCCTGCTGGTCCTTTGCATCATTTCATTGCTTCTGTTCAAATCTATCTTCTCTGGTAACTCTGAGACATTTCCCCACTTTATCCTTCCACTGCAAATCTATCACTCCCCCAGCTGTCTTTTACTGCATACACAGGGATACAATGATAATAGTGTGTATGATTATGTATGTATCCTAGTGAATGAATCACCTTGAATGCTTTCCTCTGAAATTATAAAAAGTGTGGACCATTGATTTAGCTTAAAACGTTCCTTCTTTAGTTTTTCACTTTCATGTGTGAAAACATTACATAAAGACTGGGGGAGAGGAGATTTGACTGCATGACAGAAACCAAAGAAACAAACTCCAGCAGGGCACTGCTAGATTAAAATGAAAATGGAAAGCTGAAAAACATAGATTTTTTTACTGATCTGTAATAATATGTGCTTTTGTATGCAAGAATGTTAGGTAAAAAAGGCAGACAAATGCGATTTGCAATCAGATGACATTCTTTTCGGTGAAAACTCTATGACTTTAACAGACAGTAGACATGCTTTTATAGGAAAATAAATTGCATGCAGAAGGTTAGGAGTCCATGCTTATAAGCAATATTTTTATTACTATTTTAATTTAAATTGAGAATTATTATTGAATTATGTGCTCTTATTTTTCACATGCATGAACAATTAGTGCTTACAAAGCCCTCTTTTTTTTTTTTCAGTCTGGAACTCCAAGACGAAAATCCAGTTACAAACTAAAATCTTCTGCTTGCCTCCCTGAAGTACTTCAAGACACTTTTAGCTGCTGCTTTGAAGAACTAGCCTCTAGTGAGTGTGTTTATCTTGTTCTTTAAAAGAAGCAGTCTGTATATAATGGCTTTAACAGGATAACATAATTGAGTATATTTGGGAAGCTGATAAAAATTTTCCAAGATTATGAGATTACAATTTTTGTTTTCAAACATTCAAAAAGGTGTTCTTAAAGGTTTCATGCAAATGTATATTTTCATATCAGAAACCACTTTCACTATCACCTTTCCCCACACATATTGATATCAATAATTAAGAATTAGAAACCTCATCAATTCTGTTATTACTCTATGGAGATAGTATCTCATGATATTTAAAATGCACACTTCTGTATCCTCATTATATTTTATCCCTTTAATTATTCAAACACATTTTCGAATTTTAAGGCCCAACATTTCTACATCTGAGAAAAATCTACCCATTGCATACAGCAAAGTTTGTTCTTGTCTCATTATGAAGATACAAACATCCACTTTGAAAATAGCAAGAAAAATCAGAATGAGAACTGCTAAAAGAGAAAGAAATGTGGGGAAATCCAGCTAAATCCCTTAGTATATTTTCTTGTTTCTACTGTATTTTATGAGCTTCAGACAGTCAGCTTAACCACTTTATTATATAGAATAAATTTTGATTGAATGCAGAAGGATTTTTTTAAGTTCCATAGATAATGCTTCTGCTTAGTGATACAGAAACAGTAATGATGTTTTCAATCATGTTTGCAGACTGCCCACTTCCAAAGTTAGGAGTGCATCAGCAGGAGATGTAATAGCAGATCTAATAATCTAGAGAAAAAAGCACAATAATCCATACATGTAGTTTAGATTTTATACAAAAACTGGAGTAAAGGAATATAGATAAACCCATTGTGGGAATTTTTTTTTCCGTGAGTGATGCAGAGGAATTTAAAAAAATGGAACATAACCTACTGCCTCTTACAAAGGTTTTGGTATCCCATATTAAGCCAGCTAAGAGACAAATGTGTCTTTTAGAAGAAAATGCACTTATTTGGGGATTGATTTTAAAATACTCTTTTCCCCTAAATCTTTTTTTCTTCTGGTATAAATCGTGACTTCCCTTTTATACCAGTTGCATGTGAGGTGCTGCTGACCTCTTTTTGGAAAATATTTTTGTCATTCTATTTCCTCCAAACTTATCTGTACTCTAAAGTGATTTTTCTCAGACTTCTACCACTTACCAGAGAGCTTCCATGATCGTGGTCCATGTAATCCAATATATTGTCTTCAAGAATGGTGAACACTTGGTGTTTAATAAAAACATAAAATATTTGAAGTGATCTGCTGCCTCTTTGCCAAAACATTCCCTAGAAGAAGTTTCAGTTTCTCACAGATTCCTCACAAAATTTTTTGAAGCCTGAAATATGAGATTATTAACCATTTTATAATCAATTTTTTTATTGGTTATATAAATATCCTACAGCACACAATACCTTACCCGCATAACACATGAGAATAATAACTTGTATTGTCCAGCTATCTGAGAGGAAAAAATCCATATAATTCTACTTTAAATTTCCACCATATATATTTTTTATGAGCCAGATGGAGAAACAGTATACAAAGCTGATAGTAAGTTTGGCAATTTCTGAAGTGATGGGTGATATAAACAGAGGTCATTACCAGTACCAATCAGCTTCTGTGCTAAATAGATGGAGTTCTGTGCTTCTTCAGATTGTATATATCCATTGTTTTAAGGTAAAATATTCACATTTATTCATGAGTCACCCTTGTGCACAATATAAACTATCTTTCTTCACCACTGGTCTTTTCAATGAAGCCCAGAAAACACATATGATGCTTAGTGAATATAATGAACCAAAACTATTCTAGAAACTTTTTGTCAGAAAATAGAAGGTATAGGAAAAGGGAATGAAATATTACCTGATAAATAGATCTAAAAAAGTCATTTTAACAGGCATAATTAATTATACAGGATATCAAAGTAACCAAAAGTTTATGAATGGAGAAATTTCTTATCCTTCAAGATTTCCCAGTCAACATAATCAGTTTTAACTAGCTTTGGGAGAAAGGTCAATATTAAATGTGTGTTTTTAAAAACCCAGATTTTTGTTCTTGTATCAAGTTTTCCTTTTAAAGCTGTTGTACTGAAAACTAGAACATTAGAACAATTTCCAGGTTTCAATCAAAGTCAGAATAAGTTACCTCCAAAAATAGATTTGCAAAATTAGCAGCCAAGAAGAAACTAAAGTGAGCTATTTTCTTTTTTAAATTTTAAGCTTTAAAAGTCTTTGTTTCTGTTCTCAACTTGTGCTACATCTTAACATCTGGATAATTATGCAAACCTGTAAATTACATTTTTCCCCTCTGAGTTAATTGGCATAAAATTATAATGAAAAGAATTCAAAACCTCGGTGCAAAATTATGGTCTCATAAAATGAAATTGTAAACATACTGATTAGCATGTAAAATTTTAATGAGACTGTGTTTTGATAGAAAAATCTTCAAACTGAGAGAAGAACGCAACAACTTTCAACAAATATTTTGCTTAATTAATGGATTTCAATAATTGATAGTTTTACCCTAGACTTAAGTACCATTACTGAAAACACCTCTCTTCTTTTTTAATGAGACTGCTGTAAAGAAGTGTGAATTTGTTTAAAACATATTCCCTTTCTTCTGAAGAGATTTGGTACAAAAAAAGCTGATGTCCAAGTGAAAAATAGAAGTATAATTAGTGCTTTATGTGTTTACTCCAAGACCAATTGTTCTGATAAACCTTCACTGGGGATGGGGAAGATCTCAGAGTTATAATCTCTGAAAAATCCAGAGGCATTGTCACTTTGACCACAGCAGAGATTCCACATTATAGTATAACTGTGGTCCACTTTCACAGGATTATACGTGAATGTTTTTGCCTATGCTCAGAGAAAATTATTTTGCTCTTAAGAATGTCCAAATAAATGAAAATTAGAGGAAAATTCTGGTGGCTTTCCTCCCACACACAGAAAATGCCTAACACATTTTACATTAGGGATATGTGTAAAGGTTAATTAAAACAACAAGAAAATGGATTTTAGAACTTGTTCTCAACACATATTGAATGTAGAAGGTTTTAAAACATCTATGGATTATTTTTCTTTTCCTTCATTGCAGCAGCTAGCATTTCAGTTATCATCAAAATATCAAACTGTTTTATGATAGACGCCCTTATGGGATGTGAGTCCCACACTCGTACCTGTATAGTTTCTGTTGAAGCTAATAAAAGTTTTGTAGACATTAGAATTTTCAGAATGAATGTTGTAATACTTTTGGCAATCAGGAAGCAGGAATGGTAAGCGCTTTTTTAAGAAAACCTGTTTTTCTGAAAGTTCTTGGCAGCTTCTACAGGCCGAAAGAGTTGAAATAGCTAGTTCATTTAAAGTCTGATTTAGTAAACTCAGCCTCCATCATTCAGTTAATTTACAGCTGTTACATCTGTATCCTCAAAATTCAACCATGTAAGTTATGAATTGTATACTTCACTGGTTGGGGCAAAATTGTTTGTTTCATTGTATATGTATTAACAGAAAACTGTAATGGGTTATGTATGCAACTTAAAGAGAGAAAAATAAAATCCTTCAGAATCACCGCACTTAATCAGTAAAATGGCACAAACAGATACTGCCAATTTTTATTAATTTTAAAACATTGAAAAATTACATAGCTTATCAATGTAAAAATTTATAACAGTATGAAATAGATTCAGTCACATGTTCATTCTATTTATTTAAATATAAATTCCTGACTGTGTCAAGTTCACCTTAACTGAAACTAATTTTTAAGTTGCATCCCTCTCTCCAATAGAGCTGTCTTTAAATTCAATAAATAAATACTGTGTATACTCCCTGCTTATCACTCTCAACCACTATATCTTGCTGCTCAAAAGGCTATGTGAAACATAGACTGTCCAGTAGAAATTGTTCTACCAGTAGAAGGTAGAAAACAGAACAATGTGCACTATCTCTGACTTGCAGACAGCAGTAATATGCTTGCAATAGTTTTTAGCTAATTCAAATTCATTGGTACCCCAGGAAAAGAGCATATAGAGATATTTTCCTCTTTAGACCAGTTCCATTCACACCATTGTAGGTTCTTGGGGAGGGAGAGGTGTAAGTATTTTGGTTTGGATCTTTTAATTAAGTTTATAGGTAGGAATCGCTCACGAGAGAATGCAAGGGCCATTGAAACATTTTCCTATTACCTCCCTCCTGCTTAACAGTTTCACATTAACGCTTGTGTGAAAAAAAATACAGCTAATGTGACTTAGAATGAGTTTTATATACTAAACATGAACAGGTTGTGGCATTTTTGCCATATGGTATGCATGTCAGTGAAGTGAAGGGCATGCCTTGTCACATCATATCCCATTATGACTTTTTGGGAGTGAAATATCATTTCCAGCTGAGGTGAGCCTTTCACTTCACTGATCTGTGAGTTACAAGTCTTAAGTAACACAGCTGTTTTTGGAAACTCACATTCTGTTAGGGGTAAGTATGACTTCAGAGAAATTCTACCCTTTAATTTATGAGACCCTAGATCTTAACAAGGTATAGAGCAACCTGATTGAAACTGCTCAATAAGAAAGTAATTTCATAATGGTCCAGATGTCCTGATGTTATGTGACAAGAACTTTTGTTCAGAAGACAGATTTCAAATAGCTAAGATCAATACATTTCCTACTATTGGAAAAAATAGGCTTGGTTCTTTTCCAACCTTCCAGACATTAGATGGTTTCCCAAAGTAAGTGAGAAGAAATCACCTGTTTGCTGTTTGGGACACATATCAGAAAGTAAATTTTCATTCCCAGAAAATAAACAGTCTATTTATAAGTTTGTGGAAGATGCTAGCTAGTGAATTTCAAACACCATATAGCTCTTCTATTTTATCACACGAAATCTAGGGCATTGGCTAGTTAAGGACTAGGTAGTCCTCAGGGATAAAACAGTACTAAAAAGATAAGACAAAATCTTTGGCAGATTTGAGACATTTACAACTGATTTATATCTGTTGTGCTCTAGTTAAGGGAGCAGGCTGCTGAGTTCTGGATGAAGGGGCATGTTACTAGCATGGCAGTCATCTTACCTGATTGTAGTCTATTGGAATAGTTTTGTTTGGAAGCCATTGTAGTGTTGATTGGCCAGATTTAATAAAACAGGGAACAGTGTCCCAGTTAGCTGTAGATGAATTAATGGTTTTGTGATGTTTTTATTTGTCTAGCAGAAAGTGGCTAGATATAGTTACAGCAATGGATTGCAGAAATACTGTGGGATCAGAATACTTCATTAGAATAAAATAAAGTGGTGTTGATAGGTCTTCCAAGCACCTCCCTCAAACACAAGTTTCTGGCCAAAGTTTTGAGTTTCATCTACTAAGAAACAGCTGAATGTCCTGAAAGCACCGTTAGTCTCTCAGACGCGGTAATATCAATGTACATGTACAGTGGGGTGATTCTTGGAAGATTTCTCAAGCAGAGGTCCTCAAAACAGAAGAGCAAGTAGCTTAAAGGTTGCTTGAATTTTATTAGAATTATTGGTATGGTTTTGAGGAATTATGTTGTAGGCAAAGAGGAGGAAAATGTTTCCACGTGTCTCTGATAAGCCAGGGGATCATGACTGTCACTGAAAAAGATAATCTGAAAAACTGGCAATGCACTGGCTTGCTGATATCGTGTAGAAATAAAATTGTGTCTTCAATATCAGACTACAGTTAGAAACATCTTTTTATCTTGATGTCTCAGCCAGTAAACACAGGATTTGGGGTGGATGGAAGCTTTTTCAGAAGAGAGTTAATTTGAACAGTACTCTTTGTCATTTGTAAGTTTATGGGTAACATTTTTAAGTTTGTAAAGCAAATTACTTTTCTTAAGGTTGTGCTAATTCCTCAGTTTTTGATACCTACAATTATGCATACTGGAGGTTTAGAGCAAGGAAATTAAGGAAATATTTTTATCTTTAAGTGAAGTAAAAGCCCTCTAATATCTTTTTATATTAATAGAATTTATTTTGTCCTAGTAAAACTTGAAGATTAATATTCTGCTGTTATTCTGTCTGTAAAATACATTGTCTTAATATACATTATGTATTTCCTTATAGATCTCACATATATGTAAAATATATTTAATTTTTTTATAACCTTGTATGCATCATGAAATTGAATGAAAGTGTAGATATTTTAAGTAAAATAGTTTATTGAGTTAAGAAAGAATAAAACTTGAATATTGAATAAGGTTAACCCATTCAGTCTTAGTAGACAAGATATATAATTCAGAGCAACTTTAGCAATCATATTTTAAACCAGTCATTTACTAATTTGTGCAGTCAGATGAACTTTAAAGAGTGAACATGAAAAAATTATTTTATTAGTGTAAGGTATTACTTCATTTTAAGAAAATTATAATAATAAGATAAAAAGAAATAAACTAGCTGAACTGATATAGCAGTTTAACACATATCAAGTCAACAAGTGTCCTGGTTTGCACCAGCATAAAAATTTTCTGTACTAACTTGAGATAGATAGTCCAGGATATCCCCAGCTGCTGCACCCTGTTTATCTGGCAATTACAATGGGAGGGGAAGCAGCTGAGCTTATGGAGAGAAGAGGATGGGCTAGGTGACCCAGATGGATCGATCATAGTATTCCTTCCCATGTTGCTCAGTATAAAATAGCTCCTAAGAAAGCCCTTTTCTGGCTCCTGTGCTGACAGGATTGGGATTGCTTCTTGACATCCCTCCCTACACTGCTGGTATTTCTACATCTTATTTTCTTGCTGGAAGAGAACATCATATACAGAGGCAGGACACCTTCCCCTGCATCCTCAGGTAGGACCAGTGCAGCTGCTCTGAGGTTTTTGCAGACTGTTGTTGGAAACATCTGGCCCAAGTATCCCCATTCACTGCTGAGTATAGTTTGGGACTTCTCTGGTCTGGACATAATTACCATCAGGGAAGCATGGGCTTCATATTTGCTTTTGTCATGGTTTAATGCTGAGCTGGCAATTAAATGAATGACAGATGCTCTCTATTACACCTTTCCTTTTCCAGAAAGGGCAAGGAAAGAGAATAAGGGAGAGAGACTTACAGGTGGGAACATAAACTACTTGGAAGCTATGAAGTAGTTAGTAACTTACTTAGAAGAGACTTAACTGAGAAGTAAAGTTACTAAAAGAAAATAGGTTTTGTCCTGGCTCAAACCAGAACATCATTTTTATATTTGGGTATACTTACATCTTTGTATATAATTCACCATCTATATTGTTACTGTTGTTACTGTGTTCTGTTTCATTAAAACTGTTCTAGTTTTTGTTCCAACCTCAAAGTCTCTCTCCCTCTCCCTTATTCCCCTGTTACGTTTGCCTGGGAGGGTGGGTAGGGAGATAACAGATAATTTGTTACCTGGTTATTGGCCGAACCTGTGACAGCAAGTTAACATTTGTTTTAATGTATAGTTTATAAGTGCCATATTGTCAGATAAGTTACCCCTCTTTGTAAAGAATTCCTTGCATGAGACTGGAAAATTTATGCAAATTTTAACACAACTATTACCACATATTCAAAGTGGTTTTGTATGTCTCAATAGGTGAATAGCTTTTCCTCTTCTAAGAGGAAGCAGAAAATATATTTCTTCTGTACAGATCTCATGGTTTTCAGAATTTCCTCAAAAGTCCATTAAACTGCAAAATTTACTTGAATTAGTATAGAAAAAATTTAAAAAGAAAATGAAAAACTGATTATAACTAGGGAATTCCTGAGTTGAAGACCAGATGAATGCTTTTATTCAGAAATATTGATAGGATGCAATAAGATGTTCTGCTACGGGCCCTTACAGACCCAACATGGAGCAACAGTGCAAGTGCAGGGGGTCTCTTCAGTCTCTGATGAGGATGTTTTCAAAATCAATGCACCATGAAAGGTGAATCTACTGCCATTTTAAAACAGTGACTGTGTGGTTTTAAGGAGGGAGTAGGTCCAATGCACTAAACTGGTATCCAGAAGATAAACCAGTTGTCTATTTGAAAGCAAATAAAGGCAGCTGATAATTTCTGACCATTCAAGTAGTAATCAATCAAAGGTTAGTACTACTACTTGGACTAAGCAGTTTGCACTGCTGTTTTTACTTTTATTATAAAAGCTGTAGATTTAGTGTGTCATCAAAGGAAAATGTAAATTTATACCTTCTAAATAGAGAAAAACAGAATAAGTGGCAATGATTTAAATGGAATGGAGAGGTTATTTAAAAAAAAAAAGTGCATACAAAACCAGCTGAATACTGATGGCAAATCTGATTAGTTGCCTTGCTTATAGGCCTGACAAAATGTTAAATTTATCATTATACTGAAACCATATGAGAAACAAAATTGTCATGGGTATCTAACTGCATACAGATATTACTTGTCATTTTTGCCAGCCTTGGAATGAAGTACAGCCAGTTTTCAAGATCTAATAAGATCTGACATACTAATTACAGGGTTGTTTTGTTTTCGAGTTTTAATTTCAGTGTGATTGTAGTACAAGCATAGATTTAGCTAAGAGCTCTGTTCTGGCAGATACTATTGCTCCTGGCACATCTGTGTAATAAAACTAGATCTTAATGTAACTGGAGACAACTTGGACAGCAGTTCTGCTCTTAATTTAGAGATGGTTTGAAAGTGAACACAACAAAAACAGTTTTACTAGGAAACTGTTGGGAACTTACCTGTTTCATGATCTTATGATTTTAACTCCCTTTATGGCACTGGCACTTTCCTTGATGTGGTGCAATGGTGCAGATTTTACTCAATTCCTTCCATGACAGGAAAAGATGTAGCACTTCTTAGTGGTACACTGAGGTATATGACATCCATTCAGAGTGAAGGTCATATGATTTAAACAAGTGCAGAAACAGAGCAGAAAGGAATAAACTGCCACCATTATGTGACCCAAAGGGAAAACTTGATGTGATGCAACTCAAAGGGGAAGCTTTGGCCTCTTCCATTGATGTCAAAGTTATACCGATTATTGACTAAGGTTCAATTTGGAAAAAAAAATCAAATAAATATCCTGAATACAGTAAAACCACCATATAAGAGGTATCTTCCTACAGTTAGATCCACATGCACTTCAATTAAGCTTTATTTTTAAAGTAACTGAAAACGTATTGCTTTTTGCTAAAAAACAAACGAAAAAACAAGGCAGATTTTCTGAAATTAATTTTTCATAATAGAATATGGTTTCAGTATGGAAATGGTTTCAGTTCAACAATCACTCAGGTTAAAATGAAGCAACTGCTGCTAAGCTTTGGAACCTTGTTAGATTGCAGTGACATCCTTGTCTCTAAATTGGAGAGACATGGACTTCACAGATAGACCACTCAATGATAAGGAATTGGCTGGATGGTTGCACTCAGAGTTGTATCTGAGTGGAGATTAGTGATGAGTGGCATTCTTCAGGGGTCAGTATTGAGACTGGCGCTGTTTAATGCCTTTATCAGTGACACGGATGGTGAGATCGAGTGCAACCTCTGCAAGTTTGCTGACGACACCAAGCTCTGTGGTGCGGTTGAAAGGCTGGAGTGAAGGGATGCCATCGAGAGACCTCAACAGGCTTGAGAGGTGGGCCTGTGCAAATCATATGAAGTTCAACAAGGCCAAGTGCAAAGTCCCGCATCTGAGTCATCCCATGCACAAATACAGGTTAGGTGGAGAATGGATTGAGAGCAGTCCCAAGGAGAAGGACTTGGCGGTGATGACTGATGAGTAGCTCAACATGAGTGCTGGCAGCCCAAAAAGCCAACAGTATCCTGGGCTGCATCAAAAGAAGCGTGACCAGCAGATTGAGGGAGTTGATTCTCCGCACCAGGAGTACCGTGCCCAGTTCTGGAGTGTCCAACAGAAGAAGGACGTGGAGCTGTTGGAGCAACTCTAGAGGATGGCCACAAAGATATCAGGGGGCTGGAGCACCTCTCCTACCAAGACAGGCTGAGGGAGTTGTGGTTGTTCAGACTGGAGAAGAGAAGTCTCTGGGGAGACCTTAGAGCAGCCTTCCAGTACCTGATGGGGAAAGCTGAAGAGGGACTTTTTACAAGGGCATGACGTGGTAGGCTAAGGGAAAACAGTTTAAAACTGAAAGAGGGTAGATTTAGATTGGTCATTAGAAAGAAATTCTTTCCTGTGAGGGTGGTGAGACACTGGAACAGGTTCCCCAGAGAAGTTGTGGATGTCCTCTCCCTGGAAGTGTTCAAGGCTGGGCTGGATGGGACTTTGAGCAACCTGGTGTAGTGGAAGGTGACTGCTCATAGCAGGAGAGTTGGAATTAGGTGATCATAAAGGTCCTTTCCAACCCAAACCATTCTAAGATTCTATGACTGTTCATTAGGAAACTAATATAAATAGCAAATTCATAGCTCAAAATTCTGATTATACCTCAGTCCTGCTATAATTAAAACAACTGGGACTAAGACTTCCACATCACTTAGGTATTTCCTGCAGAATATTTTACATGGGTTTTGTTCAGTGTTTTTCTTAAATTCTCTCTGGAATTTTTATAGTTGTTTAAGCTGTCTCTGTTGAAGAGTAGAACTTATATGGAATCGGGGTGCCAATTAATGTACTTTGTCAGTTGCATTTAAATTCACCTGCAAATACACGTGTTCTCTGTCATTCTGGTTATTAGTTAAAATAGACTGGAGGACACAGTCATGCTCAGCTCTTATCTGGATCACATTCTTTGGTTTTCTTTCTGTTCAAAACCTGAAGGATAGTTGTTCCATTACCAGATCAGGTCCTCATATAGAGACTGAAGCCTATCAAAGCCATCATCAGCTAGACCTTGAAATAAGGATCTAAAGCTAATTTAGATTTTCCTTCTTGTCCTTTGCATGATAAATCTCATGATATGCACACACAGTCCTGACGTGACAAGAATAAAGGTGGTGTTATTCAAGAATGTGTGCAAAGAAAGATGACATTTATTGTCTGTGGACCAGAGACAAAATATGACATAAGGGAATAATTTTGGAAGATCTGTTGGGCTTCCAATCCATAGCTTTTGTAACCAAGAAATATGTTAAAGAAATTATTGTAAGAAGATGTCAGTAGCAATATATCTGAAATGTTAACAAATTCTATAAGAACCTTTATTTGCTGAAAGCTTTGAGTGTCATAATTGCCAAATTTGTCTCATGTTGATCATTTGTCATTGAATATGTGTGAGAGACCTTAAAAATATAACTGGCAACTTCTTATCTCAGTTCTGTACTGAGTGTAGAAAGATAGAGCAATTAAAAACCATGTTCCATCACTGAAATTTCATGGTTGGAATTTAAATTGGATTTCAAGATCAGGGGAAATAATGTAATAATGAGTGTTGGTATGCAGAAAGTCATAGAAAGTTAATGGACTTTAAAAAGTGACACATTGCTCTAGAAGAGTCATTAACACAGTCCTTGGCTTTGTAAGAGAAATAACTAAAGATAGATGCATTGAATTAATTAAAGGAAGGAACTCCCAGCACAGAGATATGTATGTAAGGAATGATGGTGATAAATTATGAATTAAATTAAGAAAAGAGTCTTTATTTTTTAAAAAAAAAATCAATCTTGAATTCAGTATACTTTGATAAAACTCTTCTAATTAGGTTCAGAAGATTTTGACATTCATTTTTCAACTTTTGGAATTTTCATTTCTGAAGTTGAATGACAGAGTATTAAAGTTTTAAAAGTTTTTCTGTTACCTCTGAAACTCAATTTAAAGTAAAAGGTGGCACCATAGTAACATATCTGCATATTTAATGACAGTGTTGCCCAAACTCAAGAGATTTCAATAATGTGCCTGAAAGAGAAAATTACTTAGCTCCAATTTTGCTCTTTAAAAAGTGTCATTGTATTGGTTCTGATTATCAAAGTTCAGAACTTTACCATGGGAACTGGAAGGACTATACCTCTTCTTGAAAATTGAAATACCTGGCATTGAAAATCAAAGGTATTAATGTCACCCTGATGATTTACAATATGAAATAGTTTAACCTAATTCAGAAGAATTAATGACAAAATTTGAAGTTTTGTTGTTTAGGATTCACAAGGCAACAATAAACAATATACAATATATGGAAACATAAGGAAACTTTTCAAAATATATAAAAGACACTCACTAGTCCCTTGTACTCTCAAACACTCCTTCCTGAAAATGATAGTTATTTTCCTAATTTTAGCAGGCCAGAAGAGAGGGAAATATATACACATTTTTATCAATAATCCTGGAAATAACTTAGTTGATGATCTCAGGCTATTAACAATCAATATGTTACACATGCAGAATTTGTTACCACCAGCTGCTGTCTTCAAAATGAATTGTTAGGAGCTTGAAATACAACCCTGAATGACAAAGGATAAGGCAAAAATTATGCCATGAAAAATACCAATAAAACCTATTCATACAAATAAAATCACCAAACTTTTCTATACTTTTTATCATAGATGTTATTTAAATCAGGGATAGCTTATTTCAGAAATAAAGTGTCCAAACTCACCACAATGTCCCTAGAAAGTGCAACTCTGGTAAACAGAATATGAACAGAGCTTGACAACCAAGTACAGAAAATGGTAAGTGCAGAAATTTATGTGAGATAGTTAAAATTGATTAAATTAATGAAATTTTGTTATAGCTGACAAAATTATAAAGAAGATGTATATAAAAACATCTTCCCCCCAGCTCTTCTACAATTCTTTTTTAATTCTGACTTTAAGCTCCCTGCAGTTGCAGCAAAACTTCCAACACCTGAGAGCCATTTCATTTCCATTCTATAGCTCATAGCCAAACTGGGAGGCAAGAAGGCCCTTTTATTCTCAGGGACGTAGGTATCGCATGCATAAGAAATGATCACAGTTGTGTCATCAGCATAAAGAAAGATTTCCATGTAAAAAGAATTTGAAACAAAGAGAAATAGGTAGTTGCATTAAGCTTTGAGTGGTGACTTAAAGATAAACCATAAGATAACTCGGGTAAGGATCAACCTGAAACTTGACATATTCTAAAAACCAGAGAAAGATAAAGAAGTAAAAAGAACACACATGTGGTTTAAAACTTGAAAGGTAATGAAATAGAGATCCATAATTAAATGAGATGAGAGAGGTCAGCTAAATAGTCATGTCATGATTTACAAATAAATCTCTATTCTGTGTGTCAAAATTACATCCCACAAATGGATAGGTTTCAGATTCATGTTACGGGAGCATGGTTTATCTAGTCAAAGTTCCCAGCATAATCAATTATGATTTTCTGACTGTTACAATGACTTTGCAAGTTGGAGCAAAGCAAGCACAAAAATCTAATTTCTCTTAGACAAGAAGTTCAGTGAAGAAAACAAAGAAAAATTCTCTGGTACTCTTCTGGAAGAACTTGTTGACATGCCTAAGACAGTTCCAAAAAGACAAGGCAAAATCTGCAGGTAAACCATAATACTTTGTGGCTTCCTTAGAACAGAACCTATAGATGTTGAATGACACAAGTTCAGTCAAATTTCTCGAACTTCTCTGAAAGATTGGCAACTCATTACTGGATACATAAGCTCTACAGTATGCAGATCTGAAATAAAACCAGCCACAATACTTCTCATCCACTTACGGAAGGGAGCAGTTAAGGCTGGTCACAGGACCAAAAAATTGTGATTCTTGTATATTAAGTGAAGGATAAAGGAATGAATGTTGGGCTCTGTTGGGTTATATATCTCTCCCAGCAAGCCAGGAACACTACATCAAACAGTTCCCTGGAGTAAGTATGTAAAGGTGCCACCTTACAAAATTATATCTTTGGGAGCTGCAGAAAGTCCTATACTAAAAACTGAAGATACAAATAGAGTAATATAGTTTTTACAGTGCCTCTAAATTAAGAGCTCTCTTACAATATGTGTGTGTTAAATAAATGAGCTGGTGTCACAGGCTGAGACAAAATATGTTTCTGATCCTTTACAGTTTCTTCAATAGATTCTCTCATTCTATTATAATTCACCTAGGATCTGTGACTGTTCTTCAGTGCCAGGGCTTGGTGAGAAAGACTGTCACTATAGCTTTTGTTTCAGTCTGACCCTCACCAGTATCTATCGCCTGCATTCACAGGAAGATTTTTTGTTCATTTTAGAGTTCCTACATCCTGCAAGCCCTGAGTCTGATTAATCTGATTTTATGTCTATTAGTTAGAAGTGTTAAAAGCAGATTTAGATCTGTGGATTCAGCCCTTAAGCAATTAAGTTGCTCATCATGTGTCTTCCTTCCCTGTAAATCAGTTAACACTTTCCATTCATGAGGGATACATACTAATCACACAACCAGAGATGTGTTCATTACTTCATAAAGTTATGCTGGTATTTCTTACCCTTCACAAACTTATTTTTCAGTCTTCTGTCCTTCAGAAATTGAAGGATTCTATTTCTCATTTTAAGTAAGGAATTACACATCTTTAAGATGTATTTTTCTGCTGTAAACGGAAGAAAAAAAACACACGTGAATGAAAAAAAAACCAAAAGTAACCAAACAAGAAAATACAAGTTCTTTTTTTTTCCACGAGCATAATTTTACTGTTAAATTTTGTAAAACAGTAATCCTCCTGATGCCACCTGCATTTTGCAACAGGAATGAAAAGTTCAGATACATATAATTGAGAATATAATTTTCTATACAAGAACACTTCACAACTGTAAACCATGCCCATCATTCACTCCGCCAAGGAAGGAGCTGGAGGGCATTCTCGCATTCTGTACAATCAAAGACATTCAGGCATTCCAGAAACGAAACTATGGTGTCTAGAGACTATAACAAAGGAGATGTCACTGAAGGAATTCACTAAGAAGTATTAATTCTTAGTCAGATTGTGTGGTTATTTTTTGAGGCTCAACTGCAATAAAGATTATCAAAGAGAGGATTTTCATCACTATCTCAAAGAGAAAGAACTGGTCAGGTATACATATTTCATATTAAATACTCCAAGGAAATACGTTTGAAATAGAGCATTCTTGTTTTCATCTAGAAGTATCACGAAAAAAAAAATTGAGAAGAAAATCATCACTACAATGGTTAGGTATGGATTTTGTATGAAATGTATGAAATGACCCTTTCCATAAATAGATTTGGCTAATGAGTGCTATTTGACATCTGCAATAACAGAAGTTAGTTAGGAAATCAGGTAATCAATTGTGTGATTTATTTGAAACAGTGTGGGTAATTTTAAAATGGACTACATAATTCACCACTGTTGCCCATAAATGCAAAGATTTGACTACTATATCCATTGCTTAGAGTTATTCTGGCAATCAGTTCACAATGGCCACATTCACACCTCACAGCAGAATCCCACTATAAGATCGGTCATGCATAACGAGAAGTAGTCTCACAACAGGAGTACAATCTTTTGGAATAACCGGCAGATCAGCAGATTTTACTTGCTCAGCCTTCATAAAGACTCACAGCAGCAACTCTGTTTAACCAGCAGAGTTTAAAATTTGAAACCTCGTCCTCTACAGAAATTGGTCACAGATTGCTCCCGAGCAGGCCCCACAACACAATAACCAATCAGTTCCTGCAATTCTGTGCTATTACCTTGATGACCTATTTAATGACTGGATATTATAAGGTACTTTTCAGGGGCGTGTCAGTCAAAGAGGTCAAATGTGAGAGTAATTTGTAACCTTACAATTTTGGAAAACTGGTCCTGGAAAGACTTTTGTAAGTGTATGATATTTTCATGTAAAGATAGTCATAACAGTAACTAAAGGAGAACAAAACTAAAAAAAAATGTTGGAGACATTCCAAGCATCTTTAACTATTTATCTGGTATTAATCCATGCAAATATTGTCAGTCCATTGGCATTTAAAAATAGTTTTATAAGATTGTGACTATTCTTTATTTTAAAATAAATAAAATGTATATACAGGTTAAATGAAACAGTAAGGTTCTGTTTTTCTTTTTCTCTTCTATTTGTATCAGATTTGTGCAATCTAAAACTGTGGTTTAAACTAGGTTCCATTCAGAGCAGTCCAGGTACAGAAAATAAAAATGAGATCTCTAAAGTCCATTACTACTACACAAAAATTACTCACATTAACATAAAATAACTTATTACATTCCTTTTCAATTTCTGACAGAAAACATACTATGAGACATTTCAGAGACTGTTAAATATGGAAATGGAAACATTTGTTCATGTTTTTCACTAACAGCAATTACAATGATTTCACCAGGTAAAATCATGTCTAATTCATTCTTATTTCACTATGAATATGCACCCTCAGAACAACATCAACTGCCTAAAGAGAAATAGTAAGGGTCTCTTACTGAGACAACGCTGTAAACTGGAAAATCTGGTACTCTGAAGGACTACAGTGCATGTAAAATGGTCATATCAGACAAACAGTGTGCAGTTTCTCTTAGGAGAGTGCTGAAATACTTGGTGAGGCACTGTGGACAAACAAGGCAAGTAGAAAGGAATGGGAAGAATAACATTTGTTACCTACCACAGTTATCTTGGAAAAAAATGAAAGGACAGAGTACACCTGAACTGAGATGAAGAACCTTTGCACAGAAGAAAATTATTCATTTTATATTAAAGTGGCAGATAGAAGGTAGGACCCACATTGGTAATACACTAGTCAAGTACTAGATGTGGTGGGTTTTTTTCCTTAATTACAATGTAGTGAACCTTTATTGCCTGAAGAGCAACAGGCTATTGATAATGAAAGGCCTGCCCTATCAACTATGTTTGGGGGAATGCTACAGGGGAACTAGATAATACTACTTTTGATAAATGTTTCACCTATGAACATCCCATACACAGCATGCTGGGATATTACTGCAAACAGGAGCTATATTAAGTTATAATAAATCAGAAGCAATGTTGAGAAAGGTGGTGCTTTTGCAAACACAGCACTGTGTAGAAATATTAGCTGCTGTCCTGAAAGCAACATAGCCAAATTTACAGTCAGCCTGTGAACATTTGTTCTTGTTTCAGTCCAGTAGTCTATCAATTGAGCTTTTTTAATTCTGGTGGTCTTCACTAGATTTTCCTCTTTGCATAATGTTCCATTGTGCAATGCAAGTAAGTCTCATTGATCCTGGTTAAAGTTGACTATTTAGTTAAGTTGGTAGACATCAGAAATTTTAAGGTCGCTTCCCTCTTACTCTGTGAGTTAGTCATTGGAAACTCTAGTACTGCTATGGACGTTATTCTGCTTTAGAACACAGTAAGTAGTGTCAGTAAAAACATTATGTAAACACTTAAACTTTTAGGTAAACAGTCAAGTGAAGATTTTTATGCTA
Source organism: Aegotheles bennettii (assembly GCA_013398125.1). Lineage (NCBI taxonomy): Eukaryota > Metazoa > Chordata > Aves > Caprimulgiformes > Aegothelidae > Aegotheles > Aegotheles bennettii. The sequence goes on along the minus strand of VZRW01004303.1, from coordinate 32,652 downwards.
AGTTAAAAATTATGTAGATATTTGGAACCAACAGGTAATGTATGCATAATACTTTGAAGTCTGTTGTCTCTATTTTTCCCTTTGAATGTTAAAAGTAAAAAAAAAATATAATCAAAACAAACAAAAAAACCCCCTGTAGATATAATTGTGTGAATGCACAGAAATCTATACTCCAATAGTCACATTTAAGCATCTTGGTTATACAAAATGACTGAAGATCAAATTTAAAACCTAAAAGTTATTAGAGCAATCTATAGCTTGTTGCAGAGAACACCACAAACAATTGCCCTGATTCCTTACATGTTTTCATCTGTTTGTGTTGCCAGGTGTAGGTAATTTCTATGTCTCCATAATCAGCTTTTACTAAACCTGCAAGTGATCCTTTTTTTAACACATGTTAACCTGAATTTCACATTGGCTATTTAGATTGGAATGCTACACAGGACAGTAAAACCCAACTTGCCTCACTTGTAGCTTGCAAGGTTAGTCTTCCACTAAAACAAAATAATGTTAAGGGTGCTTAAATAATATTGTCTGTATTTAGGTTCAGAAAGATTTAGCTGCATGTAAAGCAGATTCTTCTGAATTTTTTTATGAATATCAAGTAAAAATCTGACAGTGACTATTGTGTTGAAAAAGCTATTGTACAGAAACTTAATTCAGACTCTGAGACTTGCAGAATTCATCTAATGTCATTGATGATAATGAGAAGAGTATATCATACATTAAAACATATGACAAGATACATATTGTGCAGAAACTATATTTTAGTAGTTTTAAATGGGAAGACTAGTTTTTATTTAGACTATTTTTAAAATACTCACGATCTTAGGCATCTTTCTGTTGTGGAACAAAGACCGATTTAAAATAACTAAAAGTTAATAAGTTATTCTAAAGAAAATTATTCTCTTGTTAGCTATAATCAATAATAACATTATAGAACTCAGGGTATAAGTTGTGGCAATACTAGACTGTAAAATGATGAATTGGTCATACTTCAGAGTGCTGCAAGACACTTCCATGTTAGCATTAGAAAATGATAGAAAATTTCTTTTTTGATGGTAATACTTATTTTATAGACTTGATTATCTTCTCACACTTGTGTAAATCAAGTGTTATTCTATCGAAATAAATTGTTATAACACTATTCAGGTTGAAGAAAACAGAAATAGCATCTCTCAAGGGAACTATCAGAAAGGTTTACAATAAATGAAAATGACAACATGAAGATGTATATCAGTAGATAGGAATAATGCAAAATCTCAACATTCCCATATGACTCAGAATTAGACAATACAAATGGAAAGTGCATTGTTATTTTGTTTCCTAGAACAGAAAATTGTAGGTAGGAAGAATTCCAGAGGTCAATATCCTCACGAAAAAAAAGTATAAATAAATATCCTAATCAATAGATTGCAAGCTGACTGATATGAGTAGTGACAAGAAGCTAGAAGAACCAGATGATATTTGATTACTCATGTAGAATCTTCCTTATAAGAGGAAGGGCAGCAGAAGGGTTTTCCTGAGTATTGAGAAATACTCAGAGACTATAAAACTGCTCTTCTTCTGAATGAAGGTAGACTGAAGGCATTGTTAAGAAAAGGAGAGAGACTTTATGAGAGCAAATATTCTGATGTAGAGTATTCCTCTGGCATATAGAAGGTGGTTTAGAATTTCAAATTGCTTATTCCTGTTTTGTTTGATATAAACTTAAATTTGGTCTCATAAACCCTAAGCAAACACAAAGATGGACTGTTGAATATTTTGATAAATATGAGAGCAGAGTTGAGAGTGTTTTTCTGTATAGTCTTTTTGGCCCAGTGAATACTCTGCATAGTTTGGTAACGGCACACAACTGAGCTAACAAAATCTATGTTAAATTCCATTATCCAGTACATAGTTGCTACCTAGATTGTAAAAGGTTTGGCAGAACTCTGGTCTATAGTAGCCAATTGTTGCACCATGACACCAAGATCGTGAGAATTTTGTTATCAAAGCCAGAATCTGAACAGACCTCAACAAATATCTTCTGCATATCTTTTGAATGTTCTGATCTTGGAGCTATTTTCTATTGTCTGACAAGAAATTCTGTTTCCATTGTCTAGACTGACAGAAATTCTATTGTCAAGCTGAAAAAAAATACTTTCACATGCAAGTTTTCTCAAGGCTCCTACACTAGAATAGTCTGACAAAAACCTCATTGTTCTTAACACCTTCATGTTTAACAGAAATTAATGCTAGGGTTGGCTACACTATTTTCAAAATAGTTGTTAAGATGGATATATAGCTAAACAAGACTTGGAAGATGTCTAGGTTGGGGGTTTCAATTCAGACAAGTTTTCTGTTGTAGACATATATGAGACAAAGAAATACAAATAGTTGTATTAAAAACTATGACAGCCAAGGTCTCTAGTTTAGCATAAGTTACTCTTTCATTACTTAACTTGGTCATATATAATTATTTAAAATACACCCAGATAATATAATTTAACTAGCATACTGTATTTCTGTGTTTTAATTTTTGCTTAGCATTGAAGCTATACCATTAAATTTATAAGATTTTTGGAATTTTTGCAAATAAAATTTCGTGTATAATGTGGTAACCTACAATCAGTTTGTTACAACAGACTTCAAGGTTTTTCTGGTATGTCTCTAGACTGTAAGTATAAAGTTTATATATTAGATAGGATTGAATAATGACTAAATCTGAGTATCTGTCAATCAAATTGCGACAGTACATGTCCATAGCTGTAATGCCCTTTCTTTCTTGTAGCTATGCAAACAGAACAGCAAAATCTCTGACACTTCATTTCTTCCTGCAGGACTTAAATATGTGGAATCTTTTCAGTTTCCTACTCATCGTTTAGGAAGAGTCAGTGTCAGCTATATTTGGCCATAATTTCTGCTAAAGTTAGTGAGCATTTTGAAATGCGCAGTCTTTCCCTGTGTGACAGGAATGTCTCAGCATGTGCAGAGATCTGCCAAATGTATGGCTCATAGTTATTTATTCTGCTTTGCCCTGTATATGGTTTTCAATGTTAGGGAAAATCTGCTAAATGTTCTATCCCACAGTACCTCATGCTTCATGTAAATGTTTTGAGCACATCTATATTTGCTAGAGAATTGTGTTCAGTATTACAGGGGTAAGACACTTCATGAGTTTTCCTGTGCTATGTAACAGAGCATAGGAGAGTAATGTTCTTTTTTGTAAAGAGTACTGTGATGATAAATTACTGTGCAAAATAGCTGCTTGGAGGAATACTCCTCAGATTGGATGTAGTATTGCTTTAATACACATACAGTGCCTTGTATGCCTGAAGCTGCACTGTATCACTTGTTGTATATAACCTTGCTTGGATGTACAAAAATTTAACCTGAAAGGGACAGATGTGTTAGATTTGGAGCTGTATGGTAATTCTGCAAATATGCTAATCTCTCTTGAGTCAAGGTCTCATTTGTGAATAGTAGTGTCTACACAAATTATTATAAAAATGAAATGTTACCCAAAATGTCTAACACACTGGGTTTGGTTTTTTGTGTTTCCTAATTTTCACAGTTTTGCTCTTTCTTGTGAAGAAAAACCTGTAATTCTGGGAAAACCTACACTGTTATTTGTGTATATTGAAACTTCCAAAACCATGTATTAGATTTTCAATTAGACTCATATTAAATTTAATTCATGCCAACACCACTAACTTGCTATTAGCTGGTCTCGTTACCACTCACTTCTTTCTGGATTAAACAGAAAATGGTGGTTGTCACTGCATTTTGTAGAGAACTTCTATTGTTAGGCAGTCTCTGAAGATATCTACTAGATTTAATCATGTGTATGATATAGGCAGAGCTGGTGGAGTGGTGCCACTACTTAATACAAAGATTCATCTGAAAAAAGAGACAGAGATTTCCCCCTCTGTCCCCTGATCCCCACCTCCCAAGGATATTCAAAACAGGCTGTTAGAATAGAGTTCAACCCTTAGTACTACTGGAAGCTGATAAGGGACCCTTAAGTTTATCTACTGAACTTAGTTCAAATCTAGTTATGCAGCTCCAGTCTTGGACAGTGAAATTGTTTAGACATGGCCTTTGGTGATCCTGAAATTCTGACTGTGAGAATAAAGTCGCTGGTGTAGATTCAGGAGGCCCTTCTGGCTATCTGTATCTGACCTTTGCTGTGTTTGATGCTATGGCTGTTATCTTTCAGCCAGTGTTAAGAAAAAGCAGTCACAGAGTTGTTTAAATGCAACAGAGAGACTTTTGCACAAGTTTCTTATTTGAGAAAAAGTGAGAGGCAAACGTCGTGTATGTGATGGCGGAATAAAACTTAGCCATGCTGAAGAAGTACAGACCATAACTGGTATAAACTCTAGAATAAAGGGTATGAAGGAAAGGTCAAAATGTTTTCCCTGCCAAACAGTGAAGATAAAACATAGATGAAATATTTGAGGAAGCTGTGTTTTTCTTTTCAGTCATTGTTAAAACTGTGAGACTCAGTGAGATCAGTCTGAAGCACTAATAGGGTTACTGTTGCATACTGGTCTTGGCAAATTATCTGACAAGGGAAGAGGCCCAGAGCATTTTCTTTTAATGGAAAAATACTGCTATACTATCACTGTCAAGTTTCATTTTATTGACTTTCAGATAGATTTATGTAAACAAATAAGTATAAGCATTAGAGCACAAATTATCATCCCCCTCTTTTTCACTTTCTCTTCCAAAGGGTTTTAGGGTCATGCTCTTTCAGCTGCCTATAATTAATATGACTAGGTGTGCCTAGTGTTTGTCATTGCCCTTTTTAAATGTCAGCTGGATTTTATGACTTCCTTTTTTGTGTTGCAAGTCTTAACTGTGCTTCAATTAACACAATGCAATACCAAATGTGTTAACTGAGTCTTGCCTACTCTTTCTTAAATTAAAAGGTGCATTAAGAACACTGATGATCACACAGTTCCAAATCTAATAAATCTGAGAGCTTCCTGGGACTAGATTAGCATTCCAAATGACCCTGGCAGAATAAGCATATTGACAAGAAAGTTAAATTATTTTACAGAACTGCTGAAGCTGGAAGTAAAGAAGCCTCTGATAGAGGCTTTTAACTCAGTATGTGATAGAAATCTGTAATGTAGTGGAAAGACCTCTCTGAAGCCACAATTTAGAGACAACACCAGGTGAATTCTGAGTCTAATTATTGGACAATGACAATAAATGCTGGAAAATGGCAAAAAAGATTGTGTGAATTTCCTAGATTAATTCTGCAGGAATCTCATAACAGGTGAGGTGATGGACATTTGAAGAAGGAAGCAATGTGAAACCAGAATGTTTTACCAAGAACTATGGAGAAACATGGAGAAATCATGGTTCAAGGAACACATGCGGTCTGCAGGTAAAATGTTCACGGCATGTCTGGCCCTTGCAAGTTAGATTCTTGTATTACAACCAAACAAGTCTATCTATATAAACAAGCAAGCAGTACAACTTCAGACGATATAAAAGTATTAAAGAAATGTATTAGGATGTTCTATATTACAAATATGTGAAAGACTGCTGTGAGACTGTCCCATGGAATTTGCTAGGTACTAAAACAGTCTAATTTCTGGCAGTCATTATAAGACTACGAAGAAATATTTTTAGTAAAAACTTTTTTTTACAGAAAGATCCCCCTATGCATATTTAATGGTTACATGGAGACAAATGGAAATACATATATATATATATATGCTGAATGTTATTCATATTATAAGGGAAAATGAAGAATCTGAATAGTTAAAAAAACAATGTCCAAGTCACAAATTATACCTCTTTTGAAAATTCCTGTTACATAAATGAATATTATTTTTCTGCAACTGACATTTAAATTTCTATTTTGTGCTTTATTTGAACTTGATTTTATTAAGACCAAATACTCCCATTAAAATTAGTTGTCCTTAATCAATTGAATTTTCCTTTTCCAGGTCTAAACTACCTCCAGATATCAGGTAGTTTTCTGCTTTGGTAGAAGACTATTGAACATATGACCTTCTCAGGGTTTAGAACCCAAAGAGCCTCTATCTGGATATTAGCAATAAATTAAATTTAAATAACTTTTTTAAGTAATCCTACTCATCTTTCCTTTTCTTGACCCTCTCTTCCCTCTCTGTAATTCTTAGGGCCCTCCAGATTATTCAACTTTGGAGATGTTGTTGCTTTCTTTTGGGAAAAGGGGGAAAAGTGGTCTGTAAGAAATAGAATCAGAGGATTACAGAATCATAGAACGTGTTGAGTTGGAAGGGGACCCTCCAGGATCATCGAGTCCAATTCCTGTCCCTGTGCAGGACACCCCAAGAGTCACACCATATGCTTGAGAGCGTTGTCCAAATTCTTCTTGAACTCAGTCAGGTTTGGTGCTGTGATTACTGCCCTGGGGAGCCTGTTCCAGTGCTTTATCATCCTCTGGGTAAAGAACCTTTTCCTGATATCTAACCTAAACCTCCCCTGATTCAGCTTCCTGCTGTTACCCTGAGTCTTGTCATTGGTCACAGGAGTGAAGAGATCAGTATCTGCTCCTTCTCTTCCCCTCGTGAGGAAGCCATAGAAGGCAAAGAGGTTGCCCCTCAGCCTTCTCTTCTCCAGGCTGAATAATCCAAGTGACCTCAGCCTCTCCTCATAAGCCATCCCTTCTAGGCCTTTCAACATCCTTGTGGCACCCCTCTGGATGTGCTCCAGTAGTTAGATGTCCTTTTTGATCTGCAGAGCCCAAAACTGCAGACAGTGTTCAAGGTGAGGCCGCACCAGTGCAGAGTAGAGCAGGACAATCACCTCCCTTGACTGGCTGGCCACACTGTGCTTGATGCACGCCAGGACCCAGTTGGCCCTCCTGGCTGCCAGGGCACACTGCTGGCTCGGAATCAGTTTGCTATCAACCAGGACCCCCAGGTCCCTCTCCGTTGCACTGCTCTCCATCCGCTCGTTCCTTAGTCTGTACATACCACTAGGGTTGTTCCCTCCCAGGTGCAGAATCCAGCACTTGCCCTTGCTAAACTTCATGTGATTGGCGATTGCCCATCTCTCTAGCTTGTCAAGGTCTCTCTGCAGGGCCTGTCTGCCCTCGAGGGACTTCACAGCTCCTCTCAATTTAGTACCATCTGCAAATTTGCTTGGAATCCCTTCAAGTCCTGGATCCAGGTCATTGATGAAGATCTGTTATGTTCTTGGGCTGATAGTTGTGTTTTAGAGTTAATAGAGGGAGTACTAATGGAAGTTTTTTAGCAGTACTTATCCCTTGGAAACCAAGCTGCTGCAAGTAAGAAAACCCAGTAATTTTCTTCTGGTATCAGTACCAAAGTGACTCAGTTGCCTTACCTATATAAGTTTCAGAGACTGAATTTTATATTACATGGACAATTGGATAAAGTAATGGACTTTATTTGTTGAGGGTGGAGTTTTGTACAAGAATGAATTAATCAAAGATTTGAATAGGAATTAGCTTCTTTTTTCTAAATTACCCTTTAAATATGTGTTCTTTTCACAGACGCTTGATTTTCTTTTGAGCTGGACTCCAAAAGATCTGTTTCATTGCATAGATATCCTTAGTGGCTAACGTATATTCCTACTCTGTAACTCTAAGTCTGTGTTGTACTATATTTGAGTCAACAAATAGTTACTATTTGCTTTAGTTGAGAACTAAAAAATGTACTAATCATAGAATCACAGAATCATAGAATGGGTTGGGTTGGGTTGGAAGGGATCTTAAAGATCATCTAGTTCCAACTCCCTGCCATGCACAGGGACACCTTCTAGAAGACCAGGTGGCTCAAAGCCCAGTCAGCCTGGCCTTGAACACTTTCAGGGAGGGGGCAGCCACAATCTCTCTGGGCAACCTCTGTCATTGTCTCACCACTCTCACAGGAAAAAAATTCTTCCTAAGATCCAATAGAAATCTACCCTCTTTCAGTTTTAAACTGTTCCTCCTGGTCCTATCACTATATGCCCTAGTAAAAAGTCCCTCTCCAGCTTTCCTGTAGGCTCCCTTCAGGTACTGGAAGGCTGCTCTAAGGTCTCCCCAGAGACTTCTCTTCTCCAGTCTGAACAACCACAACTCCCTCAGCCTGTCTTGGTAGGAGAGGTGCTCCAGCCCCCTGATATCTTTGTGGCCATCCTCTAGAGTTGCTCCAACAGCTCCACGTCCTTCTTCTGTTGGACACTCCAGAACTGGGCACAGTACTCCTGGTGCGGTCTGATGAGAGTGGAGTAGAGGGGGAGAATCAACTCCCTCAATCTGCTGGTCATGCTTCTTCTGATGCAGCCCAGGATACTGTTGGCTTTTTGGGCTGCCAGCACTCATGTTGAGCTACTCATCAGTCATCACCGCCAAGTCCTTCTCCTTGGGACTGTTCTCAATCCATTCTCCACCTAACCTGTATTTGTGCATGGGATGACTCAGATGCGGGACTTTGCACTTGGCCTTGTTGAACTTCATATGATTTGCACAGGCCCACCTCTCAAGCCTGTTGAGGTCTCTCGATGGCATCCCTTCACTCCAGCCTTTCAACCACACCACAGAGCTTGGTGTCATCAGCAAACTTGCAGAGGTTGCACTCGATCTCACCATCCATGTCACTGATAAAGGCATTAAACAGCGCCAGTCTCAATACTGACCCCTGAAGAATGCCACTCATCACTGATCTCCACACAGATATAACTCTTTGAGTGTGACCATCCAGCCAATTCCTTATCATTGAGTGGTCCATTTGTCAAGTCCATGCCTCTCTAATTTAGAGACAAAGTTATCATGCGGGACAGTATGAAATGCTTTGCAAAGATCCAGGTAGATGACATCAGTTAGTCTTCCCTTATCTACCAAAGCTATAACCCTGTCATAGAAGGCCAGCAAATTTGTGAGACAAAATTTGCCCGTAGTGAAGCCATGTTGGCTGTCACCAACCACCTCCTTATTTTCCATGTGCCTTGGCATAATCAGTGGAATAATCCGATCTAGTGAATTTTCAGTTCCCTTGAAGTCTTCAAGAACAGAGACAGATTTCTTTTCTGAGACCTGTTTTAGTCAAGTTACTCAGATTGCTAAAAAGGTGGATAAAAAGCCACACTGGGCTAAATGCTGAATTATAAATGAGCAGTCTTGTATGATAATGAATTATGACAATCAGTGTCTTCAAATAGGATTGCTTTTGGAGAATTTTCCTGCAGTTGAATTATTATTTATCTGATTATTTTCATTGTTTTTTAGTAAGCATTTTGAACTTATCATATTACTTTAAAATCGTAAGAATTTTAAACCAACAACTCTGCAGTTATGTCAGGGAGACATAATTTTAAATATTATGGCATTCTGTGAAGGCTCAAAATTTTTCTTTTTTTCTCTTAGGTTTTTGTAGAGGCACTTGATGTAAGAATCCAGGAATTTAGGAACTGCAGATCTTGATTAAGATAATGAGAGTTGATGTGGCTGCTGAAGGAGGAACTTACAGAAATCCTATTCTGCAACAGCCTGGGGTTCATCACCTTTTCCAACAAATCTATTAATAAATCAAGACCCTTGTATTTTTTTACTTTAGGCCATTGCAGTTCCTGGTAAATTTATAATATCTCATGAACACATCTCTATTGTTTCATGTATAGAGAAGTGAGAATAAAAACATCACTGAGAAATATATTCTGTAATACATTATTCTAAAGCCCATTGAAATAACTTTGACCACCAAGGCTCATGCCTTTTGTAAGATTTTTTTTTTACGTACTCCTTATGGTTTCTGAAAATAATGTATATATGCCATATTTGCATGTATGTGATTGCACACAGAAGTAAATTCTTGAATGCTATCTTTAAGCACCAGTACATATGTAAGATTCTTATGAAATTTACTCCCATTTCTAGAAATATTCTACAAAGTATGTTTTATGGATTTTATTTGATACAGTGTCACAGTCCCAAGTTGTTTTAGTTATTAATAGTTATGGGAAGAATGTCCTGTGTGAGGGAAAAAAGAGCATTCTTATATTTGTCTTTCTCTTTCTCTCAAAGCAACTAAAGACAACTGTGTGGAATTTATCATGAAAGGAATCTAGATGCTGCTTAGTAAGTAATAGTGTTAGCAGCATACATCACATACTTTTGGTTTTACTGTCTTCTGTGTTAATTTCCTTTATGTTAATGTTCTAATGGTAACAAAACTTATCAAGATAGATTAGAAATGTTATTATTTATTTCTCATCAAAAAGACCACAATTCACTGCACATTTTGAAGAAAAACATTTTTTTCTCTTTTCTTTTGATGCTACCCTGGTTTGCTGGGACAGAATTCTAAACCCATTTTTCTGTTCAGAGAAAATGTAGTTTTGTAAAACTGCAGAATCCAGTTCTGTGAGAACAAAAGAAGTAAGATGCTCTGGTGTGCAGATTTCCATAGCGACCAAGGTCAAGGGCAGTTTTGAGCCATGCAGGTTCAGTGGACCAGGTGGGGCAAAGCCCAGGACAGCTGACCCAAGCTGGCCAACCAAAGTATTCTATACCATAAACATCACCCTCACTATAAATTGAGAAGTTGCGAGGTTCCAGGGGGGCTTCTTCCATGGCTGCCTTCCCAAGAGGGTCCCACCTGACGCACCAGTCGTCCCATGCTTGAAGCCTACTCCTCCATTTGCTGTGATCGCCGCTGGACCTGCTGTGCTCACAGTGTTGGCACTCAGCCTTTGCTGCAACTACTGTGTGAAGCTGAGTATAACTTTGTACCTTGTATTAGCATTGGGGGTAATATTAGTTCATTATTATTATTCTATTAAATCTGTTTTCATTTCAACCTGTGCATCTTCTTTTCTTTTTCCCAATTCCCCCTCCTGGGTAGGGTGGGGTGATTGAGCAACTGTCTATTCCACGACAGATGGCAAATTTGTTAGCAGTTTATATGCATATGCACATGTGTATATATGCATATACCTGTAAGCAGTTTTGTAAACACACAAATCAATTCATATCAGCTAATGCTCCACCTGGTTCAAAACTTGCAGAGACATCCATCAGAGCTTGAAATGCAGACAGGAACGCAGAATACACTGTAAGAGCAAAATCACCCTTTCAGGAGCTCACAGCTGTCTGACTGGAATTTCTGATCCTTTGCTGGCCGTTGAGATGTGAAGCATGGTATGTTCAGCAGATAAAGTCTTTTCAGTTTAGGATGATGAATTTCTGAACAACCTGACAAAAGTTAATGCAACTTTTCCTACTTACATTGTAGGACTGTTGATTTAAGTGATGGAAATACCACCTGGAACATTTATTTCCTTTATAAAGGGACTTATTTTAAGCCAAAAATAGTGCACAGGTGGACATTCAAAGAGATATATGAAAGTTCATACACTCTGTTTACAACTTAGCATGGCATAAATCTAGCCTGCTGTAGTTCTGTTGCAGTCCCGACAGCCCTGTGTAATTTGTGTAGCATAAATAACATGTGGATTAATGCTGGAGAATTAGATGCTATCCTTACCTCAGAGCAACTGCAATTCCACTGCTGCTGGAAGATAATGGTTTTGAAATCAATTGCTTAGACTTCAGGCCATAGGTATGGTGATTTTAAGCTCATATTTTATGATAGCTGGGAGATCTACCCTCAGTTTGAAAATATCACATAATATGCCAGTATTTTCTGTCATTGGGTGGTTAGATAGGTAAAAGATAAAACTATAAGAGTTTAAAATAAGTAGCATAAAACAGCACTTAGTGATATTTTTAACTTGTGTTTGAGGAAGTCATACAGTGCTTGCACTCAAGTCTTCTTATTAGGTGTTTTTTCAGTCTTTCTCAAAAGATTGAATATTTCTCAATCCCACATCTGTGATTACCATATGAGATGGTTCTAACATGCACTTCTAGCAATATACATTATGTATAGAGATACATTTATGTCAGTCAAATATGAATTAGGTAATTAGACAAATGGAGATAAAAGGGAAAAAAAATCATAGTGAAGAGGAATAAACAACATCGATCGTGTTACGATTTGTAATAGCACAGAGTGATAACTCCCACAGAATAGTTATAACTAACTGCTAGGGACACTGATGAACTTCTCCAAAGCAAAGAAATCTTCATTACACTGGAGACATACTCAAGCTCAACTGGTTCACTTGGATCTTTCATAGAAAAAGAAAATTTAAAGGACATTTCTCTCTCCTGGTTTTGCAGCTTGACATTATGGCCATCCCTGTGTCTCATTTGAGAGGTTGTGCTGCAGCTATGAACCAAAAAAACCCTATGTTCTATGGATGGATAAAAAGACCCCAGTTTTTGGGTGCACAGGGGAAATAACTGCATACTGGCCACCACTATTTGGTGCCCACCTACCTTAATAGCTCATCTCCTATTCTACAGGAAAGTTACAAATCCTTTGAATCTTATGCTGTGCATTTATATCAGCCTCCCTTGTAGCTTAATGGAAGTTTATTTTAAATGGTTGTTTTAAATTAATTGTTTATCCACTTACATAAATAATGTTAACACTGAACCTCTTGAAGAACCAAAGAACATTGTCTGGCTTAAGCTATCTGAAAATTTGCTGATTAGTGACATTCGTGTCCCAGTAGGTGTCTGTCATTCTGATTTTCATTAATCAAGTTGTTCATGTAGCAAACTATGAGTTGTACATAGTATTCTATTTATGAAGTGTTCTACCCACTTGCATATCCAGCTGGTAGTTACAACTAAAAGTATTCAAGTTTGTGCAGATTTGTTACCTAGAAAATATACTGTCATAGAATACCATGACTGATGTTGTAATAAGCCACTGTACAGCTAAAGCCTTCTTAATATCCTCTAAGAAGAAAACTGGGCTTTTCTTGACAAGACATTTTCTATGTAGTAGTTGATTGTCAGCTGACAGAGAACCAATACTTAGAATTGTTGGTTATGGTTATGTGTTACTCAAAACTAATGTCATGTTAATTTTGTTTTTCCTTTATTTATATTCCTTCTGAATGCTGGTACAATATTAAAGAAAAGCAACACAACACAATATTGCTGTGATGTGGCTGGATTGGCTCACTTGATACAAGGCTTGGCCCATCGCAGGTGCTTTTATGGTTGGGAACAGACTTGAAAATATATTCCCTCTACACACTTATCTTCTGTTCCTTTGCCCTCTACTTTTCCTTTGCATAAATCTATGCCTGCAACTTCTGTATCCTTCAATTACTCCAGAATTTCATTGCCACCTTTAATATACTAAAAACTGACTTCAGTGAATTTAGAATTCAAATGAATTAGTGTACCAGCACTCTGAGGTTTAAGCTGCAAAAGGCTGCTGTATGAAACGGGATGCTCTTTATTGTGCTTAATGACTCATGTGGGTGTGGTTTAGTAAAGGTAATAGTCATGTGACACAAATAAAAACCATTTACTGAAAAACTTTTTTCTGTATCATTATGAATAATTTTACTACCCATTTCTCCAGAATTGTTTTAAGAAATTGTTGTTCCTCATGCATAGACTCTTTTGTATAATGTTAATCCTGCCAGTCATTGATTTTCTTTTTTTCACAGCTATCTTTTCTTTCGACATAAATTTCCTACACCTGGCAACTTCTATTTTCTTTTTGGTATTACCTACTTCCTTCTTTGTCTGTTTGTTAAAAATATGTTTTGTTGCTTTCATTTCATTTCTTCCTCAGACTGGGCTTTTACTCACAGTTATCATCTTTCTTTGTAATAAAAATGTTAAAACTCCCACTTCTATTCATATTTATATTTACTTTCCAATGAATTTTGCCAGTGATTTTCTTTATTCTTGAAAAATCAGCTCGAAATACCAGCACTGTGTGAGACTCTCTTCTCTTTATCCACACTTAATGAAATCAAGAGAGGACTTTTGATTCTTGGCTGATAACCAATCTAATCCCTCTTCTACTTTATTTCTAAAGGATGACCATTATGATACATGGTCAGCAAACCAAACCAAAGTTAAATAGCAAAATGTGATTGAGCTCAAATAATCTGAAGTTATAAAACCAAGGGCATTTCAAGACACATTTTGAGAGCCAGGTGAAAAGAATCTAACCCCAGTGCAATTCATTTTTGGGGGGCATTAGGGAAAATAATTGTACTGACCATAGTGATTCTGATAACAGAAAACACAATCTGGAACATTGTCTTCAATCACTACCTCTGATCACTGAGGATACCTTTTCTGTAGTTCATATAGCAGGGTATATCCCCACACTTCAGTTTTCCCTTTCTGTTTTACAAATTTGCATGTATACGAGTTCAAACATAATGTGGACCTCCAGCACGATGTGTGAGAGTTTGCAGAAGTTGTATTAGCACCCTATTAAAGATTCAAGGAGAAGTGGGCACGGGCATACTACTTTTTTTCCTCTTTTGTGGATCACCTTGGCTTGGCTAGATTGGCTGGATTGTTTGCAGCAACAAACACATTAATTCAGGGAATACTATCTAGAAGTAACACAGGTCAATAACAAACCACAGTTGCTGCAGTCATCTCAGCAACAGTAAGAGGTTTGTGTTCCTCAGTCTATTTCCTAAGTTCAATGCTTCCTAGAGCTATGACATGAGTGACAGAGCTTATAAATTTCATCTTGTTTAGGACCGTACTTACAAAAACCATCTGAAAGATACAGTATGACCACCAGTGGTCATGGTTGTATACTTACCAGTTTGTATTCCTCTCAGCAATACTTTCAACACTGTAGAAACTTTTTTGAATATTCTTTAACATTTGGGAGCAAATATGAACCCTGAAGATAAAGTGGGGAGAAGAAAAATAGTCAGTCAGGAGAGAATGATGCTTGCTTAGTGCATCACTGATATAATGAATATTTTTACTACTGAAATTCTTGCCCTCTTATAACACCTTACTGAATGTCCCTGCCAGCAGAAAGGTCAGGTTATAAGATGTGAATAATACTATTGTCAAAGAGCTCATATATTTCAATGTCATTTTTATTGTGCCTTTCATTTACACATATTGGGTGAGAGCGACATGATTTTTCATCTGTTTTAAAGAGTATATAATGGATAGCACTTGTTTAGAGGCACAATACTTTCATTAAAAGCATTGTGTGCTAGATGGATTATGCCTATCTGTTTTCCTTCTTTTTTTTTCTCTTTTTGTGGCAAGTTGCTTAGGGACACCATACTACTGACAAAGAAAGATTTCCCAAACAAGGTAGTGTACAGAAGCCTGTGGGTAAGTCAAGTGCTTCCTCCCTATTCATTCTGCTTCTGAGACAGTGTATGTATCGCTTAATATCTTGACAGGCATCTTTTTTAAAAGTACCCTAAAGACAGTACATCAGCAGATCCCAGGTCGTGCGGGTAGCCCCTTCAGTATACTAACTGAAGGGGGTTACTTCATAATGGTATTGTCACCATGATTGATATAAAAACATCTTCTATGTGAAGGCAAGTACTTGGAAGATGCCTACAGGTATCTGCTGCAGATAAATCACATCCTTATTTCAAGCTATTTTTATTGAAGAACAACAGGACTAGAGAGCAACTTGCTGTAGTGTCCAACTAGATAGAAGTGGTTTTGGTGAGATCTACATTCAATTACAGAAGACTTAAAAGTGAGAAGAAAGGCAATTATTCTATCCTGGAGAAGTACATGAAGCCTTTTGAGCTTAGAAATCCCACAAGGAGTATTAGATGTACTCTTATTCCATACCAGCTAGAAAGAGAAATATGGAAGTCCTGGATCCAGCCTGAAAAACAAATTTAAATTTGCAAACAGTCTTGCTTACACATACAAACATAATCTTTCTAAGTCAAAGTTTATTTTTCTGTCATGGAGAAGCAAACTAATTTTTGTTATCTATTCTTTTTTCTTCTATTCAGGGAGGGAGGAAGGTTAGTGGGAGAGGATGTTAAGCTGAAATAAAATTCTCTCTCCCCCTTCCATCTTAGTAAAAAATCTCTATGTATATGTGTGTGTTTTTCTTGTGCAATGTTTGTCTCTCCACCATTATTTATTCTGCCAGTATCTATAACCTAAAACAATGCATGTGCAGAGTATGATGGGTAGAAAGTATTATAATGTATTATAACAATGGTACCTACAAACACAATAATTAGCAATTATAAACCACTTAAATTCTCACTACAGTACAATAATTCCTTGAACTGTACATATAGTAAAACTGTAATTGATGACAATGCAACCTTGGACTTTTTAAGGTACTCTTTTCTATGATCACTCAGGATTCAGCTATTAATCCAGTGGTTTGGGGATTCAGGTACTTATTGTCTTAACTTCTTAATTTCATTACCTTTTTCCCCCTGTTTTGATGGCTCCAGACATCCAAAAACTTTTGTCTGAAAACCGAGGAGGTGTGGGAGTGCGACAAAAAGAATTACAGTTCACAAAAAGGGTTCTCATTTTATTTTGGAAGTCACATTACTCTCATATTTTGACAACAGAGAATTTTAAGCTTGGAGTTCTGCTCTGAGGAGACCTTGTTGACGTTACTACGACAAAGTGGTTTGAACTATAATCATGTTAATATTAAACGAGGAACTCAATATGAACTCACTTGTTAATTTGCTGAAGTAAAAGCTACTACAACAATGGAAGTGGCTGTTAATTACACAGTGTCCGCCTTTAGATCTGAACTACTACGTAACTTCACATTCACTCTAAAACTCTCTCGTGTTATGATTTCTTGCTGAGAAACAGTGTATACTTTGGGTCCACATTTTTGACTCTTCAGTAGTCCAGCAAATAAAGATGGAGGCTACAAATAAATACAAATAAAAATAGGAGGCTACAAATAAAAAATAACTTACAATCTTTTACCCCATGGAATTATTTACATTACAACGAAAATGACTGTTCAAATTAAATACTATGCAATATGATGTGCTGTGGATTACTGAAAAAAAATAGAAACTTCTGGAAATTAATCTTTTTTGTATGTTTACTTTTATCTAAGTCTTAATTGTTCAAAAGGAAAATTAGATTTTATAAAAATAAAGCTGAAAATAAAAATGTAAAAACTGCATTCCTCATTAAGATAAAAAAGACTCTCCACTCATAAATGTGGAAGGTAGACCATTGTGGTCATTTATCTTTTGTTGAAAGCAGCAGTTTATCAGCTCTGTATTGCCCTCTCTGCTTTTTTTTTCTTTCTATGCAACAAGTCAATTTCCCTAAGGAATTTGGCCAGTCAATGAGAAAAATAACTTGTTCTGCTATTTATCTGTAGGTGAGCTTTTTTCCATATCAACTTTATTCTGTTCTTATCCTGCACTACTCATTTCTGGTCATTTTATTTTGCCGTTACAGCATAAAACAGTGAAAAATCTGCATAGTTCATTCCAGAACACTTTGTAGGAGTGGCTCTATACGGCTTTCATCAGAGTGACTGTCCTTCAGCCCTCTTCAGTTACATTCAGACTGAACAAAGTTACATTGTCTCAACAAACCTGAAACTACCAGATGACGTTATTATTTCACAAAGTTCTACTGAAAAATAAATACTGACTAATAAAAATATTGATTGGCCTAAGCCTATCTAGATTTTCTTGTCTAGTTTGGACTCAAATTTCAAAGATTTATAAAAGGGGTTTATGTTTGATTTTAAATCTTTAGTTCTGCAAAGTGTATATACTAAGGAAAAATTTTCCAATACTGTGGTACATGAATCTTCTACAAAACAGGAATCTTCATAGAGGGAACACCAGTGACACAGGAAAATATTAAAATTGTCCCAAATATACTGTGCATTTTAGACCAGATTAAAGATGCTGCTACCATCTCAAAAGGACAAATTACAATTTTTGCCCCACCTCAAAAGGATTCAATTACCTTTGAGTGGCAGGGCAATTTCAGTATGATGCTGCTACTGCAATTAACTCTCATAGATAAGACAATAGACTGATGAAATTTCATTATTGATGGAGAGTAAAAATGGAGTGCTTAGCAGAGTCTCTGAAAATGAGTGCCCCGAGATCTGAGGGAGAAAAAGATCCTGCTTAGAATTTATTTGAAACTGTGGTTTTCTATGTCTTTCAAACAATGTTTTGGAGAATAATTTCAGCTGGAAACAGGAATGCTTTATTTTGAAATATATTGAATTATTGTCATCTGCAAGGCAGTTTTATTGGAGTTGTTAAATGGATTTTTCCTCCATAGGCTGGACTACACAGTGATAGCTTAATTAAACAACTAATCATTGACTGTCATTGAATCACTTTCACAGCATTCTCCTTCTTCTATCCAACTTCACCTAGAAAATTTGGGAACTTCAACTGGAAATCTGCAATGAGAGATTGGGTCTACTGAACTCAGCTCAAAGTCACTACTAACCTAGTCTACAATTCCTTCCATGGTGATCTACTTAGTTGTCAGAAAAGTGTTGGGTAATCCAAGATGAGGGAATGAGGATATAGTCAATACAGAAATAAACATCCCTTCTAACATTGTCACTCACAGTGACTGAAACATCTGGACTACATACATTTAGTATATATCATATGCATGATAAAAACATTTAAAATGTCTATAATAGTGTTTCTCTCAATGTTGTGTTTTAAGGCAAAAAAGATACTACTTGAAGTATTTTTCTTATCAATATTGATTTCTTATCAATATTAATTTCTTATCAATAATAAGAAAATAAGTTAAAATACAGATATGTTTCTGAGGGAAAAAACAACAACAACAAAATAGACACAAAACCAGTGGTATACCAGTGCCAGAATTCAGTGAAAATGGAAAATTTTGACTATCCCCCTTTCTCAACACTGAAATATTTGGGCATAACTGTATCACTCAGAACTGGCAGTCAAAGGTACCTAAGCAAGAAATTACTTTTCACCTCATAAATAGTATTTTTCCTGCTTCTGAGGCCATTCTGTCTGTCTTTTAAATGAATCCGTAAGTATTTATTTTTACTTTGATATGGGAATTTGTGTTTTTTGGTGTTCATAGTTTGTATCTTCTAGCACTTCTTGCTGCATCATAAGATTCTTATCTCAGCTTCTCTGTTACTCAATACTGATATAATGTATTGTGCCACTCAGAAAGATCATTCAGTCTTTTTATGACTTTATGCATAGGATAAATTACTCTGGGTGGCAGTTTTTCCCAGTTCAGAGCAGTGCTCTCTTCCATCTCTGCCTAGTTTATTGATAACTGTCACTGGATGAAGAGCTGGCAGAGTCCAAATCTGACTGAAACTGAAATAATACAAATGAGCAGGTCAAAATTTAGACTCAATACTGAAAATATAGTTTTTTAATCTCATTTTTTGTTAAATAACTGAAGAAATATTTAGACCTTTCAAGTAACACACATTCTGGACTATAATACTACTTCATTTTATTATTGTTTTGGAGAAAAAATTTTAAGATGATAAAGCTTGCAAAATTGCCACAAGATGGCTTTGCAGTAATGGTATTTTAAATATTTAGAATGATAAGATTTAAACACATGTTGGATAGATCGAACTTTTATTGCTGTGAAAAGGTGACCATTCTCACAAAGCAGAAAGAAATATGTGATTTTTTTCATGTAAAACATTTAAAAAACAATCTCAGAAGGATGTATGGTCATTTCTTCAGTGACTGGAGATGCAGTGAGCCATAGAACATTTTTGGGACTTTGCTGCATGTGAAGTTAATTGTACCTGTTTGCCTCATTGTGACCGACTGTTATTGAAATAGCACCACAAAATGTTCATCAGAATATAAAAATATCATTTACTTTCAGCTCTGGATAAGTTTAAAAGATGCATCTTTGGTGGCAAACATTGAATGAAACAATATTTTCAAAATTTTTTCTGCTGTAGGCAAAAAATATATCTTATTTACCCTTTTTTCTTGTAATCTTTGTTTTAATATGAAGAAACAATTAACTAATAAGAGAAGTGAGATGGGTGAATTGGAATGGATTAAATTTAAAATGTTTACAATTTTTTTGGATTTGCTTTAAAATTAAAATTAACTGTACCTGGGATTTCCTTTTTTCTTTTCCCAGTTCGAATACTGAGAGGGGTTATCTCTTTTCAGTGTACTTCAGCTTATACCTAAACCCTTTCCCCTTCTCTTGTAAACCAGAATCAGAGAGTAATACTGAAAATTCAATTACTAATTCAATCAGTGGGAAGTTCTCTCACTATCCCCATCTGTTGCCTCTCTTGTGTTTGTCTCCATGGCTTTACTGAATGTAACAGCTGGAGGAGGAGACAATGTAATTAGGAAGGTAGCTGGCTGGGCATGGTAATTGCCTGCCTTTCCAGCCACCAAAATCCCCTTCCCTCCGCATGCACCAGTGAGGAATCAAACTACAGAGAACTGAATTGTTCCAGCTTTAGTCAAGAAATGGTTAAGAGATCTGTTTTGGAGCCAAAAAGAAATACCAGAATGTTACTCTTATTTTTAACCAGTGGCAGCAATGAGTCCCCACTCACATTTAACACAAAGCAGTGATGTCTTCTCACAAGCACAAAGGTTAAAATGGTTGCTATCTCAGTGTTTACTATATTAATATGTTTACAATCAGGAGAAGAATAGTTAGCTGGTATCAGAGACAAGTCAGAAATACAAGACCACGAAAAAAAGAGCCTTGTGAAAAAGCAGAAAATCATGGAAGGCTGTGGTGGTGTTTGGTCGGGAGGCAGGTTTCTGAAAAAAACAAGAAGTGATACTAAGACACTAGTGTTGTGATCATTCATAAATTTGCTATAACCTGGAGGATTATAAGCTGCTAGATATTTGCACATACCTTGGTTAATACCCTTCTCAAAGGCTCCATTTAAGCTATTGGGATGCATATCCTTATTCAAATGAAAGATTTCAACTGTGGCCACACCGCTCCACTCCTTTTCCTGTTTGTGACACCAAAGGCACCGATCTAAGGAAACTGTAAGTATCTTTATGGGGAGCACAAGTACTAACTAAGCTGAGCTACCTGGAGAGGAGGTCAGCTTTCAGCACAAGGGCAGGCAAGAGAAACAGTAGCTACTCACCTGGGAATGGCAATGCTGCTCAGGGAGCAAGACACACTTGTGTAAGTCATTAAATCTTATTCCTTCTCAGATTTTGAGGGCATTAGGTTAGGAAAGTAATCAGAATTACTTGACCCACCACAGTTATGTGATGTATAGATACAGTAGGCAATTACTTGTAGCCACAGAGCTTTTAGTGTTTTCTCATCCTAAGCTCCCTGATGCTGTTTCTCTCCAGATACCAGGTTTCTGTTTTGTGCTAACGTGCAGAAGAAGTGTAGCATCTGGACAGGGATAGTATACAAATTTTATTATAAACTTTGTTTAATATTGTATTTTAACTCATTTTCTGATTTCAAAAAGTCCAAACCTGTCAACAAAACCTTAGCATGGCAGGTTTTCTAGATTAACATGCTTAAACACCAAGGTTACCTGGCTGTTCTAGAACTGTAGTAAAAATGGCTTTAGTTTGAATGCCAAATCCAGGAGTTTCTATATTCCAATTTAAACATTTATAGCATTTCAATCATTTCTAACATTATTATTAAACTAATAAATGTTTTAGTAGCTTGAAATATCTCCAGACTTAAAATCCATTGTTAGGTCCATATATTACAAACAACAACAACAAAGGAGCTGACAAGTAGTGAGTTAAATAGAATTAATTTCCTCTCAGCTTCCCAGTGAAATCATAAACCAATCAGACTTTTTTCCTCATGTTATATGATACCACCAATCCAAAGTCCCTCAGTGAAATTATTTCCTTGTAAATCATTGCAGTCCATCCATTATGGTCAAGAAATATGACATGTTTTAAAAAATTGGTAATATAAAGTAGAAAAAATATGTGCTGCTTTCCATCTTCTGATATCTGCAGGAACCCCTGGGCTGATCTAAGCCTTGCAGCTTCTAAATACCAGATGATTTTAAAAAGATAACGAGTATTTAGTATAACAGAATATGAAAAACTAATCAGAAAACAACAACAAAAAAAAGAGGGCATAAAACAGAGATATAAGAAAGCTTCTCTTTATCTAGCCACAGTTGATTGCCACACATATATGTTTTACCATTAATTAAAGCTTACTTATGTCTTATGTTTATGAGTAATCACTAAATAAAAAGATAAGATTGTTTGTCTCACTGAAGGTTAGAGTGTAGGTGTTCCTAATCAGAAACATCCAAATGAAGTATGAAAGGAAATGTACTGATGCATTCAATCTGGCAAGTAAACCTGTAGTCATAACTACAGGAATTTGATATTTTCTTTAGGAGCATACTTTATGGAAAGGAAAACATGTTCCTGTCCTCGTGATTTGAAATAGGAAAATTATTATATTTGATCTTTTGATTTTACTTTTTCTTTTATTTGATCAAATCAGAGGGAACATTGGAAAAGAGACATGAAGAAATGAAGAATGAAAGTCAAGAGATTGGTTCAGCTATGTTTCTTTCAACAAATTTCCAAAACTTTTGCTGAAAGGGAGTTACTTCTATACATCTTGGTGGTCAGCTGGACTCATGGAACTACTATCTAGCCATGTCAGAACCTCATTCTGGTTTCTTATTGAAGCTTGAATAGTGACTGAGGAGTAGCAGACTACAGTTCTTTCTCTTTGAAGAAATTTTTGTGATATTTTTCTCTCCCAACATAACTAAGAGTCTTCAGAATGAGAAGTCTGTCATTCTCATATCCATGCACAACATCTGCAACTTCTTTGATTTGATTGATGCATGCAGCTGTACTTTATAAACACTGAGGCAAGGTTTTTTAATTGGTAATGTAAGGTGGGTTTTGCCACATCAGAAAGGCTTCCTGATTGTAAACAGTATGTTTTGCTTTGTGCAATGACACAAATACAGCACCTCATAAAAGAATTTAATATTCTTTCAGGATTTGATAAGAATTACTGGAAGATAAAGGTTCTCCTATCTCCTTTTAATATTTTATTAAATTCATGAGGGATAACATCGTTTCCTTGATAACCTATGTTCATGTTTGTCCCAAAGTTTAATTTCCTAATAATTTCTGAGAACATGAAGAAACTTCTGAACAACAAGAATCATTTCCTTTTCTTCCATTGTTACCTATAGTTTTATCTCACTTGAGCTACACTTTGACAATTTTGCTGCTGTCCTCTAGAGAGGGCAGCACGCAGGTGTCTTTCCCAAATCGAAAGGTTAGTAAAAATTGTGCCTTAGAAAGTGATAGTCTTTCTGGAGCTGTTAGGTAGAGAAAGACCCATTAAAAAAACTCTTCAACTGTTGAGCTGGAATATCTTGCTTTTTCTGAAGAACTAGCTCTTTCACTTGGATTGATGGGAAGGGGTTTATTGAAGACCTGGCTCACCCACCCGTACTAAATCCTTTACCCCAGACACTACAGAAAGATGTTTCCCAAAAGGTTAGAGTATAAGAAAGACCTGATTCATCTTTTGTGTTCCCTTTGTCTTTTGTGTGCAATCTGTATTGTATTAGAATAATTAATAAACCAGTTCAAAACTGGATTCAGAACTGTTTCTGTTCAAGATTAGTCCAAACAACTTTGTGCTCAGTTATCTTGCTTACCTTGCTAGTCAATTCACTGAGCAGAGCGTCCTCCACACGATACTAAATATTCCTCACTACAGAATGATTCTAATAAACTTGCTGTTAATTTGTTCAGTTTCACCTCCATAATGACAAGATTTCCTGTTCTCTAATTTGCTTATCAAAGCTGACTTGAATATCTCTGAGAGATGCAAACATGCCATAGGTCTTGCTAAAAACTGAAGATGCTCTTTGCATGCTGGACATCCTATTTTAATTTTTTAGGATTTTCATATACTTCATGCAGGCTTTTTACTATTTCAGAACTTTGGAAATTGAGCATTTTAGTTCTCTCAAGAAAGGATTTAAAGTTTCTGTTTATCAAAACATAAAGAAATGTTTCTGGATTTCTAATGCAGAATAGTAAAAAATAAAACTAATACTTCCAAGTTATCTATGGATCATCATACTTGTCTACCTGTGATATCACGCGGTACGAGTGAGATTAATTTGGCTTAGTGAAGCCAAAAATGTTCACATTACCAAAAAACATCTTAATTTCTGAATGAGGAATTTGGACTTCTTTTAAAAAAAACTTTATAGAATTTAAAATGCATTGACTAATATTCTTTTCTAGGAGTCTGCCTAGTGAATTTTTATTCTTTTTGATTGTCAAACATCTTGCTGCCTCATAAATTATTTGTAAGGTGCTTGGAGGTGCAGTTAAAGAGGGCAAACTTATGTTATGAATGCATGTTTCTTAAAGCTCTACTAATGAATTGGTTTTCCTGCAGGGTACAGGAGACAGTACTTCAGTCTAATGAATGGAATGCATTAAACTTCAAGCATCGTTTTACTAAGAATAATACCACTTTTTCCACAAAATTCTGAAGAATAAGAAAGCTGAGAAAAGGGTCTGATCTTGTGTTGCTCCACTTGCCTGAGTAAATCCCTCCTTGAAAATGAAACAAAATATGAACACTGTCACCTGTAAATGTAAATGAGGGTGTTGGGGGTGTTTTATATCTGAGAGCATTGACACTTCAGTGATACCTATTGCTCTCATGCTGAGATCCTCCGGCTGTTGACTTCATATTGAGTTGTGCTGCTGTAGTAGCTGCTGGTAGTTCAAAGGGGGCCTCTTGGAAAAGAAATAAACAACAAAAAACCAACACTATACACCCAGAGGGGAGGGGTATGGAAAGGGTTCTCAGAATTTTATGCAGGATTACTTTCATTTAGTGGGTTGTGCTAATTATGGATAAATTTTTCATAGCTGGATCATAGCAGTAAAACTGTCTTCTAGTCTCATACTCCCAAATGAAAAGCAGTATTATGGACAAATGCCTGATGCCATGACATAGCATTCGTAACAACTTCACATACACAGTTTTTCACTGAGGATTCAGTGGCTCAGATATATATGTCTCAATTTGCTCGTATTCAAGCACTCTTTTTTCCCACTGAGTGAATAACTATTCCAAAATCCTATGATTCTTCAAGTCCACTTTATTACTTTGAAGAAGCCAGTTCCTCAGCATTCACATGTTTATCAAAGTTACTCAGGGTGTTCAGTTCTGAACATTCTTGCTTAGTACTGTGTCACATGGTAAACATCTGCATTTATGCAGATATTTATCACATTTTTATAAAAATACCTTCAGATTGCCAAGTCATTTTTCCCCATCTCTTTCACAGCTAGAAACATTTCAAAGAGACTTGACCATGTCCAGACATTTATACCTTTTTTTCCCTCAGATTCCTCAGCCAATAAATCTTCATTTTAGTTTCTTCCTGTTGTTGTTTAGCACTTTTTCCTATATAGCTTTGTTTTCAATTCTTCCATTTGTTTCAATTTCCATTCCAAACTGATAACATCAAGCATTCATAATGTCATTTCTTATAAAGCTGTTTCTGAGAAACAGCTTGATGCAGAACAGTATTGCTGCTAGGCAAAACTTTGATACTGGTGCAAAGTAGAATGACTACATTTATTACCGAAAGAGTAGGCATAGGTTGTGGTTAAAAAGTTGCTAAACAAAGTGTGCACATAGAGTATACTCAGCTGGGTTTTAGAGTCAGCAGTCTGGGGGAGAATTTCTATTAACAGAAGACCCAAAATCAGAAAGAGGTATTCATGAAAACGGCTAGTAAAGAGAAAATGGAAAGGAAAAAAAGAACAGTTGTCATGGCGTATGTAGAATTCATTCCTCATTACTTAGTTAATGAGAGAGTTTATTCTGCATATGTAATGCCATTTCTTTTTCTGACTTATGTGTCAGAAAGACTCTGATTTGTTCTAATAACTCCATGAACCTAAAATAGGAATGTGTGATAAGTCACTGTCGTGTGTGATAACTCAATGTCTAGTCAATAGAGAGTGACAGAAACTCTCTGTATGTAATAGGAACTGCATGATTCTGAGTCAGTCTCTAATTATCTATTTATTAAAATTTGGAGATTACTCAAAGTTCAATCCCTCATTCATGCACTGGGTGGAGTAAATCCAAGCTAAAAACCTTAATGGATATCTTGTATCTTCACAGAGAAAATGGAACACAGAAAGGATAGAAATTGAGTGTGATATTTAATTACAGGATATTACTGTCAGGTAAAGTGTAGATAATAACTCTAAAAGAACTATTGATTTTTTAAAATAGATATAGTAATGTGAAAAATTCTAACAAAAGTTTTCAAGACCAGCAAGGCAAAGACAAAACATTAGACATCACTTGAGAATGGCCATGTGTCATTTCTTTCTATTTCTTTTATTATCTTGTATTTGAGGAAGAAGAACAAGAAAGTGTAGGGCAGTTTAGAGGCAGAAATCTTAAAGCAGCTTGAAAGCACCACGCAACAGCTTTAGAACAATCTTCCAAAAGATAACAATCTAGGAACCCAGAATAGTGGTTTAACAGGGAACATTAGTACAATGTTTTTGACTGACTTAGAACAATGAAGGGTCTCTAGCTGGTTTATGAGCTCAATAATATTCTTGGATCATCATATACTCTAAAAATATTTATAGCTGTTCTGCTTGTGCAGTTTCCCACTACAGCCTTTCCTTCCTCCTTCCCCACACTACAGACATCCAGAGAATTTTGTCCCTAACAAGCATGATTTGATTTCCCCTGAAGCTATTGCTCACACTGGATATATCTCCAGCCTGGAATAGTGTATGATGTAGAGATAACTGAGCTAGCAAACACCTAAGCAAATACTATGCAGCAATTTTCAGCTCACCCTCAGACATAACTTGCCTTCCTAGACTTCTTTTAGAAAGACTTAAGTACCTGTATTTTCACTAACATATTTAGACTGAATTTAAACCGTGATGGCAATATCTGTGTGCATCTGAGTGGATTTACCATGTAAGATTTTGCTTAGTTGAAGAATTTGTGTAATACTCTCTTCTGGTGATAGTTTCAGTGTGTGATCTATGGCTACAAGAAACAGCAAATCAATTTTGAGGGTAACTTGTTTTCAGGCATCTGAGGAGAAGTGAGATTCCATTAACTCCATCAATCACCTCCTGAATCGTTTTCCCCTTAGGAATGGTGAAATAACTCAGTGTCCTGATAGATGCTTAGGGCCAACATAGAAATAAACAGAAGGGAAAACCCAGAACAAAACATTTTTTTGGCCACTATTATTACAGGAATAATGACTCATTAGCTTTCTAATCCACATCTAGATTTAGAGAATATTATATCTATACACACATATGTACATGTATTTCTTTGTGTTTTGAAGAAAATAAAGCAGGGAAATACTTTTTTTCCCCCTCACATTTCTTTTGAGATCTGAGGTATGTTGGCAAATACCTCATATCAGTTAGACTGTCAGTAATCCAAGATTCTTCAGGATCTGTCCTGTGACCTTCCTGCTCTCTTATCCTTCAGCATGGTGCAGCGCAAAGCCTACACATCGCTCGTGTCCTACTTAAATATTGGAAGTTATGTGTACCATAAAATTCTTCTTAAAATTGCTGACTTCTAAGTAAAAATAGAAGTAATAGTTGAGTGCATAACATTTTAAGATGCTGGCTTTATCTCAGGTAAGTACATAATAAGACCCCTGCATCTAAGCGGAGCCTATTTTTCTTTTTCTTCGTTATAGTTCTCTTGTAGGGAGAGACTACTCATAATCTCTTTGTAATCTACTTCATCACAGGTGGCTGTCATTGTATGAAGAGAGGAGAGATGCAGAAAAAAAGAATGATTCAGATGTCTGGAAAACATAGTCTGTTAATAATGAAAAGGACACTTCTATTTCTGCATTTCAATATGATTACAAAATGACCTTACAGGAGTGGAAAAAAATTATATCTAGAGACAATCTCAACTTGTGCTGAAGACAAGAAGCAATGAAAGTGAGTGAAAGAAAAGGAGCATTTCTTCACCATTTTCTTTATTTATATAATACCTTACACAGAAAGAGATGACTCAAGGCAGAAATAGTAGCAATAGGAATAAAAATTTCTAATAAACAAAGTTCATAGTAATTACCTCAGAGGAATAGAGAGATCTAGATATTCTGCCAAGTTTTCTTCCACTGAATTTCATATGTTCGTATTTCTGAATTATATTTTCACTTGTAAGATTTTCGTGCATTTTGCTGATTAACCAAGACTAAATTAAATAGATTCTGGATTTGCAAATGCATATTTACAGTAAGTGTGAATTGATTTTTTTCAGTGCAATATGTGTATAAATTGCAAAGACCAATAATATACATTAAATGATACTCTCTTTCTGCACTGATAAAGCAGGCACAAAAGCTTATCCTTAAAAAGACAGTGCAAAGTTCCATACTACCACCCAATAAAAAGGTAATCTCCAGATTTGTTACTAAGGCAACTTTTGCACCTTTTTTATTATCAATGAAGTAGAGGAGAACATAAAGTTAAAACATGGGAATGGCCAAGGACTCATCAATTACTACAGAGTTTAACGTTTTATGAATTGTATAAACTGACTTACATTCCAAGCAAAACATATAATAATTGATAAATCAATCTATCTGTGCAAGGCTAATGCCCTTCAGAGGAGATTTGCTGAAGAGACCAGTAAATGGCTGGTTAGGAAGACAGAATTTAATTTGCCTGTTAACCAGTTGCTGATTTATATATTATTTTTTCTGCTTATCTCAGCTTTTTTGTGGACTTCCTAGTTATTACTTCCTTTTTCTGTCATGATAGTACTTTCTTTCCCCTTCAACACAGTCTTACAACATTGTATTTGCGCTTCAGCATTTTTTCCCTTCTCCAGTACCATCCCTTTGTTCCCATTGTGTTCCATAGTTCAGTGCTGTCCAGTAAGTCTTTTACCACACATGGTACTCACCTGACAAATCTACTACTGCTCTGCATATGTAAAAAGAAGGATAGCAGGAACTGGAAAGTAAGGTTACAAAGAAAGTTTAGGAGCCAGAGTTCATCTTATATAACTGAACAAACAGTATACTTAGGAAAAAATATTAATAAAAAGGAAAAACCTATGCAGCAAAGAGATCTCCCTACTTTATAGGTATTGGTTATATAGACACTCAAATAAGAGAGTGAAGCATTTCATTTGATGGGCTTATTGAGGAGGCAAGTTTTAAACAACTACTTAGTATGCCCATAAACCAGTAAATTACAGGTACTGCAAAAAACATGCTGCAAGCAAAGGAAATTACTCAGTAAACTACTGAGTTAATTTTTGTGACTGTAAACGCTAAGTGGACAAAAATACTGTAAAAGCTTCTGTGACTGAAATTATTCCATGTTAGTTCTGTGGTAAATCATACTTCTTCACTTTCATGTTTTTATCTTCTTTCTCTTGTACCTTCTTTTTCTCTTATTTCCCTCTGACCTCTTTTTTACATACTCATCTATTTTTTTGTGTGGCTCAGGACTTCTTTGTATGCAATCATAAAGTGCCCTTTTGTTAGAATCCCTCCTCCTGAAACAGTCTGCCTTGCTCACAATTTAAAATACCTACAGGTGTTCCTTCTGAGCCATTTGCCCTGTATCTTGCATGTGTTTGCACTTTAACTGGGTTGAGGACAATGACCGTATCTGCTAAGTGTTACTGGTCACATAGATGGGAGTCAGCATCAGGTGAAGTCGTGACTTTACCTGCTGTTTGTTGGCCAGAACTGCTGCCCAGCTTGATAGGATTTGCAGAGCATACACCATTCCCTTAAGGAGCTGCATGCCAAAGTGATAAAGATATATGAGGAAAGTATGGTAATCGCTTAATATCTATTTGTATCAGCCGAGCCTCTGGGGATGTTAACTAGGATGCTGATATACAGGGCGAAATGTTGATACCCAGTGTAAAGCACATACAAGCAGTGAAAGAGAAAGGCTCCCTTGGAAGACTGAAGGAGCAGTAAAATAGTACCTCTCGG
This sequence comes from Aegotheles bennettii, assembly GCA_013398125.1. Taxonomy (NCBI): domain Eukaryota; kingdom Metazoa; phylum Chordata; class Aves; order Caprimulgiformes; family Aegothelidae; genus Aegotheles; species Aegotheles bennettii. The sequence continues at coordinate 2,776 of VZRW01004303.1, read as the reverse complement.
GAGAATGTGGAGCCTTCAGGTAGAGACAGCAGCAGGATGCAGAGATGTAGAATGTTAATGTTTGCAGAAGTGACATAGCAGCTATATAAGTACATGCATCTTTCCACAAAATGAATTTTGACATGTCTAACCCTTCACTGGGACCTACCTTTGTGTCAGCAGAACTGTGCAAAGCATAGGTAAGACACTGACTTTACACATGCATAATGGCTAATTAAGTCTTTTATGACAGAGGAGAATAATGAGATGGCATATATCACAGCTTCAGTAAGGCTTTGTCACAATCACAATGCTATCCTCATTAGCAATCTAGGGCAACATGATAACTGTCAAGAGAGTGTAAAACTGATTGGATACCAACAGTCATTGACTAGCTACCAGCAGGGTCACTGTCAAAATGGAAAAAAATATTGAATAACATTTGACCCTTGCCCTTCACAAAGTATGGTGCAGAAGGCATGCAGAGTGTTTAGACACCTAGATGCAGCTGTGATGGCAATGAACAGTTCTGTTAGCATTATATCAGTATAAAAGCAGGAAGGGCAAAATAGCATTAGGTAGCTAACATAATATTCCCTCTGCAGATTTACTATATGTTTTGTTCTTCCTTACAAAAAAAAAAAAATACAGAGAATTTGGCTATTACTTCATCAGCTTAAGGGGAAAAATAAAGACACATCATCAAATGTGTCCATCTTCAGTACCTCCCTAGTGTCCTGTTAGTACATTATATATTTTGGTTTTCTTTTAACTTGATGATATTATTGTTCCTTGTTGCAAAATATATACAAAAATATATTAAAATATATATAAAAATAAATGAGAGCATCAATAAATGGACTTTAAGTGACATAAAACGATGACAAGGGGCAATGGTTGCAAACTGGAGCATAGGAGGTTCCATGTGAATTTCAGGAAGAACTTCTTTACTGTGAGAGTGACAGAGCACTGGAACAGGCTGCCCAGAGAGGTTGTGGAGTCTCCTTCGCTGGAGACATTCAAACCCCGCCTGGATGCGTTCCTGTGTGATGTACTCTAGGTTGTCCTGCTCTGGCAGGGGGGTTGGACTAGATGATCCTTCGAGGTCCCTTACAACCCCTAGTATTCTGTGATTCTGTGATTTTACAGCATAATGAGGAGTCCCAAATCTTTATTTAAAGAAAACAAGTGACAGAGAAGAGTGGTGAGGAAAAAGTCATGCTAAAACAGTCAGAAAGAAAAGAAAGATCACCTGATGGTCATATGACCTCACAGGTGACTGGAAAGTAGGTGGGTTTGTTTGGGGGTTTTTCCCCTTCAGCTGAGACAAGAGAAAATGCCTGGCAACTGCAGCCCGTTTTGCTCAGAATTTGTGCGATATATTTGTGCTATGTCATCAGTTTTCCTATTCAAAGTCCTGAGTTAGAGGTCTAAAATAGTTTCTGGCTCAGAAAAGAAAGTCATTAGTTTGATACCGGTTTATTAATGCATGGATATGCTTTTATTACTAAGGCAAACAGAGGCTAAGGCACCAATTTTGCTTGTCCCTTCACCCTCCTTCAGTTTAAGAAGATAGATAGTGCCACTGATTCACTGTATTATGATTGTGTCCCAGCCTTCACAATCTTAACTTTCACTTTGAATTCCTGGGGCCTTTCCTTTTTCTTTCCTCTCCTTTACCTCTACAGAAGTGCTTTCTTCTGCATAACTGTACTGAGTCTCTCATCTTCCTGATCCCCTGTAGCAACAGCATCCACAACATGGTTTTGTTTGTAAAAGATTACTTATTTTCATCAGTCGTAATTGGTATCTTGTTGATTTGGTGAACTATATTTATTAGGGGAAAAAAGTAGACAGGATTATCTGTTCATATTCTTCATAATACCAAATCATAGAATCACAGAATCATAGAATGGTTTGGGTTGGAAGGGACCTTAAAGATCATCCAGTTCCAACCCCTCTACCATGGGCAGGGACACCTCCCACCAGACCAGGTTGCTCAAAGCCCCATCCAACCTGGTCTTCAACACTGCTAGGGAGGGGGCATCCACAACTTCCCCGGGCAACCTGTGCCAGTGTCTCACCACCCTCACAGTAATGACTTTCTTCTTCATGTCTAACCTAGATCTACCCTCTTCCAGTTTAAAGCCGTTACCCCTTGTCCTACAGCTACATTCCCTTGTAAAAAGTCCTTCCCCAGCTTTCCTGTAGGCCCCTTTCAGGTACTGGAAGGCTGTTAGAAGGTCTCCCCAGAGCCTTCTCTTCTCCAGGCTGAACAACCCCAACTCCCCCAGCCTGTCTTCATAGGAGAGGTGCTCCAACCCTCTGATCATCTTTGTGGTCCTCCTCTGGACTTGCTTCAACAGCTCCATGTCCTTCTTTTGTTAGGAACTCTCGAGCTGGACACAGTACTCCAGGTAGGGTCTGATGAGAGTGGAGTAGATGGGAAGAATCACCTCCCTTGACCTGCTGATCACAGTTCTTTTGATGCAGCCCAGGATACTGCTGGTTTCTGGGCTGCAAGTGCACACTGCTGTCGGAGTGGGAAGAANCTTTTTATCAACCAGCACCCTGAAGTCCCTTTCCTCAGGACTACTCTCAATCCATTCTTCACCCAGCCAATATTGCTGCTTGGGATTGCTCCAACTCACATGCAGCACTTTGCACTTGGCATTGTTGAACTTCATGAGGTTGGCATGGGCCCATATCTCAAGCCTGTCAAGGTGTCTCTGGATGTCACCCCTTCCTTTCAACATGTCGCATGCACCACACAACTTAGTGTTGTCAGCAAACTTGC